>OU015490.1:56850783-57181476 GCA_907164885.2 Dolomedes plantarius
TGATCAGTAAACACCAAATTTGATCAACTATTCAATTTAAAACTTTCTGAACGATCCGATTAACTAAAGTAACTCAACCATTTAAAATAAATAACATAAACACATCCATGATTTCAAAAAGTTTAAATACAACCATTCTATAAAGGATTCTAAATATACAGATTACTTATTGTGTTCTAAAAATAGAGAAACAGCAAATACAATTACAGTAGTTAAATTTATTATTTGAGGAAAGCTTTGGCTGTTTTATAGAAGTTTAACAAAGTATTTTACTTAAATTTACCAAGTTACGCTTCATTTTGATATGCATTTTAGAAAACTACTTGATGCTACTAATTATCCAAGTACATCATTTTGTTTACTAAATAAAAGTATCCCAAGTAACACAAAACCGTTGGCAAGTCGTTGGCCAACCACTTTCGGGCATGGTTGGCCAACGGTGGTTTTTGGCCGTTGGCGTTCAGTTGGCCCAACGGTTGGCGTTCATTTGGCCCAACGGTTGGCGTTCAGTTGGCCCAACGGTTGGCGTTCAGTTGGCCCAACGGTTGGCATTCAGTTTGCCCAACCATTGGATTTACAGGATTTGGCCGTTGGCGTTCTGTTGGCCCAACGGTGGGATTTGTAGGGAAACGGTTGGCGGTTCTGTTGGCCCAACGGTGGATTTGTAGGGAAACGGTTGGCGTTCTGTTGGCCCAACGGTTTGATTTGTAGGGAAACGGTTGGCGTTCTGTTAGCCCAACGGTTGGATTTAAATGATTTGGCCGTTGGCACGAGGTTGGTCAACAGTAGGCATTCCGTTGGCCCAACAGTCAACTTTGTAGGTAAGCCTACATTAAATTTATTTAGGGCTATTACGCATTTTTCAACCCAGCCAGCAACTCTTTGTTCATCAGGCCAACAGTCAAACTATCCAAGGGTCAATAGTTTTGACATTTTTCTATTTTTCAGCAGATCGTTTACAAAGAGGATTTCCCCTTTTTAAACAGTTTATTAAGTTCTAGTATTAGCCACAAATATTTATATAAAATAGTATATTCGAAATTCTATTTTGAATATATGAAATAGGATATTAAAGTATATTTATATAAAAATAGTGTATTCAAAAATGCTTTTTTGAATATACAAAAAGGGAAATCCCCATTGTAAACGGTTTGCTGAAATTAGCAAAATGTCAAACTATTGACCCTTGAATAGTTTGAAAATTGGCCCAATGAACAAAGAGTTGTTGGCTGGGTTGAAAAATGTATAACTCTTTTCCCCAAAAAGTAGTCTGAAAACTGCAAAATTCACTCTTTATGAAATCAAAAAGTTTCCATAGTTAAATATTAAAATGTACAAAAAGCAACAATACATTTTAATTTTAATGTTATTTTTAACAGTTTGTATTTTGCTTGACATTGTTTAGATAAAGTGTTTTGTTTTAAACACTTTATATCTTTTTAAAGAGAATAAATCTTATAGATTATATCCTTAGTGATATTATAAATCTCATGTCACTATATATATATATATACAATTTATAATATCAATGCTACCTGTTGTTTTTAATCAGTCACTTTACTACATATATAATTTTTTTTAAATAAACACCTTTCCGTTATAATCAACTGGTGTCAAATTGCACACTCATGCTGAGTTAATATGACAAATACTTTTGTAAGATTACCTTTATATAAATATTTTTTCCATTATATACATATATATATATATATATATATATATATAAACACTTTATCTTCCGATTTGTCTTCAGGTCTGATACAATATATACTGAGGTCTGATTTTTTTAAAACTTTCCATAAAACTTTTATATCATTTTTGGACTTACCTTGTTTAATATTTTAAAACAGCATGTTAATAAAGCATGTTATAGTAATTTTAATAAAACACAACTTTTCAATCAATTTTTTTTATTTTAACAAAAAATTTAATAAAATTTAATTTTACATTGTCAGAAATACACAGTTCTTTTATCTCTCCCTTCTCTGTCTTTCGAAAAATGGAAAAATCCCTTTATTAAGTCTTCAACAAATTTTTCCGTTATGACTTCTCCCTGGTGAGCCAGTCCGACAGAAGCTGTCAATAGAAAAATAAATTAGTACAGTAAATGAGTCAAAAGAAAAATAGCTATATATGCACCAAACAGTCAAACAAAAATGCCTGATTAAGTTAGTTTTTTTAATTTTTTAGAAACAAGTTAACTTATTATGAAATCTAACCCTAGCATTTACTGCAAAATCAAAAATTTCTTCATGTTGCATGAACTTGTCTTAACTATTACTTCAGGTATGTATCAGTAAAGGTTTATTTATTTGCTAAATTATCAAAGTACAAAATAAAACAACAATTTCAAATATGCAAACTAAATTAACATCAGAGGCAAATTAGACACTGCACAGATCTTTAATAATTTTAGTACATATTTATTTACATGAATATATCAACTCTCTGAAAACTTACTTAAAATTTAGACATGAAAAATTAAAATATCAAGAGCTATTGGCAGAAATTTCTTTACTTATAGGAACTAATCATCTTAAACTGCTTGTATGTATTTAGCAAAGTTTATTTTCATAAATTAACAGAGCAGAAAATTAAAGAATTATTTGAAATATTTGAACCAAATTAAAATTAGAAAAATAAGACATTGTAGTATATGATAGATAAGATTAATTTCCACATACATTTTACCAATACAACATTGAAAAAATTAAGGTGAAATTTTCCTTCTCTTAACCACACAGTAAACAATATGTTCTCAGTAAAAGTCAAATTAATTCTGTAGCATCAAAAGCCCAACAGTTTGTAAATGTATGTTTGTCAACACAAAGCTTTTTATTAGCACAATATTTTTAAAAAAAACCAACACTTTAATAATTTTAGACAATATTTATAACTCCACGAATATAAAAAAAATTACAAATGTTTGTACAAAATATCAAACCTACTAATGCCTTTCTATCTACTGAACATCACAGTATCTATATATTTAAGTTGCTAAGCCAGACCGATTCTTTGGGCTGTCTGGGAGAGAAAACTACTGCATCAATTTATTTCCTTTTGGTCTTAAAAAAAAAAGATTTTAATCTATAGATGTGTCAAATATGGTTTTTGTAACCATAATCTCTATTAATTAGCGATAATTTATAATCTAAAATTGTTTTCTGTACATGCTCAGCGACATGTTTAAATCTGGCTTTAGATACTCACTAAGCACGAGGCTGCATAAACTACTGCATAAAATACTGTACTAATTAGATATAACTAAAAATTTAAAACACATTAACATAATGATTTAAAAATACATATTTAATAAAGTGAATCAAATAATACTGGTACGAAACAAGGGAAAATAAAAAAGAGTGAGGAACAAGACTTCAGTTTATACAAATAGGCCAAGAATTCAAAGCAAGTTTTTACCTAGATTCAATCATTCATAAGATGATAACCACACTTCCAGTTCTTTCATCTATGGTACTAATGAGATCAGGACTGGCAGTCAAATAAAAATTTCCAGAATTTCAATTCTGCATGCCAGTTCCTTGAATACATGATCTTATAGACAGCTAAAAATTGAAAAATAAGTCATATACCATGGGATTGTCAAAATACAGTCTTTAATATTATGTACAAACTTTATAATATATATTGTCAAAAATATTGCTAAAAATGTAAATATTACAATAAGTAGCAGCTAATGAAATGTTAAAGACAAGTGAATTATTTTAATGAGTGATCAGCTTACTTCATAAATAGTCTTTAATATTATGTACAAACTTTATTAAGTATATGGTCAAAAATTGCTTAAAATGTAAATATTACAATAACTAGCAGATAATCAGATGTTAAAGACAAATGAATTATTTTAATGAGTGATCTGCATACTTCATAAATACTTTGTATTGATATTTTACTTTCAAACAAAATATTTAACATCAAATACCTGTTCAAGTCTGAGACAGACAATTATTTTAAACTGAAATAAAATACAATTGCTAAGTTGATAGTAAGGAGAGAAAAATTACTGAAATTTCACCAAAGCAGATAGCTAATTGTATTTTATCCTTGTATTCATAAGCTAGTGATTAACTGACGCTTCTTTATAAATTTGACGATTTAATAGAGTAGGTTTTCTAAATTTATGAAGTAAACTGTGAGATATAAACTTATAAACAACTTAAATACACTCAGAATAAAAGGTTCAACTTCTTATATAAAATGTTCAGTAAACTTTAATAGCAGATATTTGAGCATAAATAAAAGTTTACCATAATGTTTTTATTGTAAATACTCTAGTTAGAAATAATCTTACTGAAAGTACAAGGTAAGAATGATCAGTAAACACCAAATTTGATCAACTATTCAATTTAAAACTTTCTGAACGATCCGATTAACTAAAGTAACTCAACCATTTAAAATAAATAACATAAACACATCCATGATTTCAAAAAGTTTAAATACAACCATTCTATAAAGGATTCTAAATATACAGATTACTTATTGTGTTCTAAAAATAGAGAAACAGCAAATACAATTACAGTAGTTAAATTTATTATTTGAGGAAAGCTTTGGCTGTTTTTATAGAAGTTAACAAAGTATTTTACTTAAATTTACCAAGTTACGCTTCATTTTGATATGCATTTTAGAAAACTACTTGATGCTACTAATTATCCAAGTACATCATTTTGTTTACTAAATAAAAGTATATTACTATTAAAATAATATACTTACTCTGGAATTCTTCGTAATATTACAATCACGTGGAACATGGAATGGCCGACATCCATTTCTTTTTACCGTTCATTTCTTCTCCACACGTGCAAACAATTCGCCAAACCAGTTCTGTCGTAGTGAATAATGCATTCTGTAACTGTTGGCCCAACAGCTTTAATTTGCAGTTGGGCCAACCATATTTTGTAACCGTTGGCCCAACTGCTTCCATTTGCAGTTGGGCCAACCATATTTTGCAACCGTTGGCCCAGCCGCTTTCATTTGCAGTTGGCCCATCTGAATTTCTGGAATTTCTGCCAACGGCAACCATTCCCCAACGATGCCACGAAAATATGCGGTTGGGCCAACGGTGTGTGTTACTTGGGATATTACTAATAAAATAATATACTTACTCTGGAATTCTTCGTAATATTACAATCACGTGGACCATGGAATGGCCGACATCCATTTCTTTTTACCGTTCATTTCTTCTCCACACGTGCAAATATTTCGCCAAACCAGTTTCTGTCGTAGTGAATAATGCATTTTGTAACTGTTGGCCCAACAGCTTTAATTTGCAGTTGGGCCAACCATATTTTGTAACCGTTGGCCCAACCGCATCCATTTGCAGTTGGGCCAACCACATTTTGTAACCGTTGGCCCAACCGCTTCCATTTGCAGTTGGGCCAACCATATTTTGCAACCGTTGGCCCAACCGCTTTCATTTGCAGTTGGCCCATCTGAATTTCTGGAATTTCTGCCAACGGTAACCATTCCCCAACGATGCCACGAAAATATGCGGTTGGGCCAACGGTGTGGGATGAGCATTTCATTTTTTGGCGGGAAACACACCTAGCCCCCCCCCCCCCCCCCCCGACATTGAGATATTCAAATTTTGAAAGCGGCATTCGTTTGAGCGTCGTTTGAGCGTGTTTGAGCGCCAAAAATTTTCGTTTTAGCGCCTTTTTTAAAAGAGTTATGAGCATTTCATTTTTTGGCAGGAAAAACACCTAGCCGTCCCCTCCCCCGACATTGAGATATTCAGAGAACGGGAAAAACAGAGCGGCATGAAATTTCGTGTCGGGGAAATGTAGAAAAAAAAAGGGGGGGAGGAAATTTGATGTCGGCGAAACGGAAGGGACACCTCCAAATATGGCGGGTCCCATGGATAAGACATTGAAAGAGGCGCCAAAATGAGGCAGAGTAAAAATACGAAATTATCAACAAATAACGATAAAATATAATAGTAACTAATAATAGCAAATAGTTTCAAACTAGTTGATATAGTTTAGGCCTCAGACAACAGTGTTTAATGCATTTATGAAATTTTTCAATACATTCAAAAATCCATTGATTCGTTCTTAATATTTCTTATACTTTAAAAAGGATGAACTTGAAAGAAAGTTTTCGTATTTCTGTCCTGTATATATTTACTTACCTTTTTCTTTTTTCCTATATATATACCTAAAACTAAATACCCGTGCTTCACAACAGAATACATTACTACCACCAATCATGTAATCGGGTTCCATTAATTTAAATTAAATTCAGTAGTAAAGTGTTGTCATTTCTTTTGAGGAGTTAACCCTATAATTTAATGACGATCCAACATTAAATAAGGGTTTTTATATTTATATTTATTTCTTAATTTTGGGGGCTTTATGACCCTTCTGGTTTTTTTAACTTTCTTAGTACGTAGGGCGTAAGAGATATTCAAATTTTTAGAACGGCATTCGTTTGAGCGTGTTTGAGCGCCAAAAATTTTCGTTTGAGTGCCATTTGTAAAAGAGTTATGAGCATTTTATTTTTTAGCGGGCAAAAACTCCTAGCCCCCCCTCCCAACATTCAGATATTCGATTTTTGAAAACGGCATTCGTTTGAGCGTGTTTGAGCTATATTTGCTATCAACATAATCTTAAAATTGGAAACGTTTTAACGATCAACTAACTATTGGAACCTTTTGTTTTTAATTAACGGACTTCAATGTGGAATATTTTAATTACCCAGTGGCGTAGCGAGAGGGGGGCAAGGTGGTCTAGCATGCCCCGGGTGCCCCTTGCAGAGGGGGCCAAATGCAACCTAAAGCCGGCCACTCACGTAGACTTCCGTCATCTGTGATGACGGGCTTTTGGTATCTGAGGCACCAAAAGTCTCCGTCAGTGGGGTGTCTTGGTGAGACGTCAGATGATAAAAATGTTGTGTCTGGAATTTCAGTCCAGACCGAATTCCTGGCGCCAGAAGTCTCCGTGAGTGGGGTACTGTGCGCTAGATACCAGGCCCCTGAAGGTTATCCAGCAGTTTACCGCATGTTTTCGAACATAATGGAAGCTGAAAAATTATTCTTTAATCCCGAATTTTTAATATCGTTCATTGAACTGTATAGAAAATTACCGTGCCTATGGAAGGTTAAATCAGAAGATTATTCCAATAATATTTTACGGCAAGAGGCATGGGAAGATTTAGCGAAGTTTTCCCAAAAAATCAATCCAAGTGCGGATATATCTTGGGTTAAAAAAAAGGTGCACTCCATGAGGGGATCATTCCGCAAAGAAATGAAAAAAATTGCTGCGTCTTCCAAGAGCGGGGCAGGTACGGAGGAGTTATATAAACCCAAGTTGTGGTACTATGAGCACCTACTATTTACGAGAAGCGAGGAAACTATAAGGCAATCTTCAAGTAACGTTGAAGGCATGAATGAAGATTTGATAGACGATTCTTCTTCTGTTCCCGTAGAATGTGCAATGCCAGGAGAAAACCCAACTAATGTCACAGAAAACGTAATATTTCCAATAATTATTTTTAATACAGTTTTTTATCATGGTTAGTCAGGCACTTTTATGAATAAACAATTTTTCAAATAAATAAGTAAATAAACAAAATTAAACTTATTACAAAATGTCATTTATTTCAAATTTTTCTAAATATTTAATTTTTTTGTAATTTTTGTAATATTATTTGTTTAAAAGCGGGGAGACCACCTTTGCTCTCACAAAAATGCACTGATTTTACTACCAAGCTTAATGTGTTGTCAAACAGTTAATTTGTAATTAATTTAAACCAATTTTTTAGAGCGAAATGTACAAAGCTTTATCTAATAGAAAACAAAAGCAGAATTATTGGGAGATTATTAGAAATTATTTTATATAAAACAAAAGTTAATGTTTTATGAATAATGAATACACTGCGTGCAGATTTTTTTTTAAATATGAGATATATATATTAAATTATTTGTATGTATTCTATCCGTAGGTAATATTTTAATCTACACCTAAAATAACTACCCTATTTCACATAAATATATATTTATAATATATATTTTAAATATATATTATTCACATAAATATATATTTAAAAGCATCGTAATGTACAAGAAATATCATAAAATGTTTTTTTAAAAAAATGCTGTAAAATTTAATATTATGTACTTACGTAAATTTAGGTGGAAATTATATAAACATACTAGATATCTTGTATACAAAATTTTAGCAATTTGTGACCATTAGTTTTGAAGAAATAGTGCGCACAAGTTTGAAAAATATGTTTTCAGAAAAAGCCATTTAAAGTTTAATTTTCTAAAAATCACTGTACTATTAGCTTTATACATTTGGCCATAAAATCGGTTCTAATTGTAGTATCGACTTCATTTTTTTTTAAGATTTCTTACATACCATTCTTCAAAATTAAATATAAATAACAATTTAGATATATAATTGAATAATGAAGAGGGTAGTATGGATTTGGAGAGCCACGTGGAATAAATAACTGATGCAATACGACAATTATTATTATTGAGTAAACATCTTTATTTTTTAGTTTATTAAATGTATTAATTAATAAAAAGAAAAAGTAAAGAAAATGGTATAATTTATAAAATTGTATTAAATCATGAAGTTTTGCCAACTCACTGTGCCGATGTTATTAAAATAGCATCGGTACAGTGTTAATACCGAAGCACTAATACGATAAGCAATAATACAGTGTTATTAAAATAACATCGAACTGAGCTAAATCGGGCATCACGAATGGGCGAAGGCAGGTGGACGAGACGGAAAATATCCGGCGCCTCAGACACCGAGAGTCCCCGTGAGTGGCTGATGCCAGGTATCCGAGGCGCGAAAATTCCCACCGTCCCAGATGACGGAAGTCTACGTGAGTGGCCGGCTTAAGACCATTGGACCCTTTGGTCCCCAAGACCATGAGGGGCGCCAAAAAGGTAATGTGCCCCGGGCGCCAGTTATGCTCGCTACGCCACTGTAATTACCATATTTAACTTTTTACGATAATTGATGATATGCAACTTATGCAAACTCTTAATAATTCTATTATAATGTTAATCTTTTGCTCCGTTCTATACGAGAAACAAAACATTTTATTTATTGTATATTATAATTCTGAAATTGGGATTCTTAATGCAGTCATATTTTATTGTAGTATTCAAGTGTGCATCAAGTTTTATATTTAATTTTTGTACATACATATTTTGAGTGTCACGGCAATCACAGTTTTATTTTTCTAATCATTTATGTGCGTATAGCACTTTCATAATGTGTTTATAACGTAGAGATGGTTACGATTATTGTTTTTGTGTTTTAAGCAATTTATTTATGTATATATATTTTCAGAATTGGTTATGAGGAATTTTGTAAATTGATGCATTTCAGCACTGCTGATAGTCAGTCATTTTGTTCAAAGTGGCTAATTTATTTTACATTAATCATCTTCTATCTTAAATTGTACTATTTTTATATTTATATATTTTAGGTAAATAAAGTTAATATTTTGATATTTGTATAGTTTAGATTCATAAATGTAATAGTTCGATATTTATATGTATCGAAGGAAAAAATATAATTTTAAATTCCAAAATATACCATAAGATTTCTGGTCAAACATAGTATAAGATAACTATGTGAGTGCAATCAGTTGCTAAATAAAAATAGTCGATATAAGAAAAGAAATGTATTCAACAGAATTTTGCGATAAACTTACCGGCGTTTATATAGTGTTTAGAAGAGGTAGAGTTAACTAGACGTCACTGGCACTACATTTATAGTCTGGCAGACAGTTTGACATATCCTTCCTCATTAAAATAATCTTTGCTTTTACCATATTTACAATAATTGTGTTACAGTGTTAGAAAGTTGTAAAAGTTCAAATTATGAAAGTGCATCAAGCAATTGCATTACGTAGTTGAAAGTAATTTACAGCTGACAGAATTCTTGCCGTAATTTTACTGCTCCTATATTTTTCTTGATGTATTTATTGGAATTTGAAGATTTAAAAAGTCCTTGGGTAGCGTTTTTCATTCTCTATATAAAAAATACTTTTAGCCCGAACACCCTGTATATAAAATCCAAATACCACTCACTCAATGATCACCGTATCTCTCGAACCATGAGTTCTAGGAAGTTGAAATTTTATATAGTGGATGCACTTCCGCTCTCCCTAACAATGACATTTAAGAAATATTTTTTAAAAAATCTACACTTTTAATATGTGAAAAGGGACCCTTAAAATTAAACACGGACTGACTGATCACTGTATCTCTGGAACCATAAGACCTAAGAAGCTGAAATTTTGCATAGTGGCTCATCTAAAGCCCTAGGTACTAAGAAAGGTAAAAAATCCAGAAGGGCCATAAGGCCCCCAAAATTAAGAAATAAATATAAATATAAAAACCCTTATTTAATGTTGGATCGTCATTAAATTATAGGGTTAACTCCTCAAAAGAAATGACAACACTTTACTACTGAAGTTAATTTAAATTAATGGAACCCGATTACATGATTGGTGGTAGTAATGTATTCTGTTGTGAAGCACGGGTATTTAGTTTTAGGTGTATATATATAGGAAAAAAGAGAAAGGTAAGTAAATATATACAGGACAGAGATACGAAAACTTTCTTTCAAGTTCATCCTTTTTAAAGTATAAGAAATATTAAGAACGAATCAATGAATTTTTGAATGTATTGAAAAATTTCATAAATACATTAAACACTGTTGTCTGAGGCCTAAACTATATCAACTAGTTTGAAACTATTTGCTATTATTAGTTACTATTATATTTTATCGTTATTTGTTGATAATTTCGTATTTTTACTCTGCCTCATTTTGGCGCCTCTTTCAATGTCTTATCCATGGGACCCGCCATATTTGGAGGTGTCCCTTCCGTTTCGCCGACATCAAATTTCCTCCCCCCCCCCTTTTTTTTTCTCCATTTCCCCGACACGAAATTTCATGCCGCTCTGTTTTTCCCGTTCTCTGAATATCTCAATGTGGGGGGGAGGGGAGGGCTAGGTGTTTTTCCCGCCAAAAAATGAAATGCTCATAATTCTTTTAAAAATGGCGCTCAAACGAAAATGTTTGGCGCTCAAACACGCTCAAACGACGCTCAAACGAATGCCGTTTTCAAAATTTAAATACCTCAATGTCGGGAGGGCTAGGTGTGTTTCCCGCCAAAAAATGAAATGCTCATAACTCTTTTAAAAATGGCGCTCAAACGAAAATTTTTGGCGCTCAAACACGCTCAAACGACGCTCAAACGAATGCCGTTTTCAAAATTTAAATATCTCAATGTCGGGGGGGGGGAGGGGGGGGGCTAGGTGTTTTTCCCGCTAAAAAATGAAATGCTCATAACTCTTTTAAAAATGGCGCTCAAACGAAAATTTTTGGCGCTCAAACGACGCTCAAACGAATGCCGTTTTTAAAATTTGGATATCTCAATGTCGGGGGGCCAACTTCACAGACATAAAAAATTTCGCACTTTTTTCGGTTTTTCCCCATTTTGACCATGAAAGAACACGTTTTCGACAAAGATCATAATGCACATTTTTAAAATAGATTAAATTTGCTACAATTTGAGACCAGAATTTGCTTAGTAGACCTAATAGTTTCCGAGATACACCTTTTCAAAGTTTGGCAAATTTTCCAAACTTTAGAATTTTAAACTAATTTTCATGTTTCATCATACGTAGTTGTTTTATTTTTATCTTCAGTAACCTGTCTGATATGAGTCAGTGAAGTTAACATTTATTCAATTTAACATTTTGAAGGGGGGGGGAGGTCACTGTTCACAATCGGAGGACTGAAATTGAAACACACAAAATTTATTTAACAAACATTTACATCAATTGTATACAAAAAGTGTAAATGGAGCGAATGAAAGTGTAATCGAAATGTGAATTAAAGGTGTTTCCTCCTCTTCGAAGGACCAGGGTGGAGCAAATCCGCCAATCAGCCTCCTTCAGTACAATATTCATCTTCCTGGACCTCATATAATGGAATGAAAATATTTATTTGTTGAATATCCCAAGGTAAAACATTGTCAAAAAATCCTAATATAAATGCAACACACATCTCTGTAAGTATCAATTGATAGAAATAATGGTATCTATAACATGTGGGTAATTATTAATTAATAGATATAATGGTAACTTTCAACAAACATACGAGTGTAAATACACCTGATATTGTTCCTCGACTTGTTCGATAGCATCTCCGGCGAGTTGGCTGACTGGGTGGTCGAGCAGCCTATCCATCTCGTCGTCGTCATTGAGCTCGCCTAAATCGTGGGTGTTGACATCGATGTCTACCGTAATATCAGGCAGGTTTTCGCAAGACTGGCCATTAGAGGTTCCGCAGACAACTGAACACTTCAAACCTGCTTTCCTGCAGCTGCAAGCATTTCTGCATCCGTTCTTGCAACTGCGGGAAATCATGTTCAGCAGGTTTGAGGAGGCTCTTCCCTCGACATCATCTTTGGCGAAAGGCGTCGGTCATGTTTCTGTAGTATTTGAAGTAACTTGAGTTTCACCTGGCCCAAGAAGCATGAGGTGGAATCACAGCCACTGAAGGTGTGAGTGAAAGTGATGAGCTGACTGTCTGCAGATGTTGAGGTGGTTGAGTAGAAGACATCTGGCGTTTTGCCTCTTCCACACTTCTGAAGATATATGGTACCTTGTGTGGGACTCCCGAGACCGGTGAGGATGACCAACAAGTCTACGTCCTCTCCTGCAATAACCACAACCTGAAAAACATGGGCCTTTCTGATAGCTGTAGTGATGATTAGCGTGTTAGTATCTTCTTCATCCTGAAAAACCTCAATGTGTTTGACTTCAAATTTCACCTTCAGCAGTTGGATGAATCTTAATTTGTCTTTATCATTGGATAAAAAAAATTTCTTCGGAAACATCAGGAGTGGTTGTTTCCTCAAATATCACCCCAGGAGATGAATGTGCCTGAGCTCGGCGATTACGTTCAGAGCTCTTTGTTTTCTTTTGGTCAGGCTCTGTTGGGTAACCATCGAACACTACAGCTATGTTCTGACCGTACCGTGCCTCGAGATATTTTACATATCTGGCAGCTATCAACTCAAACGAGGAGTGCTTGGGCCACACCCCTTTGGGAAGGAGATGAACACTATCTACAACCACAAATTTAATTTTTTCCTCGTGACTCATCAATATTGACTGGTTGGAATGCTGCATAGAAAGAGGACATATTGCCCTTCCTAATTCCCTCCTGAGTGAATAGAGACATCGGGAATGGTGAGACCTCGTACGTGAAGTTCTTCAAATCTTCATCCGACTGTTTCAAAACGCATATCCTGTGAAACAGTATGAGTGGGTCGATAATCACTTGTCTCTTGCCAACAGTAAGAGTACGAACAGTAGAGGAAAGAGACACAACTTTGGTTTTACGCTCGAATTTGACGTTTTGGAAATTTTGCCCTTCAACCTTCAACATTGCTTTTTTCCCAATATCTCGGGCCATATAACAGTTGACCCCTTTCTCTCCTACAAGTCCACTGCTTAAGGACATGATCACATCCGTTGTACGAAATGGAGGGTACTTCAAAAATCAGTCGCACAGCTTCTTTGTATCAGCTTCAACTCAAGTAATTCACGATGGTCTCATTTCTACGTGCTGCTCAGTTGTTTGTGAGTTCACATTGCAGAAATCCTCAACCACTGCACATATGATCTGTAGGTAGTTCATCCCCATTGTCCATCGGGTAAGGACAGTTTCAGTTAAGGCCACGGCCTCGAGTAAAACCTCCATAGCTTTTCATTGAGCACATCAGCACCTGCCCAATGGTCATGCCCGACCATACACCTGACCAGAACTTTTGTGAACGCCTGATGGTGAAGAATCCATCAGCCGTAAATAGTGAATATTCAGTGGCACCCATCTTTAGCGGAAAGGAAAATTCTACAGGGAATGTTCCCAAACACCGTAAAATGAAATTACATACTTAAATTTATTTATATCAAAAGATAAAAATAGTTATTTGAGAGCATTATTTTAATAATTAACGATATTATTGATTACTGCAAAAATATAAGGAGAAAGTATAATCAAACCATTGAAAAGAATGCGAAAAAGAAACTGCAAGATTCGAAAGAATCTAATTCTTGAAAAATGAACTTAAAACCTTATTGGGTTTTTGTATTAACATCAGTTGATTTAAATACTATTAATATGCAGGGAAAAATTAATTGTAAACATGAAAATTAGCTTAAAATTTTGAAGTTTGGAAAATTTGCTAAACTTTGAAAAGCTATATCCTAGAAACTATTAGGTCTACCGAGCCCATTCTGGTCTTAAATTGTAGCAAATTTAATCTAGTTTTAAAATGTGCATTATGGTCTTTGTCGAAAACGTGCTTCTTCGTGGTCAAAATGGGGAAAAACCGAAAAAAGTGCGAAAATTTTGCAGTTTTTGAGATATTTAAAAGTGATCCGGGGGGCGAACGAGGTCGAAAACTTGAATTTTGCACCTCAGTCAGATCCCATTAAAAAAAAAAACGAAACCTACTACCACCACTTGATGCAACTTAGACCCCCCCTTTTCATGACCAGGTTACTGGACTACACTGCTTTTAAGTTATTTTCTTCCCCGTTTCAACGCACATTAGCGAACGAGCGTTAAGGATTAGCTAAGCCTAATGGCCCCTTGTACGAAAAGACACGTTTCAGGTCGCTTAATCAACAGCGAAATAGAAGGACAGAAAATTAAAGTCGTGCATTTTACACGTGAACTCAATTAACATTTAGTATTTTATGGGTTTAACTACAAATGTTTTGCACTTTGATTACGCTCGAGTCGAGCTGTGAAATATTGCTTGCATTTGCCTTATACGCAAACGAAGAACACTGAAATACAATTTTTCCCATTTATTTTCAGTACAATTATTTAACAAAAAAATCGCAAAATGTGATGTAAATTGTGCATCTGACTATAAACTATGTGTGTGTGTGTGTATATATATATATATATATATACATACATATATACGCATATATATATATACATATATATACACATATATATATACATATATATATATATACATATATACATATATACGCATATATATATACATATACATATATATATACATATATACGCGCATATATATATACATATATATACATATATATATACATATATATACACATATATATATACATATATATATACATATATACACACATATATATACACTATATATATACACATACACATATATATATATATATATATATATATATATACACATTTTTATATATATATATATATATATATAATTTCAAGTCACGTGATGTTTCCCGATTTTTATTTTTATTTTAACCCTTTAGCGGGTGCGCCCATGTACAAAGTGCAACATTTTCGTAATTTTGAATGGTTTGTTTTTACATGTAAGGTTTGAAAGTACTAAGCAGTTTCTATTTATAGCTACACCCTTTCTAACGCAGGTCTGAATTTCTGACCTTTGTATTCTTCTCCATCCATTGCTAGTCGTGATTTAACCGTGGTAAACCAGCGATTATACTGGATTACAATACGACAAAAGCAGGAGTTGTTGTAGTCGATCAAATGTGCAAGTATTACACGGTATCCCGCATATCACGAAGATGGACAATCTCACTATTTTGGGGTTTTTTGGACATACTAATAGAAATCAATTCGCAAGTTGTCCTTAGATCCAATAAACCGGAAATAAGACTATTGTATCTGCATTATTTGGCCTTTAATTATAAATATATCTGATATTATCAACATTTTATATCTTTTCATAAAACACAGGATTATTATTTTCAATTTGAAAAAGAAAAGTTTATTACAAAAGGAACAATCAAGGTTGAAAAAGACTTGCACTTTGTGGCACGCGCGCATGCTGGTGTTCCAAAAATTGGAGCGCCCGCTGAAGGGTTAAAGCAAGCAATTTACTATCTGTTGGAAATTGAAATTATTGTATTTTTCAGTGTTCTAAAAAGTGATTCCGGAACAACATATTTAAGTACATCACGAGTCATTTTCAAATGCACAGTCCAGTCATATTAATGTGACCACCGCTTACTTTTGACGTCAAGGTTAAATAACCAATCGCAGAAGGCACGTGTCCTCAGCAAATTTGGTGGATATATAAAGTGTGTTGTAGGCATTCGGAAAACATTTCAGTTCTTGCAGTCATGCAGAAACGGAGCGATTTATCCGACGTCCAAAAGGGCATGATCATTGGTTTTCGGGCCAAGGATGGAAGCATTTCCGAAACGGCTAATTTTGTAAACTGTTCGCGGGCCGCCGTGGTAAAAGTATCCCGTGCATGTCAAAATGGCACTATCCAAAATCAGCGACGTGGCAAATGTGGTGCACCACGGGCCATAGATGGCAGAAGTGAACGACGGCTGCGGAAATGCGTTCGGGCGAATAGACGTGCAACCATTGAGCAACTGACCGTCCTGGTGAACCAAGGGGCTACCAACAGTGGCTCCACAACGACGGTTCAGCGAACGTTGCTGCATATGGGCCTCCGCATCAGACGCCTGGTTAATGCACCTATGCTGACTGCTGTTCATCGGCGACGAAGGGTGAAATTTGCACGCCAGTACCGCAACTGGACTTCCACTGAGTGGAGACAGGTGGCTTTTTCCGATGAATCACGTTTTATGCTCCATCGGAGAGATGCACGTTGGCGTATACGGCGGCGTGACACGTCTGGAAGCAAACACCCTGCAACAATTGCCGGAAGAGTCCAAGCTGGAGGAGGGAGCATTGTGATCTGGGGAATGTTTTCGTGGTATTCTCTGGGTTCACTCATCATTGTAGAAGGCACGATGGATCAACACAAGTATGCATCTATCCTTGCGGAAAATGTTCACCCCTACATGCGAATCGTTTTTCCTCAGGATGATGGCATCTACCAGCAGGACAATACGACGTGTCACAAAGCTCGAAGTGTACGTGCGTGGTTCGAAGAGCACCAGGATGAATTTACCGTGCTCCCTTGGCCAGCAAATTCCCCGGACTTGAACCCAATAGAGAATCCGTGAGACCACCTCGATCGGGTTGTTCGCACCATGGATCCTCACCCGCGTAACCTAGCGCAGCTGGCCCCGGCACTGAAGTCGGCATGGCTCAACATCCCAGTGAACACCTTCAGGAACCTAATTGAACTCTCTTCCTGCACGTCTCGCAGCGGTCCACTCTGCGAAAGGTGGTTATTCTGGATTTGACAGGTGGTCACATTAATGTGACTGGACTGTGTATTTGAACCATGGTATTAATAAAACAGTATCTTCATATCAATAAAAAAATTTGGAATTTCATTTTAGTAAAAGAACAGAAATATTTTGACTTTTTTTCATACAGATGTATTCCGATACCAGACGATAATTTCAAGTAAGAAAAACTTAATTCAACCAGAAACATTTCTAATATTTTTCATGTCTTGGGGCATACGATATTTTCACCGCAAGAAATGGAGTCATCGTGGCGTATTTTGTAAAATCTACCAATCGAATTTTTTTTCATTAAGAATATACCTTATGATGACGTCATCTTCGCTCGGAGAAATTTCGTTTGCCCCGAGACCAAGAGCATCCTTTTCTAGGCCGGGTATGGGCACTTTCAATCCGTAAACCCTAAAATCTCTGTAGGAAGTCAGCGAGGGTGGGAGAAAATGTTATGTTACTGTAAATCTTCATAAAGTTATTCTTCAGTTTTAAGCTGTCGTGGGAGAGCCATATTTCTTTTCGTTGTGTACAACAGTCAGGCCCTGATTTTCCATTAGGCCCGGTAGGCCCGCCCCCCCCCCCCCCCCTCGAATGTTGGGGCCTCCCAAAAATATTGATTTTAAATAGAAAAAAGGGAAAAATTCCCAATTCAATTTTTTTTTTGCCTTTTTTAATAGCATTTTTTTTATATATCCTTTCAAATTTGATTGATTGGTTCATCATATGTATGTTATAGTGTATATAAGGGATTAATAAGTTTTTCTGGTTACATTGTATTGGTGTTTTATTGATGAAGTTAATGTTTTATTGATTTTGTTATTTAATAATGTTCTAGGCTTTTACACTTCAAATAGCCAATTCTTGATAAAATGGTACTTTCACAATGATTCATAATTATTTTTTTTGTGTCGATTTTAGAAATTTTACGCCCGCATCATTGCTAGGGGGGCCCCATCCCGAGTTGTGCCTATAGTCAAGAATTTTCTAAATCGAACCCTGAAAACAGTCGATTCCGGTTTATGGTAAATGCCCCTTCTAGAAATGACACAATGTCCCTCTTTGTGCTGCTGCCATCTAGTAGCCAGTGTTGTAAACTGTCGTGCACCGAGGCAAATAAAAGAGATCATTTCAGGCCCGACGCTTGAGAAATGATATATCTGATAGTCGATGACTGTATGACTAAAAGATTCCGTATACGCGATCTTTCTCGCCAAGGTGATATCGCGCCAATCCTCCCGGCGCGGCTTGTTCTCTCCTCATCATATCATGAGGGGATCATGATATGATGCTATTTAGACCCACTGATCATGATATGCTATTTAGACATTTTGAGATGCAAAGGGCTGGTGTAAACAAAAATGGCGCCAAATTTGGCGTGAAAATTTTGGCTTGGCGAGAAAGTGCGCGTATAAAGAAGCTGTTCCAAATTCTGTCTTAATGTGAATAAAAAAGTAATAACCTACACTTAAATTTTTGCCAAATTATTCAGACATACTGACAAAAATATATGAAAATTTTTTTTAGATACATACAGACTCTTAAGAATCCTTCAGGTAGAAAGAGTTCAGTTATCGCAAATATTAATGAGTACAATTCTTTCCTTTGTTAACAAATTAATCTGTGAATTAAAATACAATCGTAAGTCTTCAGGACACAGTATTTGATATAAAGCTAAGTAGAACATTAGTTGAGCAGCACTTCGTAATGGCAATAAGAATTCATTGTATAAATTGGGGCCTCTGCAAAGTAACTGAATTTTAAGGGGGCACATGACCTTGAAGCTCGAAGACATGACAATAAATAGGGTCCAATTCTAACCACAAAAATTCAAATATTAGAAAAAGAAATTTCCTTTCTTTATACATATAAAGTACATATCTTTGAATATGTCATATATAAAAAATGGAAATTATAAATCTATAAATAATTTTCAAAAGAATTTTATATGATTAACTGCTAATTTGAATTTGTGTGCAGCATTCCCTTTAAACTATCAATAGGAAACTGATAAAACTACACTCATATATATTTCATGGTACTCTATATTTTAAAACTAGAAAAATGTGCAATTCTGGAATACTTTTTTTTAATGTGGGAAAATTTTTGAAGTAAAATTTTATGCTCAATTTTTAAATTAAATATTTATTACAATTTATTTGGTTTTACATTACGGGTAAATATATTCTGACCATAAATTATTTTCCGTAAGCACATATATCAATTATATAATTCGCACAGCACATTATGATTTTTAATCATTCCAGTTAATCATAAAATTCTAAACTGCTAATTTGAAACTTATTTATAGATTTATAAATTTCATTTTTATATACGACATATTTAAAGATATGTACTTTTCTATATATATAAAACATTTCCGTAACTGACTGACTGACGTACAACGCACTTACCAAACCGCTGGACCTAAAGGGCTGAAATTTTGCATGGCGATTCTTCTTATGGTGTAGGGGTGCACTAAGAAAGATTTTTGAAAAATTCTTAGATTTTTTTAAATTAAATTTTTAAGTTGTTTTTGTAACTTTAAGTTTGCGTTTAAAATAATAATTCGAGGGTTATAAAATTTATATCACGAGAATGATCATAAAAATTCCTTTAAAATGAAATCGTTTTCGAACCTTTACCTTGATTTTCTGATTTTTGGTGAATTTTTAAAGATTCATTTTTAGAATTAAATTTATTTAATGCTGATCACGTGATTTCTTTTTCTGGTACTTTAAATAAATTTATCGTCACGTGCATAACTAAATAGACAAAAAAAATATTCTTTTTCTAATGCAGCAGACGATTGGATATTATCAAAAAAAAAAAATAAATATCCCTTAAGATTTTTATATATATATATATATATATATATATATATATATATATATATATATATATATATTAATTACATCAATTGTATACATTGATCGTCGCATTTATCTATATTAATAAAGCAAGGTCCGGGTCTGTCGGTCACACTCTCCGGGTGTACCACCTCAATGTGTGCGTGTGTGCGGTCTATGAAACTTACAGCCATGAAATTTGGCACACGGGTAGTACAGACTATGGGAAAGTGCACCTCGAAGCCCGAATTTTAAATTTTATTCTAGAAAATGTTTTATGTTTTGTGGGATATTTTGTTTTTAATTTCAGATTACGATACCTCGGCAAAAAATGATCGTAGAATTTTGATCTTTTTACAATCTAAGACTACAGACATTTCTCCTTCAAACAAGACCTCATTTGTTTAAAAATAATTTAAAAACAGACTAATATTTTCAAAATATTAAACCCACTTTTTCGAGAAATTTACGCACTTTTGAGGATCTACGGTCTATGCTCTTCGAGTTTTTATCTTACAAAGAAAATATTTACATCATCTGGAAGATGAAAGCTTTCTTTCATATAAACCTCATTTCAAGTCCCTATCTTAAAATTTCGATTTTTAATTTAATTTTAAAAACGATAATTAACCCAAATTTCCAGCGGTACTTCAAACGCGAAGAACGGCAAATTCTCCTCTTGGGTTGTAAACAACGATTGAGTCATTCATTCACTTAATTCATTCATTGTCTTCCTTTGATGGCTTGAGCGTAGCTGGGCGAAGCCCGGCTAGTTATAAATATATATATATATATATATATATATATTGGCATTAATTTCATACATTGACTGTTGTATTTAATTTGAATGTACTCCGTAGCGAAGCGCGGGTTTTCAGCTAGTATATGTATAAAGAAATAAAATTTCTTTTCCTAATATTATTTAAGTTTTTGTCGTTAGAATAGACCATATTTATAGTCATTTCGTAGAGCTTCAAGGTCCTGTACCCCCTCTTGCAGATATTACTTCTCATAGTGAAATCTAGGTGGCGCACTCCTTCACGAGATATCCACGGTTGTATAAGAAGAATGCCTACAGCACAACACTTCGACAGTTTGAAGGATTGTAAAATTTGTTTTGACTCAGCTGTCTCGACTTTAATTTGATTTCTTTTGTTATTTTGCAATAAATGTTTTAGATTTTATGAAATGTTAGTCTTCTTTGAGAATTCTTTCCTATCGTTGAATTAGCTATTTGAATTAACTTTCGAGAACCACCGATAGCTGATAAACTTTTCGAAAAGAACCTCCTTTGGTTTTCTTCAGCTTTTTCCTAGACGTTGAAACATACGAGCACAGAGTGCCGGTTGTAAAGAACATTTTTTCAATGATTTTCGGTGCTCCAGCAAGTACTTTCCCAGCATCACGACACAGCAGTTAAATTAAAAATTATTTATTATGTATAATATACACTAGGTTAAACTTCTATAAAATTCTGTACATAGAATTGACACCAAAACACAGAGCGCTGATATTAACACAGAAAAGTTCATTGTTGCCGCGGCGTTGATGATTTCGTCCACTATGTGAATCTTCCATCCCATATCTCTCTGGGTGTAACTCTGAAAAGAAAATGGTAGTCGTTAAGTTGTGCAAATCGCTTAAAACAGAGCGACATACATACAGGGGTGAGTGTCGATATTTATGCTGTTTCTAATTTTGTGATTCAAATGTTCAGAGTGATTAATCCGATGAATATACTGCCACCACAATTTAGAATGAGCATTCCCCGAGGGCGACATCTGGGGAAGGACTCTACCCTACTTTCACCTCTACCAACCCTACGGTAGGACTTTACGGCCGAGTGATTTAACGTGCCCATAATTGCCGTACACACGAGAGTATGCAGTGGCGTTTGTCGGGATTCGAACCCTCAGTACGCGTTCAGGCTGCTGTGTACAAACCCTATTGGATTCGCTCACCTCAATGTTAACCTATGGAGAAAATGTTTCTACTATTGACAGCTACATAAATTCTGATAACCCAGAAAAAATGGTATTTTCAGATAGCCTGAACTTTTCTGCACCTTGCAATAGGATTCATTTTATAAACTGCGTCCCCCACAGGAATTTAGACGCGTTTAAAAACACACAAAACCAGTTTTTTTTTCAGTAAAAATTAAAATTTTAAAATATTTGCATTATTTTTTTAAAAAAAAAAAGGAAAATGCCCCAAGATGTAAAATTTCTTTCTCTATTACTTCATACCTTTTTTTTGAAATCTTTGAATCAAAGTCGGCAATCCTTGGACAAATGTTCTCCATAGGTCAACATCGAGGTAAGCGTATCCAACAGGGTTAGCACAAGGCAGCTTTAAGCACTAGGCTGTGTCGGCTCTATAGTGAATCGGCAAACTTTTGTTATCGTGTTTATTGAAAATATTTATTGCATTACAAGGTCTAAGAAAACTACTCAAAAAATGGGTCGCTGAATTACAAAATTTTCCCAAAGAGAGGGCAGTCAACTTTGTGAGAGAACAGAATTTCTGAGGACTTCCACGGGAAGTGTGCGTCATATATAATGAAGTAACACACAGCAAGTTTCGCCACGCAACCTTCTTACCAAAAAGGCAATGCAATTTTGGCGTCACACTATTTGAAAATCACAAATTCTGACGGCGCAGAGGTTGAGCACGTTGCGTATTTTGGCTTTAAGAAACGATGAATGAAATACTAAACCAGATGATTTTTCCCCACACACAGCATGGATAAGAAACTGGCCCTCGAATTTTGGGAAAACCCATTTCTATATATCAGTTCTAAGCTCAACGTGAAGGGAGCATATTTCTGAGGCTCCGTTATGGCGGACATCAGACAACATTTCGACAGATGTGTATCCGGTTGGCTTTCTGGGACGTTTCGTGAAAATGAATCGGACAGAAATCTAAATCTATAAGCGATCCTGCCAAAATACTATTGCCATTTGGCGACTTCCTGATGACTAGCCAACTTGGATGTTCTGCGTTCAAGAATAACTGCCGCCATTGCCAAAGTTCCGGGGTAGGTGGGGGGGGGGAGGAGTTACGAGTTACACATCATTACCATGGTAACAAAATTTGATATTCTACCGTTTACCTTCAATTGCAAGTTTTAAGTTGCATGCACCCTTTTGAAACATACTGTACTACTACTAACGAAATTAACGAACTTAGTGCGTTTATACAGAGTACAGCAGAATGGACTCGCATATTTCTGAAGGTCACTGGTAAGGGAGTGGTGGACGAAGGGCGGCGTGGGAGGTGACAACACTTCGGGTGGATTTTCTAGTTGTCAGCAGACACCACGAGTAGGTCCGGTGAACATTGCGGTTTCGTTATCGAGGCGTTCATTAAAACGACGATTCTGTAACAGTGACACAGAGGGCATTTAGGACGCACTCTATGCAGCTGATGCCGTTCCTGAACGAAAAACAATCCTGCGATGGGGTTTCAAACGCTAGAGCAAGTGGGTCTGCATTACCAAGGAAGCCAAGTGTTCGTTCTTGGAACATTAGAACACCTGAGAATGTGCAGCGAGTCTGCTATTCCTGAGGATGCTTCCACCGTTCCACCAGCGACGACCAAGAGAGTGGTGGAAAACTTTAGAGAGCGGCTCGGGCAGTGCATCGCCCATAACGGGCGCCACCTGGGGGATGTTATTTTCAAAACGTAGTGGACAAAAACTAGTTTCTAAGTACTTTTCAAAAATATAAAACCTTTTCCCTGTCTATTGTCTCGCTCGTCTTTTATTACTCTTTGAGATGTGGGAGTCCTTTCTGCTGCACCTCAGACAAACGTGGTGAAAGGAAGGTAGTTAGGGATTGTGTGCTGTTTCTCTTAAATAAGAGAACAAAGAGACCGCTTGTGGTTTCAGATCCTTAAAAAAATTTCCAGGTAGTCTCTTCTAACGAAACTACCGCGGGTTATTAAAGTAGGATTTACTTATCGTTGCTTACCCTTTTTTTTTCGCATTTTGGTACTTTTCTATTTAACTATTTACTGTTACTGGATTTGGCGAGCTGCCAAAATTATAACTCGCGACGCCGGACTTTTTTTCTCTCCGGAGGACCGTTATTCAGGAACGTAATCCTACATTAAAAATATGATAAATGAAGCCAAAAATCTTATATAATTTGCGGTATAATACGTCCATGTTAAAGACTTCTTGAGACATAATCTAAAGATATGTTATTTATCTGGGAACGTGGTAATGAAAGCATGATGATATGCGAACAACCTAATTTGGGTACACTTATTTTAGTAAAAAATATCCCGCTGAAATTAGAATATTTTTTTTTCTTTCTTGTCATGTGGGGTAATATGGGTTAATGTTTTCTGCTGTGGTAGTACTGGACTTCCAGTTTAATAATTGGATCTTTTTTAATTTCAAATCAATTGATCCAATTATTTTGAAGACTTATCCAATTATTTTTATGAGAAATGCCTGAACATTAACGTTACGCCTGGAGGAGAAAAAAAAACACCCGAACATAAACATATTTGCACGAAATCTTACGTGATAGTAGAGGAGTTCCGGTACGCTGGCATTTGGTGTCCAATGAAGCGTCGCGGGGTCCCCCTCCGAGCACTGGAGCTTCAAGGAATTTCTGAATTTCGGGTAGGTGGGGTAATCGTCCACAGAATATCGGTGGGAGGCGTTGTGAACCCAGGAACACAGGCGACCGGCTGAAAAGAGGGAAATTTACTATTTAAGGGAACAAGGTACCTTCAATCTCGTTCTACCCCCCTTGATATTTCTTTTTTTCCCCCGTGGAATTCTACAATTAACTCGTTACAAATTGTATGACCCTGAAGAGGGCCTTTTTCTTTTGCTGAGGGCCACCTATCCTAATCTTGTTAACTGTTCTTCCTGCCTCTTGTCTTAAAATTAACTATATTAAATTATTCTCTTTCTCTTACTACCAGTTTAACTAATTAATCTTAAATTTCCCCCACCCTTCAACTTATGAAGGTGTTAAACTTTAAACTTTGTACTTTGGTAGTAATTTCACTCTTAATTAATGTACCTAGCCTTTAAATTTTAACTATTGAGCACATTATCATTGATAACATTACATCTTGCGGACAGGAGTTAAAACCTGATGGTCAAGGGACTCCAATCATCACACAATTCTGCTCAATCTCGTTCTTTTATAATATTCAATATTTTACTCTAAATACCACATGAGTATAATTAATATTCTTTTCTACTACACTGAAGATACTTAGAATTCACAAATAAGCATTTTGTGGAGGAATTAGGCCTGTTTATCAAAAAATTCTTCAAAAATGGTAGAATTTTTCAAAAGGCTCCATGCGCGTTCATTTTCTTCTGATATCTTCGAAATTTCTCGGAATTGTTAATTGAAGTGTTTGTCACAAAACTGCATTATTCTTTGAAATCAAATATTTTACAAATTTATAGACTATAAAATAAAGTAAAAACTAAAAAATAATAGAGAATAGTAAAAAAAATTTTAAGACTTTAGATTTCTAACAAAAAAAATTAAATGCACATTTCTATATATATATACATATAGTAAACTTATGATAAAAAATTTAAAGACTAATTAATATAGAATGTGCGCAGAGCATTTTGAATAACGTTAGCATTTTTGAAAAATTTTTCATTATTGTGCGAAAAAATCCTTATTTCGAATTCTAAGGGTTTACAATGTAGTAAAAGAGAAAATTAATTTCTCATTTTATATAAGAGTTAAAATTGAAAATTAAAAAAAATTCGAGTTTCAAGGTTCCTTGTCCCCTTAATATCAAAATTATGTTTATACAATAAATGAAAAATATATAATAATGCAAAAGAAGCAACTGATAAGTAATAATTGCAAGATAAATGAACTTTTTACATACCATGTTTTTAAGTTTTCTGTTGGCATATAAACTTGACAACTATGTATTAATAAATACTTTTTTAAAAATTTTGATGAATTATCCCATCAACTTGAAAGAGAATGAAGTTAATTGGAAGTTAACTTGCGTTTAAATTTTTGTTCCCGTCCCGGCCGATAGATGGCTGCACCATTCTACAAAACAAAATTAACTGAAAATGAATTCAATCTGCTTAAAGATGGCTAAAAGTATTAAAATAAGGCATTGTCATCGTGTTCTGAGCTATTTTAACAGTTTCAAATGTCTAGCTAGTCGGGTAGTTAATTAAAAATCGATTGCAAGATTTGTACTGGACAAACACACAAACAAACAAGAAAGCGAGTTAATAAAAACAGGGAAAAAACAAAACAAAGTCAATCCCGTGATAGGCACTTGGTGCGCCATCTCTCGGAGCGAATGTCAGTGAGAGCAAACACCTAGCAAAATACAAAATACTCTTTTCTAAAAATTCTACCATAAATTTCAGGTGTGTCTTATCGTCCAAAAAATACTTCTGAGTGAGAAAACAGACAAAAACTTAGTGCTCTGAACTCAAAAAAAATACCTCAAGAGAGCGTTAAAATGCAAAACCATAAAGGTGAATTCTTTTGAAATAACAGGCGCAATATTTTAAAAGCACGGCTATGATTTTATCACCAGAATTGTAAGTAAAAGCCTGTAGGTAAAAGCCTTCTTTGATGGTTGGTTATGTTTTTATTTCGCAAAATAAATATTTCGCCTAAAGGTGAGCAGCTTTTCAGTAAAAAATAATTTACAAAAAGGAATGGTTTACACGTGCAGACAACGCATTCACAAGTTTAAAAAATAAACGACAACAAAAAAATTTAACTTCTCCGTTTGGGTTTTTTTTTTTTTTTTTGCAACTTGAGGTTGTATGATTTCCAATTAAAAAAGCTAATTAAATATGCCACTCAATCTTTTAAATCATTTGCATGCAAATCAGCTCATTCTCTGTTAACTACATTTAGCTGCATGGAACACAACCTATATTTGCATAAAACTTAAAACTCAACTTATAATTAGTTCACTATAAAAGTAAAAATCAATAGATATTAGAAATGCATGATAAAATACAAAATCTGGTCCTAGGTTTAACATTACTATGCGGCAGTTCAAATTGACTGAACAGAGCATACAACAAACAGGGCGTTGCCGTCAATGCTGACGTAATATTTCAAATCTATTTCTTTATTAACAACTACCGGCCCGTCCCGACTTTGTCCGGGTTGAACAAAATATTATACCAATAAATTTCCAGTTGATAGCCAATCAATTGCAAATCTTTTTTTACCTTAATAATAACCTAAATAATACCTTAAATTAATTTTAAGTTAGTTAATAATTAAAAAAAAATTTTTTGAAAAAGGCGTGCCGGAGAACGACTAGGTTCGAACCGCTAGCGTCAGAACAGAAGCCCACCGCCATAGCACTACGATAAGGATCGTTGAAATCTTCGGAACAAAAAGCGGTAGAAGACAGTAGCGGAAACAATGGAAATTGTTAGGATTAAGCCCCTAACTTTATTTATACTGATCAGATATACATAATATATAGCCTATGTCTATCTGGAATAATGTACCTTTCAAACAGTGAAAGAATTTTTCAAATAGGTACAGTGGTTCTGAAGATTACCCTCCACGTACAAAATCGATCTCTTTATATATAAGTATAGATTTTACTGGAGATTTTCTTGCACCTCAGTCCTCTCTTGCATGACACTATTAACTATTTTTTCTGAAAGCCATCTATTTCAGTCACCCTATTTCAATTCTATAATTGGGTGAATAGCATAGAAAGCATTTATCCAATCATATACCAATCATTGACCCATTCAACCAATCAGCACCAACGGAATCTTTAAAGCTGACGGATTCTATGTGAACAGGCCCTAACAGAGTTCGCGTATCAGTGGCATCTGGCACATGACTAAACCATATTTACCTGCTGATGGGTGGGGTCTACCCCTTCTGTCGAACTCTACGCCAGCGTAGACTCTTTTACCCTGTAAAGCAAGAAAAAGAAAACACAAGTTAACGTTTGAAACACAGTACATTTTAAACACTTTTAAAACGCGCTGGCATATCATTGCATTGCACCTTTTCATAGAGAATCCGCCAAAGCTTTGTGCAAACCTTGGGGGAAAATAATTACAAGATAAAAAGAACTTTTTATATACCACGTTTTTAAAATTTTCTGTTGAATCATAAACTTGACAATTCTGTGTATTAATTAAATACTTAAAAAAAAATTTTTTTTGATGAATTCTCATCAACTTCAAAGAAAATGAAGTTAATTGGAAGTTAACTTGCGTTTAACTTTTCATTCCCGTCCCAGCCGATAGATGTCTGCACCAGTCTACAAAACAAAATTAACTGAAAATTAATTTCAATGCTGCTTAAAGATGGCTAAAAGTATTAAAATAATGCACTGTCATCGTGTTCTGAGCTATTCTAAAAAAGTTTCAAATGTCTAGCCAGTCGGGAAGTTAATTAAAAATCGATTGCAAGATTTGTACTGGACAAACACGCACGCACAAACAAGAAAGCGAGTTAATAAAACATGGTAAAAATCGCCAGAAATTAGCTAACCGGAACTACAGCTTAAAAGAAGAATACGTCTGTAACACCAGCCTGATATCAGCAAAAGCTTAATCAGCTTCAACGCATTCTACGAGTCTCCATTCTTGCGAATATGGATCTACAGTGAGCCATTTTTTTCGCGTTGGATTGCAGACAGATAGTCTATATACAGTGGCTCCCAAAAGTGTTCGTACACTTACGAGTTTAAATGAAATAGGGGTCTATCCATTGATTAAAATGAATATTTCAGAATGGGTATTTAATAATAAGATCTATAATCTATTCTTAACAAAACTACATGAAATATTTTGAAAACATAGTAAAACTTTATTTTTAAGAAACCAATAATCCAAAAGTAACAAAACCTTTCTCACAAAAGTCATCGTACACTTGTAAAAAATCTCTACATATTAGTAAATATTCTAATTTTTTGTTAAATTAATATTTAGTAGGATATCCTTTAGCATCCACAACAGCTTTTAAACGTCTGGGAATAGATTGGTTTAGTTCTTTTGTAATTTTTTGCATCAATGGTCATCCATTCTTCCATCAATTGTTTTTAGTTCCCTTTTCGTGTGAATGTCGTGTTTTCGAACTCAAACCTCCAGTTCTATCCAAATATGTTCTATTGGGTTTAAATCTGGCGATTGAGGTGGTGTTTTCAAAACTTGTGGACAATTATAGAGACACCAGATGCGAACGTTGAGAGCCGTGTTCTTAGGATCGTTATCGTGATAAAAAACAAAGTTGTTTCCAATATCCAAATTTTGAGCTGATAATTTTAAATTGTCTCTTAAAATATTTATAAAAACAGCATGATTCATTATGCCATCAATAAATACCAAATTTCCTAGTCCTGGTGCTGACATGCACCCCCACACAAGGATACCTCCACCGGCATGCTTAACTGTTCCTACTAAGTTCTCGGGATTAAGTTCCTCATTTTTTTTCTTCTCCATACAATTATACGCCCATCAGCACCAAAAATGTTCATCGGCAAATAAGACATTATTCCAATAGGTTTGGGGCTTATTTATCATTGATAGTGCGAAGGGAAGCCTAAACTTTGTTTTTCTCACTCACAAAAAATTTTCTATGGGCAGAACGCCCATGTAATCCAGCTGTTCTGAGAACTTGTCAAAAAATTTCTGGTGAAATTGAAGTAGAAAATGCTTCATTAAATTCTGCAGAAACTTTTACAGCACTCAAACGTGAATTTTTCACAAATTTTCTAATTATAAATCTCTGATCACGTTTTGTTAACTTTGCCGGACGGCCTTTTCTTACCTGTTTTCGATCCAATTTTCTTTAAAGCGTTTTTTCACATACTGCACTGTAGAATGGTATAAATTAAGTAATTTAGCAATATTCCGAACTGATTTATCACTACTATGATGAAAAATAATCAATTTTCGAATGCTGTTTGTTGTTTCTTTACGACTACGAGCCATTTTTAAATAATAATAGAATATTATGGAGTAGGCAAGCAAAAATTAAAGCCAAACGATATTTTAAATGCCACCACAATTCAAAAATAAAAATAAAGTGCCAGACGATAATTTTAATTATGAATTTATCCGAAAATATTTCAGTGTACGATGACTTTTGTGAGATAAAGTTTTTGTTACTTTTTGATTACTGGTTTCTTAAAAATAAACTTTTACTATGTTTTCAAAATATTTCATGTAGTTTTGTTAAGAATAGATTATAGATCTTGTTATTAAATACCCATTCTGAAATATTCATTTTAATTAATGGATAGACACCTATTTCATTGAAATTCGTAAGTGTACGAACACTTTTGGGAGCCACTGTATATATAAAACAGTTCCGTAAATGATTCATTCATTCATTCACTGACTGATTGACATACAACGCACAGACCAAACCGCTGGACCTAAAGGGCTGAAATTTTGCATGGCGATTCTTCTAATAGTGTAGGGGTGCACTAAGAAATATTTTACAAAAATTCTTAGATTTTTTTAAATTAAATTTTAAAGCTGTTTTTTAAACTTTTTTTACGTTTGCATTTAAAATAATACATTGAGGGTTATAAAATTTATATCACGAGAAAGATCATAAAAATTCTTTCAAAATGAAATTTTTTTCGAATTTTTACCTCCATTTCCTGATTTTTGGTGAATTTTTAAAGATTCATTTTTAGAATTTAATTTATTAAATGCTGATCACGTGATTTCTTTTTCTGGTACTTTCAATAAATTTATCGTCACGTGCGTAACAACTAAATAGAAAAAAAAATATTTTTTTCCTCTTTCTAATGCGGCAGACGATTGGATATTATCCAAAAAAAAATGCATATCCCTTACGATTTTTTTATAAATTATATATATATATATATATATATATATATATATATATATATATATATTACATCAATTGTATACATTGATCATCGCATTTATTATAAATATATATATTTATTTTTTGGCATAAATTGCATACGTTGACCGTTGTATTTAATTTGAATGTACTCCAGGTTTTCAGCTAGTTTAACATATAGTGCAGATCTTTTTAAGCTGTTGCATCTTCTGCGGACTTTTCTCCTTTTACGAGTATTTAGCGTTAAAAGCAGTTAAAACGAGTAGTTCCATATTTATTCGCCGCACTTTATTGTCTAAGTCATTTTATGAATTTCGCCGTCTAAACTGCCCATCACTCAGAATAAAGCCTCAATGTCCCATGCCATATGCAATATAGAACATACTCCATCTACTTAATGCAATATTAAAATCCATATATGTATATTAAAAGTATGCAATTATATTAGGTACACTATATTCATACATTTCTTTCAGCTGATCATTTATACTTCAGTAAACTTAGCGTCAAACCACATACAGGTAGCCCTCCTACAGCACGGCATCTTGTAACGCGGTTTCGCTCTAACACGGTAAGATAAATTGCGCGAACCGTCGTATAACACTGCAACCTGTAACACGGTTTCGCTCTAACACTATGAAAAAATTGTGAAAACCTTTGTACAACATTGTACTTCTACAGCACTAGATAACATGATTTTTGTTCAACACGTTTGAAAACTAAATAACCTTAAAATAATGACGGAAAGGAATAATGTACTATAATGGCTTTACATGAAAATGGATAAACAAATTATAATTTATTCGTTTATAACTATAAAATTACAAGAAGGCCTAAGATTAGCTGAAAATCTTGAATCATTTTTCCTGAATGCAGACCCTTCCGCTGAAAGAAGCCGAAAATTCAAATGGGAGCTGCAAAATTGTCTATCCCCATGCCATGAATCTACAATGACCTTGTAAGAACCAACAGATAAACCAAAATTACAGCTTTTTTTAAAGAGGATGATAGTAGGTGCAAAAAAATCTAAATGAAGAAAAAGGTTTCGAAAGTGAAGATGATATCGTTCAATCGATAAAACGTTCTCGTTTGATTGTACTGAGCAGTGATGAGGAAAATAATTTATTAAATTAAGGTCGCATTAAATGAAAATAATATCTTTTGTTTCTTTTTGCTTTGTGTTATACGTACATTTATATTTTTAATAAAAAATAAGTTGCTTATATGGAATTTTTAAAAAAATGTTTGTTTTTAAGGGAACAAGGGACCTTCAATATCGTTCTTCTTTAAATTTCAATATTTTACTCTATATACACCATGAGTATAATTAATATTATTTTCTACTATACTAGAGATACTTAGAATTCACAACTAAGTATTTTGTGGAGGAATAAGACATTTATCAAAAAATTTATGAAAAATGTTAAAATTTTTTAAAAAGCTCCATGCGTATTCATTTTCTTCTGATATCTTCCAAATTTCTCAGAATTGCTAATTGAAGTGTTTGTCACAAAACTGTGCGTAATTCTTTGAAATCAAATATTTTTCAAATTTAGAGACCATAAATTAAAGTAAAAACATAACATGAAAAAATAACAAGCAGATTATAAAAAAAAATATATTTAAGACTTGATTCATACAAAAAATAAATGCACGTTTATATTTATATATATATGGTAAACTTGTAATACAAAATTTAAGGATTTTAATTACTATAGAATGCGCATAGTACATTTTGAAAAACTTTAGCATTTTTGAAAAAAATTTTGAAAAACACGCATTATTCTGCCAAAAATTCTTTATTTTGAATTTTATGGGTTTTCAGTGTAGTAAAATAGAAAATTATTCTCAATTTGTATATAGAGTTCAAAATTGTAAATTAAAAAATTCGAATTTGAAGGTCCCTTGTCTCCTTAATAAGTTTTCAGAACGAAATCCCCTTTTTTGAACTGTCTCTGGGTCTCGTATAACACGGTTTCGCACCACACGGCATTTTCTAGGAACCTATCTACCACGTTATGGGAGGGTAGACTTCAAATAGTTTCTCAAAACCGAGCCCCATTTGACTGGTAATAGCAGCCAGTGTCTGATAGTCCAACTTGCTGAGAGTCGTTTGATTTTGACGCCAAATTTGTGTAGCAAATGTGTTATTCACTGTATTATCGGGGAATTTCAAGAGAATTCGCCAATTAATTGGTTTAAAGTGAGAGTCAGATGTCGATCGAACAAAGGAGTTCCATTAGACAAGAAACTAAAATATTTTGAGCCAAAGTATTTACCAAAGTGGTCTCATAATAACGAAGTATTCAATCGAACTAAAAAAAAACATTCAAAAAGAAAGCTTTCATGTTTGATATAGTTTTTCTAAAAGCCAAAAAAACTGTTCTATCGAACAATACAAAATTCTAAACAATGAAGGGTGTATTTACCTCACACTTTCATATTTTAATCACAATCAAAATATGAAAATTTCCAATTTAGTCAGTTAATTTGAGAAATTCTAGTGCCAAAGTATGGCCAGTTAAAAAAAAGGGCGTCAAGACATAATATTGAATGTAACAGCTGATTGAAAAGCTACCATTGGCAAAGGGTATTACAGAAAAGAATTTAACAAGCAAATGATATCGGTGGGAATAAATTATTTTTTCTTTGGCAATTTTTTCTTCAAGCTCCATCAGATGAGTTTAAATTTTGATCGAGTAAATATTTGTTACTTTCAATCTTCTTATGTTACTATAAAATCTGGATTTAAAAGATTTTTTCTATCAATACAAATTAAAGTTTTAAAGAATACGCTAGAAAACAAAGTGTTTTTAAAAACAAACAAATAATTAGGATTCCGTTTCGGTTAGCCGTATTTATCATTGTGGCACATTAAAGAAGTATACCAATGTAGTCTGCCTATATTTCATCATTGCGACATCTTATTTCTAAAGGGCTTATATGAGGTCCAGTAACGTTCACATAGCATCAGTCAGCGTCACTCGAATCGAAATATATTTAACCAATTACAAACCTCCAAACGATTAGATTCGAAATTTTTAAGATCTGTGATTGGTTTAAAAATATGTCAATACGGCTGACGCTGACGGATTCTATGTGAACAGGTCCTAACAGATTTGTTGATATGTATCTAAATGCTACGAAGTGTTTTTAACTTTTCACACCAGATGGTGCTAAGTGTCTGTATTCGTCCTTTTTGTATGTAAATGTATTTTTTCTGTAAATAAAAGTTAGTTGGAATGTAGTCCTTGAACGTGTAAGACAACAAGATTAATCCTTCAGCGGGCGCACCCGTTTACAAAGTGCAACATTTTAGTAATTTTGAATGGTTTATTTTTACACGTCATGCTGCGTTTGCATTCATGCACTCTGCTCTGCTGTGCCTTGGGAAATCCAGTGATTGATGTTCACTCCGTACTCTGTATATGCGTGGATCGCATCCTCTTTCGGTCCGGATGCAGAGCATCAAAGAATCCGGGATCCGGGGGTCAAATGGTGACAATGGGGGCGGGGGACACTAGATCAAGAAACACGAGGGATCTTGGGGGCTTACCGTGACTAATGTTACCGTGACTAATGTGATAACAGGAGTCGGGGGTCTGCATGCAGAGAACTCTGCACGAATGCATATGCACTGTAAGGTTTGAATGTTCTAAGCAGTTTCTATTTATAGCTACACCCTTCCTAACGCAGGTGTCTCATATTCTGACCCTTGTATTCCTTTCCATTCATTGTTAGTCGTGATTTAACCGTGGTAAACCAGCGATTATACTGGATTACAATACGACAAAAGCAGGAGTTGTTGTAGTCGATCAAATGTGCAGATATTACACGGTATGCCGCATATCACGAAGATGGACAATTTCATCGTTTTTTTTTTAGATTTTTGGACATAATAGGAATTAATTCTCAAATTGTCCTTAGATCCAATAAACCGGACAGTTTTGAAATAAGGGGATTGTATCTACATTCTTTGGCCTTTAATTATAAATATATCGCAATATTATCAACATTTTATATCTTTTCATAAAACACAGAATTATTTTTAATTTGAAAAAAAAGAAGTTTATTACAAATGGAATAATTAAAGTTGAAAGAGACGTTGCACTTGGTGCCACGCGCATCACCTGGTGTTCCAAAAATTGGCGCTCCCGCTGAAGGGTTAATACAAAACACCTGAAGGCTGATGTGAAAACTATCCGAAATTACATTAACTAAAAGTAATATCGATCATGAGATCAGCTAAAAACAACGATGAAATTTACGCTCACTATATTAGATGGATTTTTAGAGCTGTGTAATATCCTTGTTAAGGGGACAGTGGACATTCAAATTTAACTTTTTTTTTGGTTTTGAATGGATTTGCTTGAAATTTGAATATGTGATTAGTGCTACAGATATGTAAAAGTGGTTAAAATTTAGAGATGAAATAATTTATGAATTATTAATTATGTAAAAAATTGGCCTAATTTTAAATGTTCCATGCGCATTTCTTTTGCATATAATATGGCAATTTTTATTTACAGGATACCTTATAGAACTAACAGTGAAACTTATTGCTTATTTTAAGCATTCATTAAAAATATAAAGAGAAAAAAAATAGTGAAAACATCCTTTTTATTACGCAAAATACCTATAAATCATCTTTTAAGTACAAAATTTATAAATTCTGAGCTACGAAGCATAATTTTTTTTCAATAAGATTTATTTGATATACAGTCAGGTATATAAAACTTAAATTTCAAAGCAATACTATAATTAGAAATGCACCTGGACCAGTTTGAATATTCGTACGACATGACATTAATTTTGAGAAAAACACATTTAAAGTTATTTCTATTAGTAACCACATAATATGTAAATTAAATACAAATGCCTATAACTAGGAAAGTAATCACAGAAATAAAAAATTATTTTTGCAACACATTCCTACTAGTCCGTAGTTTCACAATTCAATAAAATAAAATAATTACAAGATAAAAAGAACTTTTTATAAACCATGTTTTTAAATTTTCTGTTGAATCATAAACTTGTCAATTCTATGTATTAATAAATACTTTTTCAAAATATTTTTATGAATTATCCCATCAACTTGAAAGAAAATGAAGTTAATTGGAAGTTAACTTGCGTTTAACTTTTCGTTCCCGTTCCGGCCAATAGATAGCTGCACCAGTCTACAAAACAAAATTAACTGAAAATAACTGAAAATTAATTCAAATTCTGCTTAAAGATGGCTAAAAGTATTTGAAAAGTGTATTGTCATCGTGTTCTGAGCTATTCTAAAAGTTTCAAATGTCTAGCTAGTCGGGAAGTTAGTTAAAAATCGATTGCATGATTTGTACTGGACAAACACACACACAAACAAGAAAGCAAGTAATAACAAGTAATATAAAAACAAAATTTGTTTAAAGTCAATTCCTACTCAGGTCAACAAAGAAAAATTTGAGTGTTAACTAATAGTAGGAATTGGAAAAAAGGATTACCTGCCAGAACCTTGCCTACTGTGCGAGATTAGGAGGGGGGGGGGGAAAGAGAGAGAAAAAGTTTGTCAGGTTGGGGATTCGATCTCGCAACCTACAGGACGGCAGAAGCCCGCGATACCACAGTGCTACCGTTTACACAGTAACAAGAGGGAAATTACTATTCAAGAGCAAGAGACGCTCTAGGTCTAAAACTAAAATCGATTAATTAAATTTAATTAATGAATTAATATTTGAAAAAACTGTATTAACATCAAGTGTCATCCACTACAAGTTTAAAAAAATGTATTTGAACTTGAGTGGATGAATAAAAAGTATTTTATTAACGATTGAAAATTTGAACAAGATGTATAGGGAGAGTGTGAACTAATAGTAGGAATTTAAAAACATGGTAAAAATCGAATTTTTGGGACAAATTTCACAATTTTGAATGTCCACTGTCCCCATAAGTTAACGAATCAAATTATTTCAGGAAATTTACAGAACTAACAAATACGCTAGGCTGATTAGAAGCTTTGTAAAGGGAAGGAAGACGTTTTTTACTCCCGTACCTGCCTCTCCTCTTCAGTGTATTTTCCGTATCCCCCATGAGGATCATCGGTTATGTAGAATGGATGATAGAATCTCGCATTGTATGGATCATTTCCGCCTTCTATTACGAAGGTATACCTCCGGTTTCTTCTGAGGAAAAGTTCGGGGCTTAGGAGACCATTGATGTACCACGCGACACCTGGAGACGAGTGACCTAATATGAAGAGAGAAACAACAAGTAATATATAAAAAAAATTTTTAAAGTCAATTCCTACTTAGGTCAACAAAGAAAAATTTGAGTGTGAACTAATAGTAGGAATTGGAAAAAAGGATTGCCTGACAGAACCTTGCCTACTGTGCGATATTAGGAGGGGGGGGGGGGAAGAGAGAAGAAGTTTGTCAGGTTGGGGATTCGATCTCGCAACCTACAGGACGGGAGAAGCCCGCGATACCGCAGTGCTACCGTTTACACTGTAACAAGAGGGAAATTACTATTCAAGAACAAGAGACGCTCTAGGTCTAAAACTAAAATGGATTAATTAAATTTAATTAATGAATTAATATTTGAAAAAACTGTATTAACATCAAGTGTCATCCACTACAAGTTTAAAAAAATGTATCTGAACTTGAGTGGATGAATAAAAAGTACTTTTATTAACGATTGAAAATTTGAACAAGATATATATATATAGAGGGAGTGTGAACTAATAGTAGGAATTGAAAAAAGGAAAACAATTAACACATGCTCTCCCAAGATATGATAGCGCTGATTTGTTTTCAGTAGTAAGTATGCACCAATTACCAGTCATTCCAGCGTATCCTTTCTGACCGCCAGGAATACCTACTCGCACCGTGAACGTGGTCACTTGCGGGTCTTGTATTTTCAGAGGGCCCCAGTGATTGTCGGCGACTTTCTGGCGAAGACGCGTGAAAGGCTGGCAGTTTTTAACGCCTGGTTTTCTGCCCAAAGGTAGTTTTAGGTCACCTGAAAAAGATTTCGTTATTCAATGTATTCACCGCAATAACATACAGGGCTATTTACTTAAAAAAAGCATTTAGTAAGTATGTATTTTAACCAAGCCGAACTGATCCATCGTGCCTTTTCAGATTTTTGGAGAGACTAAGCCCGTCTGCACACGGAGCAACTCAAAAGAAACTGATAACTGACTCCAGTCACAAACCAGTCCGGGATGAGTCGTAACCTATGTAATTGAATGGAGCCACGCACACGGCGCAACTGGTTACAAACTCGTCGGACGAGTTTGTAACCAGTTGCGCCGTGTGCGTGGCTCCATTCAATTACATAGGTTACGACTCATCCCGGACTGGTTTGTGACTGGAGTCAGTTATCAGTTTCTTTTGAGTTGCCCCGTGTGCAGACGGCCTAAGTAATGAACGTATCTCTATTAGAAATACGTCTGCTTTTATAATAACGATCATTTTGAAAAAAATTAAAAAGTTTATTTAAAAAAAAACAAATTTTAAAAATGACGGAACTTAAAACGCAAAAAAAGGTAAACTAATTTGAATAAAATTAGCTATGTAATAAGTATTCGGAAATTACAGCGACCACTGCTTTCGCTTATACGCCTTGTTCAAACTGACGACCGGAAGCTACGTAGCTATACCTGTACTCGAAGCCGAAGGTTAATTTCCCAAGTTCAGTGACATTTTTCATTATTGTTGGGCCCACGAGTGCCGGATACAGTACAGATCCGCCGACCAAAAAGGCAACCCCGAGCCCTATGTATTCCAAAAAGGTACAGATGTGTTTCACGCACCTTTTTCAATTTGGCGATTTTTTTTATGTTTGGCGATTTTTTTTATTTTTAGCGATGTTTTTGTTTGGTCTGGCAGCCATGCGATTTGGCGTGATGTTTGTTTTTTGTTGCAACCCTGAATAGGTGTTGTGGTATTGTGTGGTGTTTTTGGAAGTTTAATATACCGGTGTTCGATATATTTGTTGGCGTTTCATATTAGCGGTTTAGGATTTCTGAAATGTTTTTGGAAGTTTAATGTCTTCGTTTTTTGATATATTTGCATATGTTTTAAAGTAGCGGTTGAGCATTTCTGATTAGGTTTTGAATTTTAATACAGCCGTTTTTAGATATATTCGTGTATGTTTTAAAGTAGCTGTTGTGGTTTTGTGACATGTTTTGAAAGTTTATTATTGTCATTGGTAAGTTTGTTTTGAATTTATTTTTATATTTGAGTTGTTATTGATATTTTGTGTATATTTGTTATTTTAAGTGTAAAATGTCCGCGTAGGCCTGTTTTGGCGACAAGTTGGCGACAAAATTTTTATGACGAGTATTTGGCGTCAAAAAAATTTTTGTCGCCAAATTGTCGCCAAGGGAGGTGCGTGTAATACATCTGTTCCTAAAAAAAAATGACTAATCATTCTTCGAGCTTTTATAGCAGCAAATTGATTGCATATGTATAATTGATTAGCTGAATACCCGTGCTTCTCTACGGAGTACATTCAAATTAAATACAACGGTCAATGTATGCAATTAATGCCAAAAAAAAAAGTATTTATTAAAAAAAATCGTAACGGATATTTTTATAGTCGAAATAATATAGAAGAAAATATTCAAATTAAATACAACGGTCAATGTATGCAATTAATTTGTATGTTTAAGATCCATAAAACATACTAATTTGAATTAAGTTCTTAAACTTCCATCTCAATTAGTCAAGTGGTTAAATTTTATCTTTTACCGTATTTTAATATTTTTTGTCAATTTATTTCGTTGCTATGCACGTGACGATAATTTAAAGTATCACAAAAAGAAAAGAAACCCCGTGATCAGCATTTAATAAATTAAATTCTAAAAATGAATCTTTAAAAATTCACGAGAAATCAGAAAATGAAGGTATAAATTCGAAAAAGATTTCATTTTAAAGGAATTTGATCTTTCTCGTGATATGAATTTTATAACCCTGAAATTATTTTAAACGCAAACTTTAAAGAATGTTACAAAAAACGTTTAAACATTTTATTTAAAAAAAATTAAGAATTTTTGAAAAATCTTTCTTAGTGCACCATTACACTATAAGAGGAATCGCCATGCAAAATTTCAGCCCTTTAGGTCCAGCGGTTTGGTCTGTGCGTTATCTGTCAGTCACTCAGTCAGTCACGGATCTGTTCATATATATAATCGGACCTCTATTTAACGAAGTCGCTAAACCCCGAAAAAAAGTTCGCTATATGGAAGATTCGTTAAATAAATATTCACCTTTTAAAATACTTTAAACTTCACAAAACAGATTTTAAATTCATGAACACTATTAATAAAAGTAAGTGATCACACCTTTATTTTGTAAATTAATGTCTATTTGTTTTATATATCTTACCCATCAAACAGAAATCTGCAAGGAAAACAAGAAAACAAAACTTGTCCGGGAATACACTGTATTTTAAATTTAAAAAAATTCTATTAAAATTAATGAATTTTAATGACACTATCGCATTTATTATAACAAGTAATTTTAAGCATACATTACCATATGCGTCCTTAAATTTAATTACTGATAAAGTCTGTAAATTTTGTCTGAGTTTTTTGTTTAAAAAAGTGTTTTCTCTCATAATAACGTCTCTCATCTTTGCAATGCACCAAATACACCTTCAGGCGTATTTTCTTCAAACTGCAACCCGCGTCAGAATGTGATAAAAGAAAGTTAATATGTTAAATGTGTGAAAAGAAAGAATAAGCTTGAAATGTTCAGTAATATCTTGGGAAATATGGAGAAAAAAATATTGGATCACAAGAAAAAGTTCGTTAAATAGAGATTGCACTTCGTTATTTGGAGGTTATTTTACGAAGAAATTCAGAAAATGTTCTTGGTTCCAAGGAAAAATTCGCCAAATAGAGGTTCGTTAAATAGTGGTCCGACTGTCTGTATGTGTGTGTATATATATATATATATATATATTATTTTAGATAGTCTTTTCTATAGAAACTATTGCCATATCTTTAAATCGCTCTTGGGTTATAGTTCTTGGATAATTCTCTAACATTTTCAGTTAAGAAAGACTGCGCTCAGCTTCTGCTGCTACTATTACAGTTTCAGGTAGTGTTAGAATTCTTGAGCTACAGCAAAGTTTAGAAATATGCATTCGAAATTCATTTCTCGTCATCTCAAATTCAGCAGTTTATAAAAAACAGCCCAAATATTCCCTTATATCTGTGTATTTTGACGAATTTAGTCATGCATCAGATTTAACTATTAATATTTTTTTCGTTATTCGTTAAAAATTTCGTATTTTTACTGTGTCTCATTTTGGCATCTTTTCAGTTCGGCGCCTGAGGCGGTCGCGTCTATGAGACTAGCCCTGATCATAACATAACTAAAATATAACATTTTCGTAGTTAGTTTCCAGTACTTAACCCCTTAACGATAGCATAATTTTCAAGAAAACTAATAAAAGTGCCTATATTTTCCGGAGGATTCCGTTCATTTCTTGATCTGCCACATCTAGTTTTGAAAAAAAAAACCAACTCGAATTGCATTATAAATAGTTTGGTGCTGCCATCTGGTATGTAAAATAAGAAATAAATTTTCAGGGTAAATGAAATGGATTGTTTTAATCTTTTTGGTGCGTTACTTTTAAACACTCCAGCCCGGAAATATCACGGGCACGAGTAATAGAAGGCAGAACCTCTCTCCGTAATTTTGAAGGGAGCTAGAAGGAAGGCGTTAATAATACAGTCCTATAAACATAAAATGCGAAGCTCTTCATTTTATATGGGAAAACGCTACACCAGTCACTCTAGGGAAATGGAATTGGACACGAGATTGCAACTTAAATTTAATTGTCAGACACTTTGAGTTGTCATATCACCTGTCAATGTTGAAAGGATATAGCCTGTGCTTTCAAATTAAAATTTCCTAAAATGGAGAAAGTTATGTTATGAGATATCGTCTATCCTAAGGCAAAACCATGAATGTGAAAAAAAATCTAATTTCCCTCATGTGCCTGGTTAAATTTAGTTTTGTGATAAGTTTCCTATGACAAAACCACGAATGTGAAAAATAAACCTCTATAGGTCATTTGTGTAACTAAAAAACCGCAAATGTGATTTTTTTTTAAATTTTACAATACCAAATCACGAATGTGCATTACACAATTATTCTATTTCACTTATGTCATGAAACAACAACATTGATGAGCAAAGATGGTCGTGGGTTTGATTAGGTAAGTATGCGTCCTGATTTTTGAAAGCCAAAAGAAGCTTCAAACCTCGTTTTCTCAAAATTAGGAATTTGCACATCCGTGGTTTTGCCTTAGAGCCGACATGCTTGCGAAAAATCCATTACATTCGAACCCCGTTATGGCGAACCTGGTATATAACGAACTCCCGGATATAACGAACGAAAATTTTGGTCCCGCCGTTTTCCTATTGTATAATTTCCTATTGTGTTTTCCTATTTTGTCCTAATTATGTTTTCCTATTGCTAATTTTTCCTTTTATAGCGAACCTCCGAAATCTTAAGAATCGGCTATAACGAACATTTTTTTCAGAAGACTACAGAATTTTATTTGAATTTTTAAACTTTTTAAGAATGTTGAAGATGCAACGAATTTTGGAAGAAGCAAAGAATGTTGATGATTTACCTATCGCGATGTGGATAGAAAATCACAAAATTTCATCATTCTCAAATTGTGGCGTGCAATGGTACGAAACATGTGATGATGAAGTCATTACATGTGAAAATCCGACTGATGAAGATATTGTGGAAGAAATTAAAATGAATCATTCCGAAATCGAAGATTCTGCTTCTGATGCTGATGAAGAGGAGCACATAAATGACGAAATCTCCACCATCTCAGATGCTACAGCAGCGATGAGTGTAATTAGCAAGTTTTTGTCAACACAAACAGTGGAAAAAAGAGTGTCGGAGTCATTAGTTGTATTGGACGAAGAAATTCATAAAAAGGTTTTTGAAATCGGCATCACGTCCGCAGAAGATTACCGATTATTTCTGTATCAAAACAGTGAGCAACTATTAAATATAAAATCAATTTATTAGCAATTGTCTTCATTTTTAGTTAATTAGTATTGTGTCAGTTTAATGTAATCGATTTTAGTCAATTTAATTCATTAATGATCATTTTTTAAATAGATGATATTCTTTCAATACATCATTATTGAATATATATAGCTTCTAATGAGTTATACATTTTGTGAACTCTGACATTTTTCTTAAATGGTTCGGATAGCGAACCACCGGATATAGCGAACAAAACCTTTGGTCCCTTTAAGTTCATTATAACGGAGTTCGACTGTAATATCAGAAGCCTTGACAGAACCAATAACTGAAAGAGCGGTTTACCTATGCTTCGAAATTAACTTTTAACCCTTTCAGGGGCAAGAACCTTCACCGTTTGCACGGTGCACATTTTTTTCTGCCTTAAAAAATAGAGAAAATTTTTCAAATTAATGGTTTAAAATTATTTTGCTTCTTTAAACTGAAGACAGATGGCAGCACTAGCAATTTTCTGCTCATTTACCGTAAAATCTTGTGTATAATACGCACTTTTTTTTTCACATTTTAGTCCGCAAAAATAAGGGTGCGTATTATACTCGTGTACGAAAAAAATAGTATTAAACACTGAATATACGAACGTACAGCAGCTGTAAGACATTGTCGCAACACGGGTACGCACGCATCTGCCACTCCGCAATTCATCCGCCCATGTACTAAGCAGGTGTTCCTTTTAAACAAATGGAACTCATAGTTCGTATCGCACACGCGTTCGTTTAATAACAAGGTTCCTTGAAATAGTGATAATTCTCGGTTGTTGCAAGTGCAAAAATTTATTTTATTTTATTTCCCTCAAAATTTGTTCAAGACTGTTCTATACGGCTGCAGAAAAATTAACAATTGCTAAAAGTGAGACGGCAGTGAGAACGACATTATGGGAGGATGGGCAGATGTCATCAAATGAGGATGATGGCGATATATATTACGACGGCATCAATAATTATGGCATGGACGCAACAACAACAGATGAGCTGTTTTCTAGTGAAAGTGAATAAAACTGATAATTCGACACCATTGTTTGTTTAGAATAAAAATTAAGTTTTTTTTCTACTGAATTTAATGTTTTCGTTCCTTTTTATTACAAATTTTATTTCTGTTGATAAATATCTGTGCAATTTTTAAGTAATATATTTAAAAGTTATGGGTACGTATTATTGTCGAATTTTAATTTTTTCTGAAAGTTTCGTACAAAATTGAGCATGCGTATTATACACGTTTGCTTATTATAGTCAAGATTTTACGGTAACACGAATACATTAAATTCAAGTGAAAGAAGGTCGATGAAAATGACGGTCCAAAAACAGACCACCGCCCCTGAATGAGTTTTGAAACAAACCTATTCTTATTTACATAGATAATTTTTTTTATACATATACAGATAAAAGAATGTTCATTATCTTCTATGTATATAAAACAGTTCCGTGACTGACTGACATACAACGCACAGACCAAACCGCTGGACCTAAAGGGCTGAAATTTTGCATGGCGATTCTTCTTATGGTGTAGGGGAGCACTAAGAAAGATTTTTTTTTAAATTAAATTTTTTTTAGTTGGTTTAGTAACTTTTTTTAAGTTTGCATTTAAGGGGACAGTGGACTTTCTAAATTGGGAAATTTGTCCAAAAATTCTTTTTTTATTTTATTGAATTGTGAAACTACAGACGAGTAGGAATGTGTTTCAAAAAGAATTTTTAGTTTATGTTATTACTTTCCTAGTTATAGGCATTTGCATTTAATTTAGATATTATGTGGTTACTAATAGTAATAACTTTAAATGTGTTTTTCTCAAAATAAAAAATTTCATGTCATACGAATATTCAAACTGCTCCGGGCGCATTTCTAATGATCGTATTGCTTTGAAATTTAAGTTTTATATACTTAACTGTATATCAAATCAATCTTATTGAAAAGAATTATACTTCGTAGCTCAGAATTTCTAAATTTTGTACTTGAAAAGGTGATTTATAGGTATTTTGCATCATAAAAAGGGTGTTTTCACTATTATTTTTTTCTCTTTATATTTTTAATGAATGCTTAAAATAAGCAGTAAGTTTCATTGTTAGTTCTATAAGGTATCCTGCAAATAAAAATTACCATATTATATGCAAAAGAAATGCGCATGGAACATATTTAATGAGGCCAATTTTTGATATAATTAATAATTCATAAATTATTAATATTTCATCTTTAAATTTTAACCACCTTTACATATCTATGGTACTAATCATATATAAAAATTTCATGCAAATTCATTCAAAACAAAAAAAGTTAGGTTTGAAGGTCCACCGTCCCCTTAAAATAATAATTTGAGGGTTATAAAATTTATATCACGAGAAAGATCATAAAAGTTCCTTTAAAATGAAATCTTTTTCGTATCTTTACCTCCATTTTCTGATTTTTGGGGAATTTTTAAAGATTCATTTTTAGAATTTAATTTATTAAATGCTGATCACGTGATTTTTTTCTGGTACTTTAAATAAATTTATCGTCACGTGCATAACTAAATAGCCAAAAAAAATTTTTTTTCTTGCTAATTCAGTAGACGATTGGACATTATCCAAAAAAATATTGAATATAGTAAAAGAAGTGTTCCCCAAACTGTACTATATTAACTGTACTATCCTTTAGTATGGCCTATTAGATTTAATTTGAATATTTTGTTCTACATTATTTTCTCTATAAAAATATCCGTTACGATTTTTTTATAAATATTTTTTTACATCAATTGTATACATTGATCGTCTTATTTATTATAAATATATATGCATTTAATTTATTTTTGTCATTAATTGCATACATTGACCGTTGTATTTAATTTGAATGTACTCCGTAGCGAAGTGCGGATTTTCAGCTAGTATATTCATAACAAACGTTCGGTGGTTACTTATTTCATATTCGATATTAAAGGTTCTCAATTCCTACCTCTAAGTACCAATCTGTGGTATGTAGGTTCTTTGAAAACATTGTACTTGCCAACAGCCCATATGAAATAGGTATCGCCCTCTTGCTGGAAGTCTTTGTCCCCGGTGTCTCCTAAAAAGAAATTTTAAACAGTTAATGAGAATAATGCAGGGGAATCATTAGATCCATTTGCAAATGATGCACAGATTCATTTTATAGCTAAAATGTCCCCGCAGAGCAGTGATTCCCAACCGGTGTGTCGCGGCACTTTAGGGTGCCGTGAGATCGGTTCAGGTATTTCAACTTGTCGAAGCTCCAAGGGTCGTGAGATCGGCCATGGGTGCCACGAGATTTTGTGGAAAATAAAAAATATTAGTGGGATATATATATATATATATATATATAAATAACAGTTCCGTGACTGACTGACATACAACGCACAGACCAAACCGCTGGACATAAAGGGCTGAAATTTTGCATGGCGATTCTTCTTATAGTGTAGGGGTGCACTAAAGAAAGATTTTTGAAAAATTCTTTTTAGAATTTTTGAAATTGAATTTTTAAGCTTTTTTGTAGCATTCTTTAAAGTTTGCATTTAAAATAATGATCCGAGGGTTATAAAATTTATATCACGTGAAAGATCAAAATTCCTTTAAAATGAGATCTTTTTCGAATCTAACTCCATTTCCTGATTTTTGGTGAATTTTTAAAGATTAATTTTTAGAATTTAATTTATTAAATGCTGATCACGTGGTTTCTTTTTTTGTAATACCGTAAAACGGGGGCTACTTTGCTCCTAGATGGGTAACTTTGCACCATTGTTGAAAAAAAGATTTTATCCCATCTAGCAGATAAACTAATGAATAATTAACAATATTTTCACTGTTATCTGATAGATAGCACCACCTTTCATAACATAAATGATAACTACTGTTTTAGCAGCCATTTTGGGTAGTGTTTGCCAAGTGTGTCTGTGCTGGTACTATTTTTAGTTAAAATCTTCATCTGAAAAAGTTGTATTTTGCTCCAAGGAAACTATTTTAGTTGAAGGTCAGTGTTGTCTATTTATATATAGAAACTAATTGTCTTTGAAATCATAATGTTTAAATCTTGTTAAACGGAATATTTATCCATTTATGATCGATACTGTTTCTGAAGTTAAAGAGCAGATAGGGGGCTACTTTGCACCAACTCAAAAGTGGTGCGAAGAATATGGAAGAGATGAATGCATCTACACAGAATGAATTGACACATTCAAAATTCCAGCTTAAACCTATCAACAAACAGACTGATTCATTTGTAGTTATAATGTACGAAAATGACTACTACCCAGGTGTCATTGAAAGCTTCAATGAGGATGGAGCGTTTGTGAGTGTCATGACGAAGTCGTTAAATAACTGGAAGTGGCCTGTTAATAAAGATTCCCTATTGTATAAACGGGAAGAAATAGTTGGATGTATAAATCCCCCAAATTATTTAGCAAACGAGGTGTTTTCTCAGTCCCAGAGCTGGCTGATGGTTATGGAAATTTTTAAATATTTGTTTTTATACTACAGAAATTTTAAAATTATGATGCATCGAATATACAAGTGTTTCCTTTTAGTTTTGCCACAAAATAACAGCAAATTTTGTTGATGTCATATTCTTTTTTTACATATTAAATACAACTAGTTGAACTTGTTTGTTTTTAAATATTTTCTCTGGTTTAAACCAAAAAAAAATTCAAATCCTGTCAGTCTTCCACGATTCTATAAGGTGCCACAGTTAACTTGAATGAGGTTACTTTGCACCAGGTTAATTCTCTTGCTTCGAACAAATTACTATTTCATGTGGTGCAAAGTAACCCGCCCTTATGGTATACTTTGCACCACTTTTAAAAATTAAAAATATAAAATACATATAAAAACAGGTTTTATTAACATGGAACTATTCCTTAATTATCTAAGAATACAATAGAACTACTTTCAAAAGTCATTTTACAGAATTTCTATGATTTACGTGCGCATTACAAAAAAATCTTCGAAAAATGGTGCAAAGTTTACGGTACTTTAATTTATCGTCACGTTCCTAACAACGAAATAAATTGACAAAAAAAAATATTTTTTTTCCTTTCTAATGCGGCAGACAATTGGACATTATCCAACAAAAATATTAAAATATAGTAAAAGAAATGTTCCTCAAACTGTACTATATTAACTGTACTATACTCTTTAGTATGTTCTATTGAATTTAATTTGAATATTTTCTTCTACATTATTTTGTCAATAAAAATATCCGTTATGATTTCTTTATAAATATATTTGTTTGGCATTAATTGCACACATTGACAGTTGTATTTAATTTGAATGTACTCCGTAGCAAAGTACGGGTTTTCAGCTAGTTCAAAATAAGTATTAGTTTGAATTAATGACTCACGCCCGATAGATTTTGACACAGATCGATTAACTCGTTCCTGAGAATAAATTAGCTTTTTTCACACTTGCAACTGTTACACCTGATATCAAACTAAGCATCAACTGTAAGGGCCTGTTCACATAAAATCCGTCAGCGTCAGTTGTATTGACATATTTTAAACCAATCACAGGTCTTAACAACTTGTGGCTAATCGTTTGAAGGGTTGTAATTGGTAAAATATATTTCAATACCAGTAGCGTTGACGCTGACGTACGCTATGTGAACAGGCCCTATGTGATTCTATGTGAACATAAAATCCGTCAGCCTCAGAGTTAAAGATTATGGAGGCTGTGATTGGTTAAATGGGTCGATGATTGGTAAACAATATTTACGCTTACGGATTCTATGTGAACAGATCCTTACTTTTAGTGATAGCGTCAATAAAATCTGATGCAGCTGAAAAGTTATGACGCTTAAAATATACAAAAATTACAAGATAAAAAGAACTTATATACCATGTTTTTAAATTTTCTGTTGAATCATAAACTTGACAATTCTATGTATTAATAAATACTTTTTAAAATTTTTTGATGAATTATCCCATCAACTTGAAAGAAAATGAAGTTAATTGGAAGTTAACTTGCGTTTAACTTTTCGTTCCCGTCCCGGCCGATAGAGGGCTGCACCAGTCTACAAAACAAAATTAACTGAAAATAACTGAAAATTAATTTAATTCTGCTTAAAGATGGCTCAAAGTATTAAAATGCATTGTCATCGTGTTGTGAGCTATTCTAAAAGTTTCAAATGTCTAGCTAGTCGGGAAGTTAATTAAAAATCGATTGCAAGATTTGGACTGGACAAACACACAAACAAGAAAGCGAGTTAATATAAAACATGTAAATTACTAACACTATGAAGGACAAAAACGTAGAATGTCAGTGTTCCACTGCACATTTAGCATCCACAGTTAACTCTGAAAACTTAAGGAGATAAAAGTCGATTCGACAGTAAATTATTCCAATATTAACATAACTATTACAAAATATTTGAGTAATTTGTTTACAATGCATTCAGTTAAATGGTCGATTAAACAAGCCAGCAATTTATGAAATAATTTTGAACTCTAAATAATTTTAAGTGTTATCGTAAATGCCACGACTGTATGCATTCCATATTTTATATGGACAATGAACTTTAAAGTAGCAACCCTTCCAGTTGGTGAAGGATGAAATGTTCCTTGCTATTGTTTCTAATACCACCCGGTCGGAAGTATTCCAGACCAGGTCCATATAGGCTTGAAGGTTGAAGGGTGCAGCTTCGGTTTATAATGGCATCACAAGGGTCGGAGTCCGATTTAGCCAGGTGCCTCCTCTATTTTGACAGAACACCCCCAGGGTCGACGTCTGGGGGAACGTACCCTCTCTGACCTCATAGAGGGACTTTCTGGTATACGGATTTATGGTGTCCATATCCGGCCTAGACACGGAAGTATTTAAATGGCGCTTGTCGCGATTCGATCCAATCACTCTCAGCACCGAAAGCCGACGTGCTACCACTATGCTACCTCGGGCCCTTGAAATATTTCTTACCAATATTTAGAAGGTTTCTTCTGTACGTGATGACTGTAATTCCATTGTTGCGGATGTAGGTGTGAATCTGGTATCCTGACGGCACACCTCCAACTTTTTCATCGGGGCAAACGCCAGCGTTCTTACCCAAAACGTTGGAGCACTAATAGAAGAGATAATTATTGAACTAATTGAACAAACTCATAAGGAAAAAAAAAATCACAAAATTTTGTTGTCACAAGAAAACGTTTTCACAATGTACAAGATGCGGTAATACTTAGCTCATACAGAAAGTAAGTACCATTTGGGTATTAAAAAATATTAGCAATTTGCTTTCATTTGTATTTTATTACATAAAAATCTACACACCTTAAACTACTTTTCGACATATTCCCCATGCGAATTAAGGCATGTGTCGTATCTTGGCACTAATTGAAACATACCCGCTTAGTAGAATTCGGTCGCCTGCGACCTGAACAAGTTCTGGACGTTTACCCAGCACTTGCAAAGTGCTAGCCGGTAAGAAATTTCTTGAGATGAGAAAACAAATGGAAGTAGGATGAAGCTAGGTCCGGACTATAAGGAGGGTGACAGAATTGTTCTTAGCGAAATGAATCAACCAGCTTTGTCGTCACGCGTGAGGTATGCGGTCGCGCGTTATCATCCACGAACACAGTACCAGAAGTCAGTAGTCCAAGCCTTTTGTTCTGTATCCCGCGCCGTAACTTCTTCAATGTCTCACAGTAAGATGTGTCTCGTTCCATCCAGTCCACTAACAAAATTCCTTGCCAGTCCCAAAAGACTGTGCACATGATTTTTCTTGGTGAGACGATAAATTTCACAAGGTCGAACATTTCTTGCATTCAACTTGATAACGGCTCTTATTTCACAACTGGCGGGCCGATCAATTGTTTTAAACATGATTACCAACAAATAATGACTTCAAGCGTTAACGTAATCAAACAAAATGGCTAGGCTAATTCGTTCTCGAGTTGAAGTATACAACTACGCATGCGCGACCTTCGTGCTGTCAGATACGCGGGAAATATGCGCAGACGGTACTTACTTTCTGGATGAGCTAAGTATTTTGTTACATTTGGAAAGAAACTTCATTAGAATGTTTCACATTATTTCTAAAATTAGGGGCGTAATATAAGATGGGCCTCACCGACACAGACTCAAACACGGGTGTTTGAGTCGGTGTTGGCCGCACACTGAAGAAACTTGTTTCGTGACATTAGTTTCATGAGACGTTTCTTGGAACCAGTTTCACGTGAGGCCGCACACTCGGTAAACTGTAGTTTCCAGTTTCTAACATATCATTAAATGACGAGGATGTGTTCATGCTCTGCTGATGGCAGTGAAATAAGGAAAAGAAGCTAAAGTACTGTTTTCATCCACTTATAAGCTACAGAACGCACAGTAGTTATGTGGTACCCAAAGAATAGTGTGAACCCGGTGTGCGACCCCGGAATAAGTGTAAACCCGGAAATTTTTCAGCTTCTACTGGTTGACAGTTATAGACAGGGTAGACATCTCTAAACAAGCTGAAGACAACTATTGAGGGAAGTACTGCAGAAGAATAGAAGAAGTTGATGAATAGAAGAAGGTTGATTGAAGAGTTGGTTGAAGAATAAAAGAAGTTGATGAAGATCTAGTTGAAGTACTGCAGAAGAATTGAGTTATCAACAAAATATTTGAGGGGGCACTGGTCTGCGAAAACCTGGCTGCAAGCGTTTACACAAAACTATAGTTGCTTGATAATGTACTCCTATACGATATATCCCCCCCCCCCATAGAAAGCAACCAGCGATTCTCTCGGATAAAGTACGAATGCCTTCAGTTACAAATGCCCTGCATTGGCAAACAGTTACTTTAAACCAAACTCTCAAGTTTCAAGAAACTATGACTGTGGCCCCCTTGTGCAACTATAATTTCATGTAACTCAGTGTACGCATCTGTTTTTGAATGGAATGGTTTCAACAAACCTGATTTTCCTCGTATCACGAAGCAGTTTAACCAAACCATTTTCCTCAGTGTGTGGCCCGCCAAAGAATATAAAAGTCAAATCACGAGACTTATGCAACATATTTTGGTTCCTCATGGGCAAAATATCGCCAATGATTCTCTTATTTAATTTGTTGATGACATTAAATTCACACAGTGGAAGCCACCATTCAGATGTAGCTGGGGTTGCAGCGAAGATGCCAGACCCTCCCTGTAATGTCAACAGCCTTAACTTACTGGAAATTTTCCAGAGATGTTGTAATCCACTGTACTTCCAAGAAGTCCATCCATGTAGGCTACAGCAACGTCTGATCCAATCATCTGAGAACTGGTTTCCGACCCACTGATGCCCAAAGCCATGTATTCATTTTCATCTGGGAGAAGAAAAAATCATGGTAATCAAAACCATTTGGTGAATATCAAAAATGAGATTCTTATCTTATTGACTTTTACCATCTCATGAGATTCAAGGGAAATCTACTATAAATGTATACTAAACGACAAAGATGGAGAATGTAATCTATATATATAAAACAGTTCCGTGACTGACTGACAGACAGATAACGCACAGACCAAACCGCTGGACCTAAAGGGCTGAAATTTTGCATGGCGATTCTTCTTATAGTGTAGGTGTGCAATAAGAAATATTTTTGAAAAATTCTTCGATTTTTCAAAATTAAATTTTTAAGCTGTTTTTGTAACTTTTTTTAAGTTTGCATTTAAGATAATTTGAGGGTTATAAAATTTATATCACGAGAAAGATCATAAAATTCCTTTCAAATGAAATCTTTTTCGAATCTTTACCTTCATTTTCTGATTTTTGGTGAATTTTTAAAGATTAATTTTTAGAATTTAATTTATTAAATGCTGATCACGTGTTTTCTCTTTGTTATACTTTAAATTAATTTTGCGTCACGTACATAACAACGAAATAAATTGACAAAAATAAATATTAAAATACGGTAAAAGATAAAATTTAACCACTAGACTAATTGAGGTGGAAGTTTAAGAATTTAATTCAAATTAGTATGTTTCATGGATATTAAATATACAAATTAATTGCATACATTGACCGTTGTATTCAATTTGAATATTTTCTTCTACATTATTTTGTCTATAAAAATATCTTACAATTTATATATATATTTGGCATTAATTTCATACATTGACCGTTGTATTTAATTTGAATGTACTCCGTAGCGAAGCACGGGTATTCAACTAGTTAGGTTATAGACCTAAGTTTAAGTTCTATGTACATCAATCCACAAGCAGCGAAAAGTAAGGCAGCGCATTAATTTTCAATATCTCAGTTGAGCTCTGGAAAATTTCCTCTTGCTATTTTCCTAATCATGATCAAATGCATATTTTTGAATTCTGTTTTCTGCATTTTGAAAACAGAATTTTAAATGCATTGCTCGTAATTGTTGAAATTTTCGGTCGTTAATTTTTACAGGGTATTAAAGTATGGATGTTTATTGCAGCCAATTGAAAATTAATTTTGAAAAAGATTGAAACTGTTCCAAAACTTACGCACTGCGTTGATATGTAACAGTTTATATGTAATTGCTAATCTGACTCAAAATATATGGAGATGAAAATTTCTCAGAGCTTATTATAGGGGGTCGAGGCTCGGCGATGTCAACTGATATATTCCTTAGACTTGAGGCGGTACATCTTGACTACAGATACCATCCTCCAGATACGATGATAATGGCGCAGGCGTGAACTAACTTGTAGAAACGGTCTTAAGAGAGGGAAGTCAGATAAATTAATTTTGGAATGCACAATTTTGTAGATAGTATCCACTGTGACAATGCTACTTAAAGGTACTTCTTTCATATACAGGGTATCCATAATTAAAGTCCCACTTTCAAAAGGCTCTGAAAAAAAAGAAAAAAAAACACTGGTCAGAATGACTTCAAATTTGAACTGAATATACTGGAAGAAGGGGGAAACGATTTGGCATAATAAAAAAGAGTTCCAAAATGTATCAATAGATGGCGCTGTAACATTTTGGAACCTTTTTTATTATGCCAAATCGTTTCCCCCTTCTTCCAGTATATTCAGTTCAAATTTGAAGTCATTCTGACCAGTGGTTCTTTTTTTGCAGCCTTTTGAAAGTGGGAATTTAATTATGGACACCCTGTAGGTCAGGGGTGTCAAACTCGCGGCCCGCGACGAACATCTTTGCGGCCCGGCCAATATATTGGCACACAATAATGTATAATAAAATAACCGACGCAGAATTATAATAAGATAGGAAGAATTCGCTAAATGTTTTTTAATGATAATTTATTTTGCTATTATTAAGCAAAATGCATATATTTATGTTGAATATACTGCAATTAGGTAAATAAACCTACGTTTCTATTAATATTGATTTTTTTTGCGGCCCACCTATAGTTAAACCTTGTTTGTTTGGCCCAAGGTAGCCTTTGTGTTTGACACCACTGCTGTAGATATTCCTCCTTTGAGTGAAAGAAAAATTATATTTCTACAAATCAAAATATATATATAATAATATTCTAAATATTCTTTTGTATTTTCCCCGCATGATTTTGGAAAAAAAAATAATTAGCTGCAGCCACTCAAATAAATAAACGAACAATGGTACCTTATCAGAAAAAAGAAAAGAAAAAAAGATGGATATAAAACAAAAATTCGTTTTAAAGGAGTAAAGTAATTTTATTTTTAAAAGTATTTTACTATTCAAAAGTATTAAATAAAAATTTAAGCTTTTAAAATACACTTGAAATACGGCGTTTAATTTACAAATTAAGTGCATATGACATTCTCTTGTTGAATCAAATCTAGTTTGTGTAGTATCGCCATCTGGTGAACCAATTTGAAATTATAAAATGAATTAATTTTAACACAATTATTTTATTCCTTTAAAACGAATATTACATCTTTTCTTAATGAAAAAAAATTACATAGTTTGTAGAAATAAAGCAAAATAATTTGGTTCTGATAAGATACCACTTTTCTTTTATTTATTTGAGTGACTGTACCATTTGTATAGATAAATGCCAAAAAAAAAATGCAATGATTCCACGACTGCGCCAAGCAATCCTCTCTCGTAAGCGATTAGGAGTCAGTCTGGGTTTTATGAATAGAACTATTGCGTTCATCATTATTACCTGCATTTGTTATCAATCCAAAAGGCTAATACGACGACCTTTCAATTAAAGTTTTAGTGAACAATGACATCAATTCAAGTTACCTATTTGCCCGGCAAGTTCAAAAGTGATGGCAGGTCCGAATATCTCCCAGCTCACTCTTAAATCTCGATGCAGTTGCTCGCAGTTCGGCAGCGGCGATTCGTGCTCCTAGATAAAAATTCAGAGAAAAATACAAATTAAAAAAAAGGGTGTATCCTCATCACATAGCTACTACTTGACTTTTGCCCAAGAGTACAGACTTTAGCCCATAAGGGTAGCCCAAATGAAAGTGAGACTTTGTAGTGGTTTATTGGTTGGAATATGCGAACATACGGGAAATAATAGGGATACATGAGCTACATATCAGCTACACGCAGTAGCCGTGTCGGTTCAAGCAAGTGTCCCAGCGCTTACTAGATTTGGGATACCCTGAGCGAAGAACTCCGCAGTTATCTTCGGAACCAGTGTTGAACGACGTTGCGAGCCTCTGCATAGTTAGAAAATAGAAAGGCTCTTGAAAGCTTTAACCCTTTCAAGGGCCAACCTCCACATGGTGCAGATTTTTCCCCCGGTTTTTTTAACCTTAAAAATCTTTAAATTTTTTCCTAATTAAAGGTTGCAAAATGTTTTTACTCCTTTAAATTGATAACAGATGGCAGCACTAGACTTTTTCTGCTCATTTAACTGGAATTCATTGAATGCAAGTGAAAGAAAGACTAGATTTAGGCGTTTGCACTGTGCAAATGACACCCCTCAAAGGGTTAATCAAGAACTGCAGAAGATGAGGTAGTCACAGGGCAATAGGTAGGGGTTATTGGGGGGGGGGGGGGAGGATGATTATGGACATCCCAGCGGAAGCGCCGCAGCAAATCTTATCCACGGCAGTCGATTCCACTGGGATGACCAAGTGTACTTGAGCAGATCTCGCGCTCACGTTCTTTACGAAATTCTCTAAACCATCTAAATACCGTGCATTGCGACAGACACTCATGCGTATACACGTCCCTCATACGACGATAAATTTCGACTTCACTAACACTTTCTACAGTCGTAAATTCAATAAGCGCTCGCTGGGCCTGTTTCGACGAATCCCTGTCACGCCCGTACGCAGTCACCTTGCTTAAACATGGTCAAACAGCACGCTGGCACTTTCAGACGATAGCAGCTTTGTTAAGTAACTTACAACGTCATCTACTGGCGCAAGCTCAAATTTCTTGGTATTTAACCACTACCGCTATAGCAAAAATCTCACTTTTATTTGGGCCACCCTTATAGATATCACTGACTTATACTTTCAAACTATCACTGAATATTCATAAGACATAAGTAATTCACGTTAAACACACAGAATGAAATATTTCACTCTTTATTAATGATGAATGATGAATGTTGGCCCGAGGTACCCGAATGGTTACGCGTTGGGTTCGGAACTGGGAGTCCTCGGTTCGAATCCCGACGACACCATTAAATATCTTCATGTCTTAGTCGGATAGGGGCACGTTTAATCTGTAGATTGGAAAGTCCTATTTTGTCAGAGAGGGTGGAAGAAGGTACGAGCCTGTCACCCCTTTGGTTGAGGGGTCACTTGGTTTAAATTGGGGTAGCAGACTATTCACCGGCGGGGATTCAATCCCGGAAGGCCTTAGTTGCTATGTCGGTCCCTATCTGGTGCATTGGAAATTATGACTATATTAATACAGCGAGAGCATGTATTTAACTGATGTTATCGCAAAACTCGAGCTACTAATGTATTGTCCAACAGTATGGTCAATAAAACATACGCTGTCACTTAACGTAATCAGCAGGGCTCGCAGTCATTTTCAGAATTTAAAAACAAGGAATTCCAAAATACGGACCTTTTTGTGGACCTGTGGTACCTTTTCTAAGAACCTCAAATCTAGTTCCCCTCCCCTTTAGGTTTTGAAAATAACATCACTCGAGTGGCACCGTTATTTGCGATGCATTGCCGAAGCCGTTCTCCGTGTCACTCTGTTAGTCATCTCCGGGGTGAATGGCGACAATTTCCTCACGAATAGCGTACAAACGGACTCGTTGGCCATTTTCAGGTGTTCTAATGTTCCGAGAACGACCAACTGGTTCCCTCGTGATGCAGACCCACTTGTTCTCACGTTTGAAACCCGTCGCAGGATTGTTTTTAGATCAAGGACGGCAGCATTTCTATAGAGCCCGAAGCGCGTCCTGGTTGCCCTCTGTGGTGCGATAACGAAACAGCGATGTTCACCGGACCAAATCATGGTGTCTACTGACAACTAAAAAATCCACCCAAAACTGTTCCCACCTCCCTCGGCGCCCTACCCCCCACCATACCCTCAGAAATGTGGGAGTCCATTCTGCCTCACCCTGCACGAGACGCATCTCCCGCGCTAAACATTGGAATTTAAGATTAAGGACATAGATCAGGGTAGACTCACAATGACTTGGACTAGAGATGGCGGTATGTTAAGCTTATCCGGAATGACTGTAGATCCATAGTTTTCCTGTTTTCGAACGTTGTAGATGCTTAGCCAGTCGATGTCATCCATGGTCAGCTTTCCCGGGAGCAGAAGTTTCACGTCTTTGCCAGAATAAGCAGTCAGGGCATTGAGACTGAAAAGAATGTTTGAATTGTAGGAATTCTTGAGGTTGCATTCATGCAGAGGGCTTAAAACAGTAATTAAAGCAAAAAGAACTGAAATAGAAGTAATAAAGAAAAAGTCTAAACATGAACCATCATACCATATACCAGGGGTGCGCAAACTGTGGTTCGCGACTGGGGTGTCGCGCAAACTGGGGGGAGGGGGGGGGGGTCGTGGATAGTTTCGAGTAAATTTGGTATATTGAATCATGCAATTTAAAAAATGCTTTAAATTTTCTATCATCATAGAAAATAATTACAGAAAATTGTTAAAATAATACTTAATTTTTTTTTTTTATATGTTAAAAATATCGCACCACTGCTAGAAGTGTTCATTTCCGAAATTTTCGGTTTTGAGGTAATTGCAAACACAGTGCTCTATAAGAAGTGCTTCTCATTCTCGAATAATGTTATAAGCCTAGTACCAACACAATCTCCTAGATGGCGCTTATTACCCTCTTCCACAACTAGGAGGGGGAACTTTGTCATGCGCTAAGAATGAAAATAAGATTTTTGGTCAGTGCCTGATGTTGCATTAAAATGTTCCTGTAATAAAAATGTTCATTAAATTTTATTTGGAAAATAAATTTGTATTTTTTCTAACCTGCTGTTCAAGTTATCAAGGTGTTTTTCTTTGTATTGTGAAAAGTTTAGATAGATTGTGCATTAGCATAGAGATATGGCAGTATTCCCTCAAACTTTTCAGACCATGTTGACAAAATGAGGTTACTAGAAGAGGGTTATATCTTGTAATTAAAATTCAAAATCATGCTTTAAAAATTGGAAACCAACTTTAATAGTATATAGTTTTGTCTTCTGAAGTGATTCGAACGGTAAGTTTTCCCAAAATTATCATAGGCATTCATAAAACAAGAAATGAAATTTCGACATACATCTTTAGCTCTTCCTGAAAATATGGCTACTTTGAGATGGAACACTCTTCATAGTCGCACCTAGCAGAGGTGCGATATGATAGTTGTACAAGGTGTCAAACAGTTTAACAAAAAAACAAAAGCAGATGGTAAGCAAGACCTTTTTTTACCATTATTATGTAAAATAATTATATCCCCAAAATGTACAGTTTTCCTTGGGCCTGTTCACATAGAATCAGTCAGCATTACTTGATTGAAATATATTTAGCCAATTACAAACCTGCAAACGATTAGCCACGAAACTGTTAAGGTCTGATTGGTTTAAAATATGTTTTAACGTAGTATTACATTCAATAACGGTCCTCCGGAAAGAAAAAATTAAGAGTCCATCGCGAGTTATAATTTTGGCAGCGCGCCACACCCAGTGGCAGTAAACAGTTAAAGTACGAAAACGCGTAAAAAAGAGGTAAGCAATGATAAGTAATCGTACGTTAATAACCCGCAGTAGTTTCGTTAGAAGAGACTACCTGAATTTTTTTTCCTTTAAAGCGGAGGCACTTGTCAAACATTCACCTTGACCAGGCCGCAGTTTACTGTCCATTTTATTATAGGGGCACCATATAGGCGGACCAGCATTACCTCCTATGTAGGGACGACACAAACGGAGGCATTTTTCGTGGCGCGACGCCGGGATTCGATCCGAGCACTCTCAGCACCGAATACCAGCGCGCTGTACCACAGGGCCGCCACAAGCCCTGGTTTTAAATATGTCAATACTACTGTTATGACATATGTATAACTACTGTTTAAGCTTTTATAAATTATTAGGAGCATTTCTTGCCAAATCTAACAACCTTTGAATTTTATTTTTCTATTTAGAGTAATCAGACGCCTTTTTACTGAGCATTCTCCAATGTGTTAGCTAGTCAAAATTACAGCCTCAATATTACCCATAGTTTGAAAACCCGGTTCGATTATTTTTTAAAAATTTTATTCTATATCTACTCCTCAGGGTAACGTATTGCTGTAAATGTGGCATAATTATGCTCCATTCGCTGTAATTAAGGCTGCTGTATACTAACTCTACCGGATTCGCTCACCTCAATGTTAACCTACAGCGAAAATGTGCCCAAGGAATGCCGACTTGGACTGAAAGTTTTTTTTTAAATTGTACTCAGTAATAGAGAAAGAAACTTTACACCTTGGGACATTTTTATTATTACCATGTTTTTATTAACTTGCTTTCTTGTGTGTTTGTGTGTGTGTGTTTGTCCAGTACAAATCTTGCAATCGATTTTTAACTAACTTCCCGACTAGCTAGACATTTGAAACTTTTAGAATAGCTCAGAACACGATGACAATGCATTATTTTAATACTTTTAGCCATCTTTAAGCAGAATTGAATTCATTTTCAGTTAATTTTGTTTTGTAGACTGATGCAGTCATCTATCGGCCGAAACGGGAACGAAAAGTTAAATGCAAGTTAACTTCCAATTAACTTCATTTTCTTTCAAGTTGATGGGATAATTCAAAAATATTTTTTAAAAGTATAAATACATAGAATTGTCAAGTTTATATGATTCAACAGAAAGTTTAAAAACATGGTATATAAAAAGTTCTTTTTATCTTGTAATTATTAGTTTGTTTTTTCTAATGCAAACAATATTTTAAAATTTAAATTATTCAGGGGGGAAAATCTGGTATAGTGTGTTTTAAACGCTTATCAATTCCTTTGGTGGACGAAATTTATAAAAGGAATCCTGTTGCATGGTGCAGAAATGTTCAGGCTATCTGAAAACACCATTTTTATTGGATATCAGCATTTATGCTGTTGTCAATAGTAGACACGTTTTCTCCCCAGGTTGACACTGAGGTGAGAGAATCCAATAAGGTTAGTACACAACAGCCTGAATTAAGTACAGAAAAACAAACTCAGCTTCGGGATAATATAGATATAGCCATTAGTCAGCTTTTTTGTTTTCGCGTTTTTTTGGATAAATTTAGCTATAACCAGGAATATACCCATGAAGATAACTTTTTTCATCATCATTATATTTCACAATATAAAATACATACCAATGAGAAAAATACTTTCAGATATGAAATATTATGTTACCATTTGAAAACTATGGAGAATTAATTTGCTTTCAAAGTGGGTTTCGTAATTATGTATACTACTGGGTGTTTCAGCACAGCGGTTGCAAACTTTCAGGAGAGATAGTGTACACCTAGACGATGGGAAATCACATAGCAATGCATGGTCGGAAACGCTTTCCTGGTACGGTAGTGACGACACAAAACACAAACGTCTAATTGGCCACCCAGAATTTTTTTTTTCAAGGTCAATGTCATTTTGTGAAAGAGGAGATCAAATATAGTCCTTTGGTACAAACCGCATCTCTCTACGACAATTAGGGGCCGAGTTATTACAGTTTGAAATTATATACAGGGTAACCCCCGAACTTGAAATGCTCCTACAGTATTGCTATGCGATCTTCCATCGTCTAGGTGTATTGCATCTCTCCTAAAAGTTTGTAAACGCTGTGAGATGAAACACCCTGTATAATGTTCTGTTAACAGATAGGGAACATTTACTTCCGACTTAAGTGTTCGCATAGAATATTTTTTTAAAACATTCTGAAATAGAAATAAAAACAGAAGTATATAAATTTCATCAAGTCTTTTTTTACTATCGTGAGACTTTTTTTAAATTCAAGCTCAAGCAAATGAGATTTCAAATATAGTTATAGGCAGGGAAATCCAGTGGTCGCCACGTGATGCTTACTAAGTCAGAACTTACTCGGCTTATTCTCAGAAACGCTGAAAATATTAAGAGTTTCTCTCTAAAGCTTTCCCTTTCAAGCGTTGAAATTGATTTAGACATATCAGAAATCAAACGTTTAAAAAATCAACCGTAGTCCAATTATTTTCTTAGCGAGTAAGCGAGGTTGACCGTGACAGAATGGTTATAAGGAAAATATGAAAACTTACTATCCATTTTCATCCGGAATTTTTTGTCCAAATGCTGTAGGCTGGGGTCCCACGCCAACCCAGAAGAAAACATCTGTAAACAGATACAGGCATAAAACATTGTGTTTACATAGGATCATTTAGGTTATTTTACAGACAAAGCATCAAGCAAATAATTATTTTACAAATTGGCATACATGTCTTTTAAAATACAAACCGGGACATTTAGAGCAAGTAAAAGATACGCTGCTATAAACAGTTTCTTTGTTCCCAACCGAATTTTTGAGAAAGGAATTGCATTTTCAAGTAACTCAAACGAGGTTAACTCTTTATGGTTTCAACAGATTGGCAACATATTACCAACAGTAGATTTTTTTTTTTAAATGAGTGAAATTATAATTTTCACCATTACCTAACAATTATACCAGAAGATTCCATTTTAACGTAGGATTACGTTCCTCCATAACGGTCCTCCGGAAAGCAAAATTTCAGATGTCCTGCGTCGCGAGATATAATTTTGGCAACGCGCCAAACCCAGTCTGAATCGCTTGGGCAAGCAGTTACGGTAGTTTCGTTAGAAGAGACTACCTGAAATTTTTTTTCTTATTTTCAAAATCTCAGTACAAAAAGTTCTGAACTTATTCCCATGAGTGAGTTTAAAGTTTGCTGAAGCCATCCTGACAAACCGAATATTTCAATAATAAAGTTCCCATGTGATGTTCACAGTTAAAAACGTTCTTTCACGTTCTTCAAAGCAATATTCCCTCTTTCATCCTCGTTAAACAGGGTCACATTTAGGTGTTTGAAGTCGCAAGAGATAGGAAGGGTAGTTGCACCTAAGTACATAACAGTCAAAAGATAGGATAATAGCAACACATAGCTTCTTAATATCCACAATGAAACTGTGTGTTCTCACATTGTCTTTCCGTCAAGTTTTCCTGAAAGTTGCGAATAGTAGGATATAATTATTAGCATTGAACTTACTGTTGGTAACCAAACGTGGTTTATTTTTGAGGGAAAGGATCATGCGTATACATTTAAATATCTAATCGAGAAGATTCAAATCCAAATATTACTTTCTGAGAAATCAAAAATTTAGATAAAAAGGTTTTAGAAGCTAGTAAGGAAACTTCCAGTACTGGACCCGAGGTAGCTTAGTGGTAGCACGTTGAGGTTGGGATGTTCAGTTCTAATCCCGACGAACGCCATTCAATGTCTTCGTGTCTAGGCTGGATATCGGCACATTAAATCAATAGACCGGAAGTCTAATGAGGTCAGAGATGGTGGTAGAAGGTGCGAGCCCCTCGGATGTCGCCATTTGGGGATGCACGGCCAAAACTGAGGTGGCACCAGGGGGTGGTGTTCATTCCTGTATACGGTGCTCCATTGAAAGCAACCAACTATACTTGTGGTTAGGATGCGAATGTCTTCATTGAAAATAACCCCGCACTGACAAACAACAACTACGACTTTTCCAGTACCTCCCGGGTCCCCGTCAAAAAATATAAATTGCCCATAGTAATTTGTACAGTTTTCATTCATCTATAGTGAAACCGCTTCCTCAAGTTACTATTGCTCAATTAAATTAACTTTGCGTTATTCATCAATGGTGGATTTCAGGGTTAACCACACCTAAGTCCCTCAAATGTTTATATATTGTAACGAATTTTGCAAATATTGCATTTTGTTTCGTTAAAAATGGCTTCTATCGAAGAGCTCCTATAGCTATGCATTTAACATGGGAGTCGATGGTAATCTAGCCAAACATGAGAGTTATCGCCAAACTGGCGATGGATTTGGTGACTTATTTTTTTCCGAGAATACTGTACGCATCTCGTTCAATTATTGTGTTCGTGTACCCTCCACAGAAATGTCGAAATTCTGGGCCTCCCCTAGTGTCGTATAGCAAGATTAAAATTTAACGAAACACGTCTTGTGTTTTTGTAACTTTCGCATACACTTAAAATGTTGAACAATGCATAAATACTTCAATAATGACCACATACAAGTTCTTTTGCATCATAACCTTGTTCAAGCATAACAGGTTCTTACATTCTGTCACCAAAGCAGTAAAAAGTTTCAAACAATTCCGCATCTTTCCAAATAACCAGAGGAAAAATGTGATGAACTGCGTTTCCTAGGCCACGCCTTCTAACGCAGATATTTTTGGTAATAACATCGGAGAGCGAGTGTTCGTCGATGTGAAAAAAAGGAGCGAAATGATTGGTTGGCTCCAGGATCCTTCAATTTGCTTTACCAAAGTGAAGCAGCTTCCATTTCTGTCACTACTTACGTAGGTGAAGACTTTGGCTGCCTGTAAGCTGGATTTCTATTGGCAGGTAGTAGAGGGAGGAGAGAAAGTGGTTAGTGAGGAAAGGATAGATTCAAGGTTCAGGATCCGTGAGTTCAATCACTATAGGTTGGAGCTTCTCCACGAATAGATCTGCTCCAAAGTCTTCCCTCCTCCGTATTATAAAGAACTATTCCAAACTTTGTACTTGTTTCTAATGCCCCCTGGCGGAAATTTTTTCGAGACCAGGTCCATAGACTATAGGGCCGAGGGAGGTGGCTCCGGTTTATAATGGCACCACAAGGGTCGGAGTGCCACCTCAATTTTGACCGAGTACCCCCCCCCCCCAGGGGCTGCATCTGGGGGATCGTACCCTCCCCCACTCTCTGGCCTCATAGAGGGACTTTCCTGCCAACAGATTTAACTTGCCCTTATCCGACCTAGACACTGAGGTATTTAACGGTGCTTGTCTGGATTCGATCCCAGCACCCTCAGCACCGAAAGCCGACACCCTACCGCTAGGCTACCTCGAGCCCATTCTAAACTTTAACGGATTTCTATGCGTTGAAAAATTTAAAAAATAATTAAATTCTAATTTTATAACAGGAAGCAGTAACTAGACAATCTTCTGTCCCCCAACCGTAGGAAATTACTTCAAACATGCAATCCTCTTTCTTTTAAATAAAATTATCCGACTAAACGAAGAGACTTCTTAAAAATATATTGTGCTTGTCTGCTCTTGTAGGCCAGTTTTACAGAAACATTGGAGATACACAAGTTTCATAACTTGGTATTTAGATTTGTTGTTTCGAGATTCGTGCCGTGTGGTTCATACGCACCTGTATCATTGCCTTCATAGAAGAGATTAAGAATAGAGATGGTCTTCGAATCTTCCACGACGACTCCATCGCTGTGGACACCATGGGAATTTCTGCTGAGCTCGGATATCTTCTGAGGCGATGGCGGTTCTAAGCCTTCTGGAATGTACACGTCGGCCATATTTATCTATTGGTGGAAAAGAAAGATATGCATCAGTTAAGCGAGAAGTTTATAGTTGGAGATATTCCTTCCCGTAGATCGGTATGTATCTACAGTCATACTCGTTTGTTTCGATACTCTCAATTTTTTTTTCACATCGAAAAGCGACTTTGGTTACTCGACGTTGGCTCGGTACACGTCACACTTGCCAAAAATATGTATGAGACAAGAAGTCTCCCGTGTACCAAAAGAAAGACCGAAATAGGTTATCTTAGTGTATGTGCTATTTTTTTATTACCATGTTTTTATTAACTCGCTTTCTTGTTTGTTTGCGTGTTTGTACAGTACAAATCTTGCAATCGATTTTTAACCTACTTCCCGACTAGCTAGACATTTGAAACTGTTAGAATAGCTCAGAACACGATGACAATGCCTTATTTTAATACTTTTAGCCATCTTTAAGCAGGATTGAATTCCTTTTCAGTTAATTTTGTTTTGTAGAATGGTGCAGCCATCTATCGGCCGGGACGAGAACGAAAAGTTAAACGCAAGATAACTTCCAATTCTCGAGCTAAACGATTGATTACGCATTTGATACCTCTTTATTGCGCATTTGATCATTTTCTTTCAAGTTGATGGGATAATTGTTAGCGAGTTACACTAAAGACTACTTGTGAAACGAATCATGTACTTGCCTTTCCGGGTATTGCGTCATTTGTTCTAGACCGGTTTGATCATAAAACCTGATAACCGGATCAAATCTTTAATCGAATTTCCACAGCTGTGAAGAAGCTACCGTAAATAATTTATTACAGTACAACCTCCCAAATCCGGAATCGTTCAGGACACGGCAATTCCGGATTTGGGAATTTTCCGGATTTGAGAGGTTTTTAAATAACACTAAAAAGTTTTTGGAGAAAAAAGTAAAATGGTTTAATTATTAAATAAACCTAAATACAGAACATATAATTACATTATAATTTAAACATTTCAGTCAATAATATCTGTTGCTTTACTTTCAGCTTATTAGAAATTTTTACTCGAATCCTATATAGTGACATAATTTCATATTCCGAGATAAAATTCCGGTGTTCTAAGCCTAATATTGTTTAATCTAATGATTTTATCAGGTCTTCCGTTGACATTCTTTTGTTTTAGGGGCATTCTGAATCAATTTCACGATCACTGTCATCATAACCTTTGTTATTTACCCCACTATCAATAATTTCAGAATCGCTCATGCCGCATTTACACATTCGCGATCGCGCCAGCCGTAACACCGCATTTACACAGTCGCGATAGCGGCGAGTTCAATTGAGGGGGACGAATGTGTAAACGGTGTTCTCGCCGTTTCTCCTCGTCTGTCGTCGCGAATGGCGCCGGGGGTCAAAGGTGAGAATGGCGACGGGAAATCTTGTTCACAGCAAGAGGCGGGAATGTGAGAACGGTCACTCGCGTCCATGCAAGAACGTGACTAATGTCTCGCGAATGCCTTACTGATGGCTCGATCGTGAATGTGTAAATGCGGCACAAGACATTCGCGAGACATTAGTCACGAACCTGCATCGACGCGAGAGACCGTTCTCAATTTCCCGCCTCTTGCTGTGAACAAGACTTCCCGTCGCCATTTCCCCCTTTGACTCCCGGCGACATTCGCCCCCCACGATTCGATTCGCCGCTATCGCGATTGTGTAAATGCGATGCAAGAGAACAAACGATCGGCACATTTTCGTCGATGTCTAAAACTTCCTGTATGATCAATTCATGAATGTTAATGTTGCCTTTATTCGCACATTCCACTAATTCTGCTATTTCAGCTTCTTTCCCAGACACTTGAAAGCCCTCAAAATCACTGCTGTCACTTCCTTGAGAGGAAGCGCAATTTTTTACCGATCATTTTGGTAGCGACATCTATCGGTGAAATAGAAAAGTAAAATTGGCCATTTATTAAAGCATTCCGGATTTGGGAGGTTTCCGGATTTGAGAAGTCCGGATTTGGGAGGTTGTACTGTATTCAGTTTCCAGTAGTTGGTGCGTTTTAAACAAACCGGATCGTTGAATATCATTAGATGAGGCGTATATAAGGCTCACATACGATTCAGTAACAATAAAAAAAAAAAAAAGGAGAAGGAGGAGTTTTTCTCGACTATAGTTGAATAGATAATGAAGCTGAGGACAATCTGAAGAAAGGTAATGTTGATTTATAGTTTAAGTTTAAGACGCAGTAAAGAAAATAGAATAAGGGGCTAACAGTCTTTGCCTATGCCTAACTTGAGGTAATTCCATCACAGTGTATAGACACTGTTGTTTGTATATATGAGACTTGTTTTTTTTTAATGAATTTAGAGAACGCTATTGATTGATATGGATATTTTATTGTTGAAGATTTTTAAACTAACTTTTAATATTTTAAACAAATAAATTTGAATTGTTATTGTTGAAAAAGTCTTGTCGTCTATGCTTTCATCAATAGTTTTAACGTATACCTATTGTAACAAACAACGTTTCTTCTGCGATTTTACTCTGCAATTTAATTATTAGGTTTTTTGTTGACGTGCTCGTTTCACGTGCACGCTGACAATAAAAGAGGTTATGGGCCAGATGTTACTGAGGGTATATGACCATAAAAGCTAAATAGGCAATGACCAGATGTTATTGACGGTATACGCTCATAACAACTGAAAGGATTATTAGCAACAATGTTATTACAATATTTCGCCCATGAAAATAATATGTTTTTACGTTTTGATACTATATCAGTGGCCCTGAATATGGGGGGGCGTTGAATGGAATTGAAGTAAGTTTAATGTTGATGCATATTAACATAGACGACAAGTGAAGTTTATTTTGTATTTTGAAAGAATTTGAAGTTTTGAAAAGTGTGAATTTCGGGGATACAATTAAAATGCAGACCCAAATAGAGAAGCTGAACGCAACAAATTACGGGAATTGGGCTGAAGATATGAGGTACATTCTTATGTTGCGTGGATGTTGGGGCATAGTAGCAGGTACAGAGCTAGTACCAAAACTTAAAATTAAGAATGAAAAAACGGAAGTTGAAAGCACAGCGAGTAAAGATACCGATACTACAAAGAGTGTAACTACTCAGGTAGAGTATCCGGGTCCTGAAGTTACATATCGTGACGTTAGGGATTATAATCTCCGTGCAGGAACCGCAATTTCATTGATTTATTTAAATATTTCCCCTGAATTTCGGAAAATAGTGGAGGGAATAGAGAATGCCCGAGAAGCATGGCTCAAATTAAAATTATTTTTTGAACCCGACAATAGGTCGAGGCATATGCAACTGATTAATGAACTATTTTCTAGCAGAATTCAACCACATGAAAAAATTAGCCTGTTTGCAGCACGTTTAACGAGAATTGTTGAAAAATTACGAGGTATAAACCAACCAATTAATGAAATTTACGTTAGTTTTCAGTTATTACGCTACTTACCAGAAACTTATGATAGCATTTCACAATCCATATTACGATGGCCAGAAGAAAAATTTAAATTTAAGGACATACTCGTAGAACTGGTAGCTGAGGAAGATAGACTGACGGTAAGAGAACAAGACCGTAACAAAATGCATGAAGTCAAAGCTTATTCTGCAGTCACACGCAAGAAAAATATGACATGTTTTAGGTGTAATCAGGTGGGACATATTAAAAGAAATTGTTTCAATGGAAATCCCGTTAACGAGTACCAACAGAGACAGCGTGTTCCACCAAGAAATACATCACCTTATCGGAAGAGTACGGCAGTTAGAAGTCATTCCCCTGCACGTGGAATAAGTCCTGTGCGTTATAAATCAAAACCAAATTCAGCAAATAAGAAGGTGAGATTTCCTTCGATTAATCTTGTGCAAACTTATGTGAGTAATTTTGAAGAATCTTCGAATTTATGGACTTTCGACACTTCTGCTAGTCATCACTTTTGTAAAGTGAAGGAGTGGTTCCAGGATTTTGAGGAAATAAAGGACGATAAATTATCCGTAGCTATCGAAGGAGTGACATTCCCGATTACAGGTAGAGGGACAATTCAGCTACAGTTTGGCTCCAGAACATTCCATTTGTACAATGTCATGTATTCACCTAATCTTAAGCTGAATTTAATTTCAGGTTCTGTTTTAGACAGACAAGGTCTCAGGTTCGAAGGCGGTCAAGGTATGGTAAGAATTAAAAACCGGTATGATAAAACTGTTTTTTTTTGCCAAATTAAAGAATGGTTTATATCAGGTTTGTCCTAAAAATCCCCGAGTTGCCAGAATAAGAGAGGATTGCAGTGCTTGTGTGGCCAGGAAAGTTGACGATGAACTGGTACATCGAAGGTTAGCACATATAAGTCCATATGTAGTCCGGGATACAATTAGGAAACATGCCATAAAGGGGTTGGAAAAATTTGAAGATCATAATTTTGACTGTGAAACCTGTACACTTAACAAGTTCAGACGGGTTAGTTTTAAATCTGTAAATTTTAGACGCTCTAAATATCCCAATGATTTGATCTATATGGATACTTGGGGTCCTTGCAGTACTATTGGTCGCAACGGTGAAAAATATTTTTTATCGATTATAGACGACCATTCACGTAAGTGCTCTGTTTACCCTATGTGTGAAAAATCTGAGGTTTTCCGGATTTTTAGAAATCATGTCGCTCGTGCAGAGAGGTTCCTAGGGCGGAAAATAAAAAGTATCCGTACCGATAACGGGACTGAGTTTGTAAACAATAATTTTACACAATTTTGCAATGATCATGGGGTAAAACATGAACTCACAAACACATATACACCAGAGCAGAACGGTACTGCAGAAAGGTTCAACCAGACAGTATCAAATGGGGCGAAGTGCTTGTTAGCAGACAGTGGGTTAGAGACAAAATTTTGGCCTGATGCAGTTTTAAGTTTCACCTATGTCTGGAACAGGGTTGTACATAAAGGTCTAAGTAAGACACCATTTGAGCTTTTTGGAGGGTATAAGCCATCGGTAAACCACTTGAAGCCGTTTGGGTCCATCGCGTATGTTGGTGTACCACGACAACACAGAGCGAAGTTAGACGCCAAGGCGAAGAAAGGGGTGATGATTGGATATGCCTTTAACACCAAGGGTTATCGGATATGGTTCCCAGACACCAATAATGTGGTGGAGACCATAAATGTCAGATTCTGTGAGGATTCACAAGGGATGGAAGGCGACAGTGGAGCAATGATGGGTCCCAGTGATAATCCTAACACCGAATCATACTCCAAACATGAGGGAGATGAAGACGTTTCTATTATCAATTTAGGTCAGAATCTACCCCGTGAGAGTGACGAAGATTTGGTGGAAAAAGATAGTCCTGAAGAAACCCAAATTGATAAGAGTCCCTTGCCAGCCCAAGATCTAAGAAGTAGCGATTGGAAAAGAAATCCATTTGGTCGATTGGAAAGAATCCATTCAGATTCCTCAGATAAAAATGGATATAAAGGGAAAATATCAGATAAACCAGCTACCGCATCCACAAGTTATGCTAGTTCTTGACTAGACGATATACAGATGCCTAATACTTACAAGCAAGCATTGAAATCACCACAGCATAAACAGTGGGTAGAGGCCATGGAAGAAGAGATGAAAGTCATGACAGAAAGACAGGTATGGCACCTAGTTGAGTTACCATCAGATACAGATATCATAGGATGCCGGTGGGTTTTTGCGTTGAAAAGAGACGAAAAGGGCGAGGTGGCCAGGTATAAGGCCAGACTGGTGGCACAGGGTTTTAAACAAATTAAAGGAGTTTCTTACGAAGAGACTTTTAGCCCAGTCATTAATTTCAGTCTAATTCGTTTTTTCTTCTCACTTTTAGTAGTTTTACAGGGTTGGACCCACAGACAGTGTGATGTCAAAGGAGCTTATCTGTATGCACCATTAAAAGATGATATTTACATGTCTCAGCCTCCCGGTTTTGTTGTAGAAGGTAAGGAAGATTTTGTATACAAATTGGATAAAGCTATCTATGGATTGCATCAAAGTGGTAGAGAATGGTTCTTCGAGATTCATAAAGTATTGATAGAACTAGGTTTTAGCAAACTAAATTGGTGTAACTGTGCATATGATTTTAATTGTGTGTTGATTTTACTTTTATATGTTGATGACATGGTTTTGTTCGGTAAGGACGAGGAGATAATAGACAAAGCCATAGGATTGTTGAAGACACATTTTGATTTAAAAATTTTGGGAAAAACTAGAAAGCTGTTTTGAGTTGAGTTTGAAGAAAAGGGGGGAGAAGTTTTGTTGAGTCAGTCAATTTATATTGACGATATTCGTAAAAGGTTTACAAAATTCTTCGTACCGGTTTCCTCACTTCCAATCAGCAAGGGTACAGTATTCTCAAAGAAACAGTGTCCACAATCAGATGTTGAAATAGAAGAAATGAAACAATATCCCTATAGAAATTTACTAGGCTGTCTATCGTTCCTCGCTAGTAGAACCAGGCCCGACATAAGTTATGCCGTTAACATTTTTAGCCAATACCAAAGTAATCCTGGTAGAATTCACTGGGATGGTTTGATAAAACTTTTGGGCTATGTTATACACACACACAATTTTAAACTTAAACTTGCGTGCAATGAACCTAGTATAACGGTTTACACCGATGCAGATTTCGCAGCCAATAAGGATGACAGGACTTCTATGGGGGGACAGTGTTTCTTGGAAAAGCTCCAGTCATGTGGAGGACTTTCAAGGAGAAGTGCGTGTCATTGTCAACTATGGAAAGTGAATTCTACGCTATGACAGAGGCCACAAAGGAACTTATGTGGTTTGATAGAATTCTAGAAGAATGTTATGCCAGAAAGTTAGTTCTTGGAGGAAAGCTTAGGTCAATTCTATATGTTGATAACATGGCATGTATAGATTTTGTTAAATCCCCAGTAGAGAACCATAGAAGTAAGCATATTGATGTCAAATTATTTTTTATTCGTGACCTAGTTTATCAGAACATATTTGACATAAATTATATAAAAAGTAAAGAAAATCTAGCAGATCCTTTTACCAAACCCCTGACCAAATTCGAACTGAGGCACCTATGTGATGAGATTTTTTGCATGAACTTTTCTTGAATTTTTGCACGAATTTATTTTGAAGTGGTGTGTGCACTTAGTGTTTGAAATTGTGAATTTTTGCAATGTTTTTGTTTACTTGTTTTGGGTGGATGTTTTTTTCCCCACCTAAACGTCTGAAGGTGTCTAAGGTGACATTTTTTCAGCATATCATCTGGATCCGAACAGCCTAACGTACCGTCTCGGGTTAGGTGCAAATGTAATTGTCAGAGTGGTTCAGGTGGTGTATTTGTAAATTTGTCGAGGCACCGGAGGGCTTTGGGTCGCGGGTATGTTTTTTTTATTTTGGTGAATCCCTGTTTTGTTGAGGGGACTGCCACGTTAATTATTCCATCCACCTAATCAAGGAAAGTTTGTCTAATGAAAAATTTGTTTAAAGCTCAGTGTTTGTATGTGAGTTGTTTTTTTGATATTTATGCAGTGCGATATTATGGGATGTATTCTGTGTTTTTAGATATTTAAATATTTTACGATAACTTCTCAATGGAAAACCAATTTGTTTTATGTGTTTGAATGAATTTGTATGAGTGGGTGCCCACGTACATATGTATTGATTTTTGAATATGATTGAATGTAGTCGTGTCCTAGTCATTGTATGTTTTAACTCTTTATTGTGGTTTGTTAGTTGTTATATTGGTTTTCAGCCAACAATAGTGTACAGAAGCAGAAATAACTTTTGTTTAGAACTTGCAGATTTGAACCTTCTCAGCAATTTGTTTTGTACCTGTGTATTCCTAAGTTAAGACTGTATTATTGTTGTTATATGTTGCTATCGCATTTTTGTTAACAAGACTAATGTTGGTTTGAATTAATTGTTTTATATGTATTCTAGTTCTGACAGAAAAAAAATCGAAATGTAAACTGTGATGGTTTTGAATTCTCATATTACTAGTTTATGTCGAAAAGACAAGTGGGGGGGCATTTGTTAGCGAGTTACACTAAAGACTACTTGTGAAACGAATCATGTACTTGCCTTTCCGGGTATTGCGTCATTTGTTCTAGACCGGTTTGATCATAAAACCTGATAACCGGATCAAATCTTTAATCGAATTTCCACAGCTGTGAAGAAGCTACCGTAAATAATTTATTATTCAGTTTCCAGTAGTTGGTGCGTTTTAAACAAACCGGATCGTTGAATATCATTAGATGAGGCGTATATAAGGCTCACATACGATTCAGTAACAATAAAAAAAAAAAAAAAAAGAGGAGAAGGAGTTTTTCTCGACTATAGTTGAATAGATAGATAATGAAGCTGAGGACAATCTGAAGAAAGGTAATGTTGATTTATAGTTTAAGTTTAAGACGCAGTAAAGAAAATAGAATAGGCATAGGCAAAGACTGTTAGCCCCTTAACTTGAGGTAATTCCATCACAGTGTATAGACACTGTTGTTTGTATATATGAGACTTGTTTTTTTTTAATGAATTTAGACAACGCTATTGATTGATATGGATATTTTATTGTTGAAGATTTTTAAACTAACTTTTAATATTTTAAACAAATAAATTTGAATTGTTATTGTTGAAAAAGTCTTGTCGTCTATGCTTTCATCAATAGTTTTAACGTATACCTATTGTAACAAACAACGTTTCTTCTGCGATTTTACTCTGCAATTTAATTATTAGGTTTTTTGTTGACGTGCTCGTTTCACGTGCACGCTGACAATAATTCATCAAAAAAATTTTTAAAAAGTATTTATTAATACATAGAATTGTCAAGTTTATGATTCAACAAAAAATTTAAAAACATGGTATATGAAAAGTTCTTTTTATCTTGTAATTATGGTTTGGTTACCGTGTTGAGTTCTCTACCATCGACTATAAATCCATAACGCTGTAGGTTTTTTTTAAAGTCAAAAGATTTCTATGCTCGTCATTCCTAGTGGAAAGAAGCATGCCCTCATGGGGAGTATGCAAAGCGAACTTCGATTACGGGTAGTATACAGAGAAAAAAAAGGTAGGTCAGTCGCCAGAATAAGTGGGTTCTGCAACCCACTTCGCGAGGGTTATTGTGAGAGGCGAGTTAAACAAACCACTACCCGTGTTTTTGAAGGCGGATGCAAGTGAGTAAATACTGAGTTATCGAAACAAGTGTTAAATAACTCACTTGTGAGATTTTTCTAGTGAGTTTACTGAATTGGAGAACCAACTTCAAGTATTAACCCTTTTCAGCATGGTGAGATTAAAGAGGCCCACCTAATTATAAAAAATAATTCTTAAATTCTATTCACATGAGCTGTATTTCAAATATAGAATACAATTAGTTTTTAGTTATAGTTTTAGGTTGTAAATGGCAGAACATAACACGGTTCTTTATTTTTGCATGAAAATTGGCTAAATTAAGCAGTAAAAAGTGTCTTTAGGATTGCTCATTTTTAGAAGGATTTTGAAAATATTTATATATGTAAAATGTTATTAACTACATTTTTCATAGTTTAAACTTATTTTCTAAACAACAAAAAAATATTTCATAATATTTTTAACGTTTATTTTTCACTTTAATTTCGTGGTGCTAAAACAGTCCCTCTACACATTAGAGATTTTCACAGATAGATGGCAGCACTGTAATTTTCCGTTGTTTTGAATTATATTTTTTCCGTTAATTTTGGTTAGTTTTTCAGCCATTTTAGTATCAGGCGCCTTTATTTAGAGGCTGCCACTGATACTAAGATATAGAAATAGTTGGTGAACAACAGAGGTCTCCCAGAAGCCTTTGTCCTCACAGGGCAAATGAGTTGTACGAAAAGTGCCTCAAGAAATTGCTTCCAAGAAAAGCGATGTACGACATTGCGGGTGGTCTAGCTAGAAATTCCAGCGAGACAGGTGTAGACCTCGACGGTTTCTGAAAGCCAAGGCAATATATTGATAATTGAGATCTGGGAAAGCCAGAATTTTCCATTCAGAATAGGAATTTTTTTAAACTGATAATTCTAAATAATTGTTATATATGTGTGTAATAAATATAGAAAATTTATTTTAAAGCAATTGTTGACGGTATTTTATTCTATATATCTTATTTTCATTGATTTATATTATATACTGCAAAACTATTGTAATATCCACTATGGTGTAGGCTAGGGAATGTCTTTGTTGCATGGTGATACAAACGGTATTCCACCTCCCCCTCTAAAAATAAAAACAGAATTTTTTTTTAAATTTTTTAGGGGGGGGGGGCATAAAATATCTATGTAAGTGCATCTGATTCTTTATACAACATTTTTTCCAAATTTCAGTTGTATTTTAATATAGCGTGTCGCAAAGGGTTAAAGCGTAATTATTAATAAACTTGAAAGGTTGAAATGTAGTTCATTTGGAATGAAATTTTTTAGCTATACTTAAAATTTTATCCATTATTTTTTTATAGGAAAAGAAGTTAAAATGAACTCTTCATTCTACTCTTTAATACATGAATTTCAGTATACTGAAATTCATGTATCGAAGAGTAGAATGAGGAGTTCTATAAACACTCACTTGGTCTCTGATATCCCATACTGCTAACCATTTGATGGAAGACAATTTTCTGCTATCTGGCAGCCTTAGCGTCACGTCTTCATTAACATATCGCAGCAACTTATTCGTCCTAAAAAGAGAATACAGAGTAAGTTAAGTTGCAAATAACTGTTTTTTTTTATTATTATTATTATTATTATTATTAGTGTCTAGACCCAATGTTCAATATCTTCATATTTTCGATGTAATTACGTATGCTTGAACGTAACTATAGTTTTATTCTTTCGCCACTAGATGTCAACGCCATCAATGTGATTGTATGTATTTAGAATTTTGATAGTTTGGTATTCATGAAATGGCAACTCGTAGTAATGTTTTCCTTTAGAATTAAGTTTGGAATGAAGTAAGATTGATGAGTTTGGTTTTATCTTCGTGCTAGAATAGCGTTGTGATGCTGTTCTGAATGTTTGAACTGTCTATGTGTATGTGTGGAAATAAAATACCTTGTCTTTTGTCTCGTTACGCAAGGGGGGGGGGGGGAATTATTTCAGCCGTTCGTTGTTTATCAACAACAATTCGATGATAAGAATACTGGACTTCTCTTTTCAATGTAGGTATGGGAAAAATTCGAAATGTAGAGAATCTTCGAAATTCTGAGGTATATTTTTCTAAAGCTCGACTTTCTTATCGAGACTTTTTGTTAAATACCCACAGAAATTATAGGCGTAGCGTCCGGGGGGGGGGGGGGGGGGGGGGGAGTGGCACGTCTATTGGGGAGTGGCACGTGGATTGAAAAAAAAAATCGGAATAGAAAAATTTCAACCAAAAAGGGCATGGGTCAGGTTCGGTACAGAGATCCGATTTCTGTCTAATTATCAACATGAAACAGAGGCCACATACCTTCCTTCCTCGTCAGGAACGATGAATCCAATATTGCTTGGCCGCACAGTTGATCCGGCCCAAAAGAAAGTATCTAGATAAAGAAAAAAAAATGAACGTTTAGATTCCTCACCAACAATATTATGTGGAACGAGAAATATCGCTCTAAAGAGAATAATCGTTACTCTGAGAGTCCATAATCAAAAGCATAATTAAACATTTTGAAGTTGTTTGCAACGGTTAGAGAATACACTTAAAAATGGTTTAGGTTTTAAAGACTATCGCCAGTTGTACTTTCACATATAAATGATGAGTATGAAAAAAAATTTCGATTGTGCTAAGTAAATAAAATCTTATTAATATCTTATTAATAAATAATCTTATTAATAAATAAAATCTTATTTTAAAATGAAAATTTTAAAAAAAGGAAAATTATGATTGTTGGATTTGATTATTTAAATTTTTTAAAAATCATTCCTCTTTAAGCGAAATCCATATCGAGAGTATATAGCTTCATTTTATGAAGCAAATTTCGCTCCACTGGAGCCATTTTTACCATGTTTTTATTAACTCGCTTTCTTGTTTGTGTGTTTGTCCAGTACAAATCTTGCAATCGATTTTTAACTAACTTCTCGACTAGCTAGACATTTGAAACTTTCAGAATAGCTGAGAACACGATGACAATGCATTCTTTTAACACTTTTAGCCATCTTTAAGGAGCATTGAATTTATTCAGTTAATTTTGTGTTGTAGACTGTTGCAGCCATCTATCGACCGGGACGGGAACGAAAAGTTAAACGGAAGTTAACTTCCAATTAACTTCCTTTTCTTTCAAGTTGATGGGATAATGCATCAAGAAAATTTTTAAAAAGTATTAATACATAGAATTGTCAAGTTTATATGATTCAACAGAAAATTCAAAAACATGGTATATAAAAAGTTTTTTATCTTGTAATTATTTCTCTCCATTTTATAAATGGCGAAAAACATAGCAGAAGGAAATTAAAAATATAAGTAATTCAGCATTCTCCGTTCGTGCTATCATCGTAGTGATGAGATAGAACTTTAGAGTTAAATTTCGAGAATATCACTGAACAGGGAGTTCTCTGTAAGTAGCGTTGTTATTGAAAGCTCTTGCATTAAACTTGGGGTTAATTTGGCGAGATCTCTAAAGAAGATTGTTGCAGAAGAGTTTATTGTTACACTGATATTTTAAAGGTGTTTATAGTATCAATTTTTAGGTTACAGCGTTGAGTAACTTGACTATAAACTGAAAATTACAAGTAACTTTTCTCAGTTAAAGTTCTTTTTTTCTGAAGAAAGTGCGATTTTTATTTCATTTTGATAACACCACAGAAAGGTCGACCTATTTCAACAGAAAACTTTTAATGTCCTGTCGCACCTGATGCATGACGTCTCAGAACAAATTCTATGAACCTCATCCTGCAGTAACGTCTAGGGACATCTTAAAGGATATGAAAAAGAATATACTAGCATCTAAGCCTTTGGGGAAATTCTTTGTCCATTCTTAACAAATAAAGCAAGGCGAGTAAGAAGTTGGATGGATATCGGTTCCCGAAGGGTAACTGTTTTGAAACTAACCAGGACCTACATTTAAAAATAGATTCCAAACAGCTACAAACAGCCATTCCTATCGGAGTGGATGTAACCGTGATTAACTGTAAAAGTATATTTTGCTCCTCATAATTACTACAATCTTGTGCTCTTTATATCAAATTACACCATTTTAATACAGGTTTTCAACATTAGCACTAAGCAGAGTAAAAAATATCGATGAGAATTTTTAGATAATTTAAAAATTTGGGGAGACTTCAAAGTTGAACTTTTAAATGGTTCATTACATTTCAGATTATAAAACTGATAGCTTTACTGTAACTAGTCTGTACCCGTCAAAACATGACGGCTGGATAGTAAATAAATGTACTAATACACAAATTATACTCAACATGTCATGGGCAAATGTTGAAAATCATAATATTAAGAAGAGAGAAATGCACTTTAGAAAATTACTATTGAGCCCAATAAAAAGAAATAGGGTTACTCAATGACAAACTAAAAACTTGGTATGTGTACTCAGTAACCCTGTCATGTTTGTGAGATATAGAATTAAACCTAAGTAAAAATAAAAATGGCAGAGAGAGGTAGAGATTTCTCAGAATAAACAAATTAATGTGTTTATGTGGCCTCTTGCTTAGTATCTAAAGCCAGAATTAAACATGTCACTGAGCATGTCCAGAAAGCAGTTGTTTAATTGCAAAATATTATCGCTAATTAATAGAAATTGCGGTTACTAAAACCAAATTTGACACATCTATAGATTAAAATCTTCCGTTTAAGACCAAAATGAAGTAAATGGATGCAGTAGTTTTCTCTCGCGGATTGCCCAAAGAATCGGTTTAGCAACTTAAATATATAGATGTCTATTGTAATGTCTATTGTAATGTCTATTGTAATGTTTGTATTGAGTATTTATTTATTGAAACAACGTTTTGTATCTGAATCCAGAATGTTAATTAAGAAGGTAACGTATCTGATATTGTAGATTTAGCCTAGAATCGCGTCTGAATTCAGATCTGTACCGTTTTATTTTGTTTTTTTGAGTGGGTAATTCCACATGGGTCTTGTGTTGGGTTGGAGTGTTATCCGGCGACAGGTCACTCGGTTTCCGAATGCCCTAAGTAAGGGTCGGGTAATATGTTAAGCTCAGTTTCAGTGAGAAGTGCCATAGCCATTCACCGTTCGACTATAACACTAGGGATATTTTACTATAAACGGAAATAAAAATTAGAACGAGAATTACGAATTTCAAAACGTTAAAATTTTGAGAAAAAAAACAAATAATCCAAAAGAAACTAAAATTAAACATGACTCCAGGGGTCCGCTAACCAACCGACCTGATCCAATGAGAGAGTAGCACTTTAAATTCCTTGTAAAAGCTTCTTGTTTCTTGTGTAAAGGTTCTGAGCATGTAAGGCCGACTAAGGGCCTGTTCACATAGGAGTCCGGTAGCGGAAGCGTAAAAGGAAAGATGGCGCCGAGACTGAAATAAACCAATCATAGGCGTTAAAAATTTCGTTGCTAATCGTTTGGAGGTTTGTCATTGGTTAAATATATTTCAATACTTTAACGCTTCCGCTACAGGACTCCTGTGTGAACAGGTCTTTAGTTAAGGTACGATGTTCAGTAGGTTAGGTGCACATCAGATTTTTGACTTGCGATGTTATCGACCTAACGATGAGTAGATTTGAACATAACCCAATGTAAATCGTCAACTCAACTTAAGCATCTGAAACCTTATAATTTGGAGGGAAAATCTCAACCTAAAGAAATTAGTAAAATCACTATTTTTTTTTTTTAAGAAAAAAAATTATAAATTTTAAAACAAAACAATTTTACTGAAAAAAAAGAAAATTTTGTGACCTAAAATTACACGTGCGACACAAATTTCTACAATCAAACTGAATCGAATGCCAACAAATTAGTTTATATACTTTTAAGACTATTTTAAAAAAAGACCCACTACCGTCCGTGGAAGAAAAATTCAGTGCTTTAAAATCCATTACACTGTGCAAAGTTTCAAGACTTATGCATACCAGAATGGCGTATTTCATCAGTTTTTATAATTGCAGAGCGGGTTGAATTATAAGATAAAAGAATTTACATACATGAAAAGCCCGTAATTTTGGGATACTCCAATGTATGTGAATACAGTCTCATTATTTAAACCACAGCTTTTATTATTGTTAATTTTAAAATAAATATTACGGAATTAGGCCCCCTTCAATACTCATTAAATATTGGCATTCAATATCATCAATAATTGGCATTCTCCTCTTGGAAATTAAATTAGACTTTAAGGGGACTCACTACCCTTAAATCTTTAAAACATTCGATTTAAAAAAAAAAACTATGTTAAAGCCTGATCATTTCTGAACAAAATAAAGTAAACCGCATGAAAATATTCCGCTTAGTTCCGGAGATATTGATATTCTAAATATTTAATTACTGATCAAGTTTATGGTAAGAAAACTTTTAAACTCATTTTTCTCAAAATGTAATTTTGCATCATTCTGCAACTGATATCACAAAAACTACGAAACATAATTCCATGAAATTTTTTTTCACTGCATAATCATGTTATTTTACTGCGTCTGAACTAGAATTATTGCAATCACTGCACATTGTTATTTTTTCAGGGGTAAATTAATTCAAAAATTTAAGGAAATTAAGTATATTTTGAGCAGTTTTAAAAAACATTGAAAATATTTTAATGTAGAATGTGTTATGTTCAACTGTATTTTAAATTATTTTAAATAAAAAGCAGGAATTTACATTTAAGTGTAAAATTAATTTCATAGTTCTGCGCGCAAGTCAGTATACGATAAAAATGCTTAAAAAACAAGATATATCTAAAGCATTTAAAAAAAAAAATTTTAATTATTTTGAGTTGAAAATTTAGGATAATAAATATATCAATTTATCATGTACATAAAATTTGTAACTATTTCAATTTACTCCCAATTTTTCAAAGAGTCAAAAAGTATGAAAATATGCCTTATTTCAACGACTTAAGGGTCGTGAGTCCCCTTAATCGCAAATTTAAGTTTTCATTTTCATCCATTACAGTAATCTATTTCCGCGATGTTAAATTTGAACAAACTTTTGTATGCTAGTCGGATATATTTAAGATTAACCCGTAAGATCTTTAATATAAAAGCTAAGTTTCTTCAAATAAGCACGCACAACGGAGACTAGATCTCATTTTAAAATTCATTAAACCCGTTTTTCCTCCTAAAACAATAAGGTAAAGCGTTCACACCCTATCGATTTCTATCAATGCCACATGTCTAGATTTTTAACCATTTTCTTTTATAAAACTACTCACGAATCGAGCTCAAAACTAGCTTACATTCGAATAAAGGTCATTCATTCTTTAGTGCATTCATCCCTTCCATAGCACGTGATAGTTGTGTTTTATAAAGCTCTGCAAGGAGGATTTATTTTCCCTTTCAACAACGTGCTTGCGTGGGCAGTACCGATCTATATATAGTACCATCCTAAACAAAAGTTAACATGGTATTTTTCCTCTTGAAGATTGAAGAAAAAGATGCACTTTATATAGATAAGTTACTGTTTTCTAAATAAGTGCAATGTATTGTTTATTCATTTTATTCCCACATAAACGTATTGATAATTAATTGTTATTCAGAGTTTTCCTTAGGAAAGGAATGCATGTGCTTATCAGTTTTCCTCCTCCATCACTCATCTTTTTTCAAACTAACGGCCTGTTCACGCTGAATCCGAAGCGTTGCGTCAGCGTTAAAAATTTTAACCAATCACTGAGCCGAGTACATTGACCACGTGATATGCCATACCAGTAACAGGTCATGTTAATAGTCTCGGATTCAACGTAGTAACGTGACGCGATGTGAACAGGCCTAAAATTAGCACTAAACAGTAAAAAAATATCAGTGGGATTTTTTGATAATTTAAAAATTTGGGGCGGCTTTAATCTTTAACTTTTAAATGGTTCATTATATTTCACAACTATTGACAGCTACATAAATGCTGATCATCCAATAAAAATGGTATTTTCAGATAGCCTGAACTTTTCTGCACCTTGCAACACGATTCATTTTACAAATTTCGTCCACCAAAGGAATTTAGGAGCGTTTAAAACACACTATGCCACATTTATTCCCAGAATCATTTAAATTTAAAAATATTATTTGAATTAAAAAAAAGAAAAATGGCCCAAGATGTCAAATTTCTTTAAATCCAAGTCTGTAATCCTTGGACACATTTTCTTCATAGGTTAACATTAAGGTGAGCAAATCCAATAGGGTTAATACACATCACCCTTAAGGCTGCTATGTACCAACTAACCCCATTGGATTCGCTCACCTCAATGTTAACCTAGGGAGAAAATTTGTCCACGGATTGCCGACTTGGATTCAAAGATTTTTTTTTTTTAAATTGTACTCCGTCATAGAGAAAGAAATTTTACATTTGTGTACATTTTTCATTTTTTAAAAAAAATGCAATTAATATTTTAAAATTTAAATTATTCGGGGGAAAATCTGGTATAGTGTGTTTTAAACGCTCCTAAATTCCTTCGGTGGTCGAAATTTATAAAACGAATCCTGTAGCGCTTTGCAGAAAAGTTCAGGCTATCTGACAATACCAATTTTATTTGATTATCAGCATTTATGTACCTGTAAATAGTTGACAAAAATATATTTTAAATAAAAAATTTGAGGGCAGCGCTTAACCCCCCCTATAGAGAGAGCCATTACAATCCCTCAAAATGTCAATCCTAAGGGGGGTGGAATTCTTGAACTGTCAACTGGACTCCTCCCACAACAAGAGTCTGCAAGAAAAGGGAAATACGATTTTTTTCTTAGTACATAGCAGCTTTAAGAGTCACTAGCTTATAGGGTTAAATGTTTTATAATTGAAATGTCGGCTCCGATTCATCAGCAAGCAAGGTATCAGAAGGCTACAATTTTTCATACAAAGCATCCCGCAGTTACAGTTTTCATACACTTACCTCCTCCAAGTCCATCGTAAAAGAAATTTCTGATGAGCAGAGTATGTTCGTCGACGGCATACACTTGCCCGGTTACTTGGTGAGCATAGGTATTGAACTTGCCGAGTGACAGGCCGATGTAGGCTTCATCTGCAGACACCGCTTCTAGACCTGGAATAAGAAGATACTGTGCTTGAGACGGAAGATATCAGATGAAATGGGAACATCTATATATTTAGGTTGCTAAGCCGATTCTTTGGGCAGTCCGTGAGTGAAAAAACTGCATCGATTTACTTCATTTTGGTCGATTTACTTCATTTGGTCTTAAACGAAAGAATGTTCGAGTGTAGCGTAAACGCTCTAAACTAACCCATACATTTTTATGTGAACGATGCTTTGCTTTATATATACCGCCCAGGAAGTAGATGGCATGGAGCAAATTCAAGCGCACTATCAATTCACTTATAATAAAGGGCCAGAGGTTGCCTATCGGTAGCGCGTCAAACTTTCGGTACTGAGTGTGCTCGGATCGGATCCCGACAAACACCGTTAAATACCTTCGTGTCTAGGCCAGATATGGGCACGTTAAATCCGTAGACCGGAAAGTCTTCCTTTGAGGTCAGTAGGTAAGGAAGGTACTCCCTCCCCCCCAAAAAAAAGAAAAAAAAGAATTTTGCCCCTAGGGGTACTCGGTCAAAATTGTGGTGGCACCTAGCCAAGGCGGACTCCGACCCTTGTAATGTTATTATAAACCAGAGCCGCACTACTCTTCCCGAAGCCCATATGGACCTTTTCTGGAACTTCCTGCCAAGGGGCAATAGGAAAAACAATTTATACTAATACAGTTATAATACAACTTATAATCACTATTATAGTGAAATAAGAAATGAAAGGTCAGTATGTTTTCAACTGCCGAATTATGATATTGTATTTACCCATTACCACCCTAAATTGGGGTACATGGTTTAGGCTTCCCATTTCCGACAACAATCTAATTCCAAAGATCTCCCTATATTAACCATGAATGAAAAATTAGAAGTTACAATTAAAATGAAAAGTTGAAATTCCTTAGTACGATTCCAAATCCTTCAATTTACGAACAAAATTTAAATAGAAATGTTCCAGTCGACGAGAAAGTTCAGTTTAATGCAATTTAGCTTTTTTTTTTTAATTGACAAAACAAAATCATATCAACTCGTAGCAACTATTGAAATTTTCGTGTGCGCTAAGGTTAAAGTCCAATGTTGCTAAAATACACGGATAAAAAGGATAAAGGAGTTGTAAACATGCTTGCATTGGAAAACAGTTTTAGATAAATATTTCCGTCACTCTACCAATTTTACAATCTCAGTGTAACAAAAATCTTGGCTGTAAAATGTTACCCTATTAAAAGTTACACTGTCTCATTTAGCGTTCGACGCGGTTTAAATGACTATGCAAATTTTAGCTTCGGTTAATCTAGTCTATCAACTTTCCCGATTCATACTCTTGTTAATCATACATTTCTTGCTCTTTTGTATTAATCTAGAATATTATTTTGTGTGCGGAAACCAATAAGAGCACGAGAATTTAAATCTCGTCTGCAATTAACTCTTTACCTAAGACTCATTCGTAAGCAGTCAGCGTGTCGCGGTTTTACTCTTGTTTCGAGAGTAACTGGGTCAACCGATTGTTCCGTTCCTACTCCTTTTCCCGAAGAATAGAGATCTAGACGACCTCGGAAAAGACCGGATCGAGAGCAATTTTTAAATAGCTCCATGCATTAATCGAAGAAACAAGCAAGAAAACAAATATGCATATTCGAACAACATTAATCTGGTCCTAACGTACTTTCCTAGAATTTTGTTGACGTTTGATCGGTTTAAAGAATTGAGTTTTTTGCTGAAGTGTATACATTCCGAAAACTGAAATAAAAAGACGAATATCTCTGTGAAGGGTAAAATGTACAAACTGCAATTTATTTTAATATTTCAACTTATATAAAATTGAGAAACCCTTTTCAACTACTTAAAATGTTTTGGAACTTTTATTTTAAATGGCTTTAAGTGAAACAAAATATTCAAAAAGTTATTTGTTAGAAATACCCAAAAATAAGACTAATAGTAAAACAAGCAAGAAAGAATCCAAACTGGTGAAATAAATGGATTAATTTTCTATTTCAATATTTTTTTTCCAAAACTAAGATTACTGTAGATTCCAATTACATCTGAATTCTAATAGTAGGAGTGGTATTCGACTTCTGTATTTTGTTCTGTCGAAGTGTTGAACAAAAATGTGAAATATCAAACGGCTAAAACCAACGAATTGTTTAAGTATAATATGAATGTACTTTCAAGTCGCATCAAACCTCATTGAACTTAAATTATACATTGAAAACATTGATTTATACATTAAGCTTTTGTTTTACGTCTGGTGATAGAAAAATTACTTATTCTGAAGCAGGTAGCTCCAGCTTTTGTATATCAAATATTAAGACTGGAAACACACACTTGTGATTATCAAGAGAAAAGTAAAGTGTTCACTAGAACAAAGGGTTTTGAATTTATAGTGAGGAACCTTTTCTTTTTGAGTTTACTCGTTGATTTCAAGCTTCGATTTCTGTAATAGGTCGGTTAAAAATGGATATGAATCTACGTAAAACAGACAGAACCCAGCGATCTAACGTCCTTAGAAATGACTAATTTACCATTTATATTGAAAGATATTTAAGTTTTTTTACTATGAGAAGATTTGATTGGCAGGTTTTGACTGCTACAGCGATTCTTGGCAACACGAGGTCTAAAGTGACCGGGAGCTGCACCTTACAGGCCGAACAGCAACGCACACCTATATGCCAACTGCGGGATTCAAATCCACATCCGGTTCTGAAGGCCAATGCCCTGGCCATTCGATCATCGCTAGATTATGATATATATTTATTAATAACGCCTCACTATTATTAATTGTTCTAAATCTGCGTATTCTAAATTATCCTGTTATCGTTTCACTAAAGAACAATCCCTCTTTCAAAATTGATCTAGAAATAAACGAATTAACTTATTAGTTTGCCCCTTAAGGCACGCGCTGAAAGTCAAGCTACTATGATTCAGGATGATTCAGAAACCACGCGGCTTGCATCGCATGTTTGGAATCTTGAGTTATGGCTCACGTCGTTAAGTCAGGTGTTCGGGTATAATCAATTAGAAGAATTTTAAGACTTCTACTGCCCCCATGGTATAAATACGTTGATCAGCGATTTTCGGCCCTTCCTTGCCTTGCTCTCTTGCTCTTCTGACCCGCGTTCTCTCGTCCCTTGTCTGTGTACTGCTTCCAAAAGTACCATGATGTAAGCGTATCACATTTTCAATCTCCGGCAGGTCCGGTAGCTTCAGTCGTCTTTTAATGTTCCTTCTGCGCTTCTTGTGTCATCCTTGCGTCCATGTCGCCGTCTTTAATTATATCGTCGAGTTCTTAACAAATAAATTCCATGGATACTGTTCGTACGTCGAGTCTCTGTTCTGTGTGTTATCAGTGCCTCTCCTGAAATAGTCTTCATCTCGTCCCTCGGTGTTTCGGCTACATCTACCCTGTCGTGTTTCATCTCCTCTACATAGTTTTGAGTTAAAGTTTAAAGTGTAAAGTTATTACAATTTTTATATATATATATAAACTAATCAAGTAATTAAAAATAAACTATAAACTAATTACACTATAAACCAATTACTAAATACAAACTATAAACTAATTACTAAACACATTTAAATAAACTAATCAAGTTCGTAAATCAGTTTTAACGTGGAATTCCAAATTTTATTGAAAGAAATTTGGGGTTTCGGGATACACAAATTGAGAAACCCTGCTTATGTAGATATAAGTTTAAATTCCTCCTAATCAGGTTGGCAGTTTTTAATATATTTAATAACATAAACAAGATATGAAAACGAATTACTTGGTCGGAATTCTCAGCGGTAATTATATTTGTATTCAATAAAACCACGAATTTGTTCATGAATATCAAATTAATACATCGAAATCGGTTCAAGAATGCTCCACATACCAATACACCTGAAATGAGCACATTCCAAATAAAATTGTAAAAACGTTATGAATTTGTAATTTAACGCAAAAATACCTAGCTGTATGGTTCCTCCGATTTATATTTTGAATCTGCATATTTGTATTATTTAGACTCAACTTAGTCGCTATGTCGGGCCCATTCCGGTGGATTGGAGTCTAAATGTTAAAAATATAGGGGTTCAACTCGGAAGGCCTTAGCCGCTATGTCATGCCAAATCAGGTGCATTCAAGTCGAAATAAATGTTAAAAACATACAGCGAGACAAAATATAGACCGGCTAGATATTTTTGAGTCAATTTAGTGCAAATTTATGTTTTTACAATTTTTAATGTGCTCATTTCATGTGTAAGGTATATGGAACTTTCGAGTACCGATTTGGAAGAATTGATTTGATGTCTACTAACAAATTCAAGGTTTTATTGAATACAAATTCAGTCGAACCCCGTTATAGCGAACCTGGTATATAACGAACTCCCGGTTATAATGAACGAAAATTTTGGTCCCGCCGTTTTCCTATTGCATTTAATGTTAATTTATCCTTTTATAACGAACCTCCGAAATCTTAAGAATCGGCTATAACGAACATCTTTTTCAGTCGACAACTGAATTTTTTAATTTTTAAACTTTTTAAGAATGTTGAAGCAAAGAATGTTGAAGAAGGTGGAGATTTGCCTATCGTGATGTGGATAGAAAAGCACAAAATTTCACCATTCTCAGATTGTGGCGTGAAATTGTTCGAAACATGTGATGATGAAGTCATTACATGTGAAAATCCGACTGATTAAGATATTGTGGAAGAAATTAAAATGAATCATTCTGAAATCGAAGATTCTGCTTCTGATGCTGATGAAGAGGAGCACATAAATGACGAAATCTCCACCACCTCAGATGCTACAGCAGCGATGAGTGTAATTAACAAGTTTTTGTCAACACAAACAGTGGAAGAAAGAGTGTTGGAGTCATTCGATGTATTAGACGAAGAAATTCATAAAATGGTTTTGAAAACGGCATCACGCCAGCAGAAGATTACCGATTATTTCTATATAAAAACAGTGAGCAACTATTAAAGATAAAATCAATTTATTTCCATTTGTCTTCATTTTTAGTTAATTTAATTAGTATTGTGTCAGTTTAATGTAATCGACTTTAGTCAATTTAATTCATGATTGATCATTTTTAATAGATTTTATCATTCTTTCAATACATAGCAAATAATGAGTTATACATTTTGTGAACTCTAACATTTTTCTTAATGGTTCGGATATAGCGAACAAAACCTTTGGCCCCTTGAAGTTCGTTATAACGGGGTTGGACTGTATAGATAATTACTGCTAGGCTCATCCCTCTAGTAAGAGCAGTAACAAACAGACTTGCGTTTGTTTCCCAGTGCATATCTTTGCCATGTAACAGTAACCCAGACACCAATCGCACGCTTCACCAAGCAGACCTAGTATCAGCGACCTTCGATTAACGTTTTAGGCTCCTATTTTTCTCTCGGATCGGAACAAATAAGATTAAAATCATTTATATGGATACAGATGAACAACGTAAACGCTTCGTCTATGGGAAACTGAAAATTAACTTCAATCTGTCATGGAAGGTCGTTTGCTTCATCTAAAACGACAATCGAATGCGGAATAACCCGATGGGGTGGATAAAAGAGCCTCTCTGAGAATTTTAAAGTGATTAAAATATTTTGAATTGATATTCCTGGTTCCATTTGCAGACTTTTATGTTAATAGGTTTATTTTGGAGTCTTTATTGCATTCCTTTTCGGGGGTTTTCCACTTACATTTAGAACGTTCGAAAGAAAAGGATGATCGACACTTCTAAACAAAAAGGATTCATTCGAATCGAAAACCCACAATAAAGACAAGACAGTTTTTTTTCACGGAACCAGTTTATAGTTTACACTATATATTAGGTTTTGGCGACAACCATGCATTAACCATAAATTTGTCAAATAGGATGTCGGTCCTGGAGCAGAACATGCTTTAAGAATGGGTGGATTTGGCATGTTGAAAATATGAAGAATCATTTAATACTTTCAGTTCTTAAGGCGTAACACGTCATAGACTCGAGCTTCCAGCTTTACGCATACTTTTTCGCATTCAGAAAGTTTTAAACATTTGCTGTGCGCGAAATGCTTAATTTTGGCGAAATTTTTGGAGCGTAGAAAAAACAGCACACTGTTTTACCCTGTTTATAAGTCACCCTCTGTATAATTAGCTCATGTACATCGCCAAGACTGCAAATGTCGGGTACTGAACTACCTAGGTCTGCAGTGTAGTAGCCCTATCGGATTCGGTCAGCTCAATGTTAAACTATGGAGAAAAATTTTCCAGTGATTGTCTACCTGGTTTTAGAGATACTTTTAAAAATTGTACTCTTATAGAGAAAGATTTTTTACCCTTTTACCTTATTCATTTAAGAAATTTCATCCACTAAAGGAAAATATTTAAAACACAGTACATAATATTTCTCCCCTATAATTCAAATTTAAGTATCATTATTTGCATTTCTTTTAAAAACGATACCAAATTAGAAAAGTCTTTATTACGGAGTACAACGTTAAAAAAAATCTCTAAATCGAATTCGGTGATCTTTGGAAACATTTTTTCTCGGTGTGTTAACTCTGATCTGAGCGAATACGGTAGCCTTACTTGTGTTGAATATCCCTCCCATAGTGCCGATAGGTGGCGCTCTAGAAAAGGAGAAATGTTTGATGTTTTTGTTTTTGGTGTCAGAGAGAGTTTCGAACACGATTGCGTTGATACGCAAAATAATATCTGAAGGCTGCAAGGCCTGATAATTATTGAGATTATATGTAATTTATGTTATGTCACGTGTGTAATAAATGTTTATGTGAAAAAAGATCTGATTAATCTGACTTCGAACAAATGAGATGATGCAGGATATCTGAGAAGCTGACAGATAAAGAACCAGGTATGTGATTCTCTTTGAATAAGATTTATTTTGAAAGAAAAGAGCACAGAGCCTATACATATTCGATATGGTGCCGAAACACGGGAGCTAAATCCTGCACAATATTTTACTGAATTAAGATTAAATTCTAAAGAACATAACATAAAATGACAGCAGAGCTAAATAAGCTGAAAGTTCAGAGATGTGGTATAAAAACTAGTGCTACTAAGCTTTTTACAAAAATTGATGAGGCTGTGTCTTCTTCAGACACAAATTTTTTAGAAGCAGCTCTTACGCAATTAAGCGGAAAGGAAACACAAATCGTTGAGCTCGATAAATTAATTCAAAATGAATATACCGACTTGAAACAATTGGAAGCAGAGGTAGAATCAGCTCAAGATTATCGAGATAAAATTATTCTGTACAAAACGAAAATTAACCAAGCTTTAAGAGTCTTGCTAAAGAGTTCAACAGGAAGTGTTATTGAAGAAAATTCAATCTGTGACACTGAAAATCTACAGTTAGTTTCGAATGCCAAACAGAAAGCGAAAGTAAAAATGCCGAAAATTCACATTGAAAAATACGACGGTAATCCTGAAAATTTTGAGGAATTTTGGTCTCAGTTTAAATCTGCGATACATGATAATGACAATCTTAACAAAATTGATAAGTTCACATACTTGAAAAGTTTGCTGAAATCATCAGCACTAAATGCGATTCAGGGGTTGTCATTATCAGACAAAAATTATGATATAGCTATTAAAATTATTGAAGATCGCTATGGTAAGAAAGAAATTTTAATTAGGTCTCACATCAATAAACTTTTAAATTTATCTCCTATTCGAAGCGCTTCTAACTTAAAAGACCTCCGCGATTTGTCCGACACTTGCGAAATTCATATACGTAGCTTAGAGTCGTTAGGCATCCAGATTGAAACTTATGGTAATTTGCTTTTCCCTATAATATCCAAATTAGTTCCCGATAGCTTAGTTTTAAATTATAATCGAGAATATAAAGATGAAACAGAATCGTGGAATGTAGTTAAATTTTTAGAGTATTTAAAAAGCGAAATTCAAATCAGAGAGCGAAAACTTTCGTTTCAGAAAAAGGGATCAGAATTTGGTTCCCAGTATGACAATAAAAATAAATATGAGAAAGAAACTAGTAATTATGCGAAAAATTACTACCCGAAGAAAAGGTATGAAAAACATCCTAGCGCTGCTGCTTTAAATGCTACAAGTGTCGATGAATGTGTATTTTGTTCTAAAACTGATCATAAGATAGATGAATGCACGTTAACTGTTGCAGAAAAGAAACGTACTTTATTACGTCAGGGCAGATGTTTCAATTGTTTGAAAAAATATCATGTAGTTAGTAAATGTATGTGCAAACCTGCATGTATTAAATGTAAGAAAAAACATAGTCAGTACATTTGTGAAGAACCTGTGAAACCTAAACCAGAAGTTGAGAATAACGAAACGGTAGTGTCTAATATTACTGAAAATAGAATCGCGAACAGAGAAATATTGCTACAGACAGCAACGATTTTAGTTGAAAATAGAAACAGAGGTATTGAGGTGCGTTGTTTGTTCGATCTGGGAAGTCAGAGGACATTTATCTCACTCGATCTTGCTAATGAATTAAATTTGAAAGTCATAGGTAAAGAAGTAATAAGAATATATCCCTTTGGTTCGAAAGAGCCCCAGAAAAAAGTTATAAATCGCGTAGCCGTAAATTTGAGAAATATTCATGACCCCCGAATGAAAATTAAAATAGAAGCTCTTACAACCGAAACTATAACTGATGCGGTGATTCGTGGACCAGATAAGCAGACTAAGGAGTTTTTTAGTGCAAACGTAATAAAACTGGCAGATGTGTTTACATCCGAGAACCCCAAGGTCAGATTACTCATAGGCGCTGATCATTTTTGGAAAATAGTGTATGGGAAAACGCGCAGAATTTCTAACTCGTTGGTAAGCCGGCCACTCACGTAGACTTCCGTCATCTGGGGCGGCTGGAATTTTCGCGCCTCGGATACCTGGCATCAGCCACTCACGGGGACTCTAGGTGTCTGAGGCGCCGGATATTTTCCGTCTCGTTCACCTGCCTTCGCCCATTCGTGATGCCCGATTTAGCTCAGTTCGATGTTATTTTAATAGCATCGGCACAGTGAGTTGGCAAAACTTCATGATTTAATACAATTTTATAAAATTATGCCATTTTCTTTGCTTTTTCTTTTTATTAATTAATACATTTAATAAACTAAAAAATAAAGATGTTTACTCAATAATAATAATTGTCGTATTGCATCAGTTATTTATTCCACGTGGCTCTCCAAATCCATACTACCCTCTTCATTATTCAATTATATATCTAAATTGTTATTTATATTTAATTTTGAAGAATGGAATGTAAGAAATCTTTAAAAAAAAAATGAAGTCGATACTACAATTAGAACCGATTTTATGGCCAAATGTATAAAGCTAATAGTACAGTGATTTTTAGAAAATTAAACTTTAAATGGCTTTTTCTGAAAACTTATTTTTCAAACTTGTGCGCACTATTTCTTCAAAACTAATGGTCACAAATTGCTAAAATTTTGTATACAAGATATCTAGTATGTTTATATAATTTCCACCTAAATTTACGTAAGTACATAATATTAAATTTTACAGCATTTTTTTAAAAAACATTTTATATTTCTTGTACATTACGATGCTTTTAAATATATATTTATGTGAATAATATATATTTAAAATATATATTATAAATATATATTTATGTGAATGTTTTAAAAATATATTTATGTGAAATAGGGTAGTTATTTTAGGTGTAGATTAAAATATTACCTACGGATAGAATACATACAAATAATTTAATATATATATCTCATATTTAAAAAAAAATCTGCACGCAGTGTATTCATTATTCATAAAACATTAACTTCTGTTTTATATAAAATAATTTCTAATAATCTCCCAATAATTCTGCTTTTGTTTTCTATCAGATAAAGCTTTGTACATTTCACTCTAAAAAATTGGTTTAAATTAATTACAAATTAACTGTTTGACAACACATTAAGCTTGGTAGTAAAATCAGTGCATTTTTGTGAGAGCAAAGGTGGTCTCCCCGCTTTTAAACAAATAATATTACAAAAATTACAAAAAAATTAAATATTTAAAAAAATTTGAAATAAATGACATTTTGTAATAAGTTTAATTTTGTTTATTTACTTATTTATTTGAAAAATTGTTTATTCATAAATTTTCTATACAGTTCAATGAACGATATTAAAAATTCGGGATTAAAGAATAATTTTTCAGCTTCCATTATGTTCGAAAACATGCGGTAAACTGCAGGCTAACTTTCAGGCGCCTGGTATCTAGCGTACAGTACCCCACTCACGGAGACTTCTCGCGCCAGGAATTCGGTCTGGATTGAAATTCCAGACACAACATTTTTATCATCTGACGTCTCACCAAGACACCCCACTGACGGAGACTCTTGGTGCCTGAGGCACCAAAAGCCCGTCATCACAGATGACGGAAGTCTACGTGAGTGGCCGGCTGTAGGAATGGATTCTATGTTCGGTTGGATAATAAGTGGGTCAACTGACTTCGTAAATAAAACATCGTCTGTGGAAGAAACAAATGTAATGAAATTGGTTATTGACTCTAGCGAGGAAAATTACGATTTGACTTTAGAAAAGTTTTGGCGTTTAGATGCAATCGGAATTGAACATGAAAAGAGGGATTTATCTATTAATGAACAAGGGATTATAGTAGAGGAATTTGAGAAAAACATAAAATTTGAAAATAATAGATATCAAGTTAAATTACCGTGGAACGTAAACGTTGAGAAATTAGAAAATAATTATGACATCGCTGAATATCGGTTGCAAAAATTAGTTAAGAGATTTCAAAAGGATCCCAAATTTTATGAAAGGTATAATACCGTGATAACGAAACAAATTTTAGATGGGATAGTTGAAGTTAACTTAACTGAGAAATCTGAAACTAATGTTAGCAGAGAATATTATATTCCTCATCAGGCAGTTATTCGAGAAGATAAGACTACGACCAAATTTAGAGTAGTTTATGATGCATCGTCCCACGCTTCAAATAAATTATCACTAAACGATTGCTTACACTCGGGACCGAATTTAAACCCCGACACATTAGCATTACTTTTGCAATTTAGAAACAAACCAGTTGCCTTTACGGCCGATATAGAACAAGCATTTCTGCAGATTGCTCTATATGAGGAAGATAGAGATGCGGTTAGATTTCTATGGATCGATGACGATTTCGAAAAGAAACAGAATTTCAAAACTAAGATTTTTAGAATGACACGTGTATTATTTGGAGCAACCGCTAGTCCCTTTTTGTTAGCGGCAACACTTAAACATCACATTAAGAAATACGAACACAAATATCCGTTAGCATATCAAATTTTGAATTCCCAGTTATACGTTGACGATTTAATTTCCGGATTAGACAGTGAAAACGATTCATTTAAAGTATATCAACAAATAAAAGGAATTTTGTGTGAGGGTGGATTTAATATGCGTAAATGGAAATCGAATTCCGAGACTCTTCAGATTAAACTGAACGAAGCCGAGAAATGCCCGGATTCGGACGATTGTTCAAAAGTGTTAGGATACATTTGGAACTCCAAAAAAGATACTTTAAAGTTAGAAATTGAATCTGTCAAAAGTTGCGATAAATTAATTCAATCAAAAACGTTAACAAAACGATTAATTTTGAAATTAGCCTCTAAAATTTATGATCCCATTGGATATATTACTCCCTTCACCGTGAGACCAAAAATCCTTCTTCAGGACATTTGGGAGAGAAAGTTGAATTGGGATGATCCGTTGCCGAACGATATTAGAGAAGAATGGACAAAATGGCATGAAGAATTAGAACTGTTGAGTAAAATTGAAGTACCTAGATTTTATTTTGAGGTAACTAAGAAAATAAACGACTGTCAATTTCATTGTTTTGTAGACGCTAGCAAGAAAGCTTATGGTGCAGTGATCTATATTAGATATACAGATAGTGGCGGACAAATTCGAACATCGTTTGTCTGTTCTAAGTCCAGAGTTGCACCTCTTCAAAAATTGACACTTCCCAGGCTTGAATTGATGTCAGCGGTAATTGGTAGTCGATTGTACGATTATCTGAAAACTAATTTGAATGCAAAAAACTGTCACATAAAATTCTGGAGTGATTCAATGATTGTATTACATTGGATTCGTGGAAGCTCAAAAAGATTCAAGACGTTCGTCCAAAATCGTGTAGTAGAAATTCGTTCGAAAACTGATCCTTCCTCTTGGTCATACTGCCGTGGAAGTGAAAATCCGGCGGATCTGTTAACTAGAGGGGAAACTTTAAGAACCGTGAATGCCAGTGAATTGTGGTGGCGAGGTCCTAGGTGGCTGAGCGAAGATGAAGACTCTTGTTCAAGAGAAATGCCAAACGATTCCAAAGTTCTATCAGATGACGAAGAAGTTACAAATTCAGTGGTTTCTATCGTTGATACAGAGAGACAAACAATAATTGACATCGAAAGATTTGGAAGACTAGAAAAGCTACTGCGCATAACAGCATGGGTAAAGAGATTTGTGAGATGTGCGAAGAAAAAGAGGCCAGAGAATAAAACATTGTTGGCTTCAGAGCTTCGTGCTGCAGAGAAATTCTGGATTAAGTCCGTGCAAACTGAATTCTTCCAGCGCGAGCTTCAATCTTTGAGGAAAGACACGTCAATTCCAACGGACTCTTCTATATATAGTCTTGCTCCTTTCATCGATGACGAAGGACTTTTAAGAGTTAAAGGTAGATTGAATGAAAGTAACTGTACCTACGACGAGAAAAGCCCCATCATTTTACCCAGAAAATCAAGGTTCACCGAACTTTTAGTGAAACAGATACATGAAAATCATTTTCATAGCGGTGTTTCCAGTACTTTAGTGATGGTTCGAAAAAGGTTTTGGATACCCAAGGCTAGACAAGTTGTGAAAAGAATTATATATAGGTGTCTCATATGCCAGAGGTATTCAGCAAAGCCAGCAGATCAGATGACTGCACAGTTACCTAAAGATCGTGTTAGTGAGTCGCCTCCATTCCTTATAACGGGGATTGACTTTACAGGACCCGTGTTTGTAAAATCAGAAAAGGGTGTAGTGAAATCTTACATTGCACTATTTACATGCGCCGTTACACGAGCCATCCATCTTGAATTGGTGTCATCACTGTCGACTCGTATGTTCATGTTGGCATTTAGAAGATTTATCTCAAGACGAGGAAATTGCCAAATTGTGTATTCGGATAACGCTAAGACCTTTAAATCTGCTGATAAAGAATTGCAGTACTTTCTTGAAGTTATAAAAGATTCCCAAGTGAAAGAATTTATTGCTGTTAAGGGTATCGAATGGAAATTTATTGCAGAGCGATCCCCATGGTGGGGAGGATTTTATGAAAGACTGATGAAAACTATCAAAGAGCCTCTCCGAAAAGTCCTTGGAAAGGCCTTGCTGACCTTCGAGGAACTTTCTACCTTGCTAACAGAAATAGAGACAGTTGTAAATCAGAGACCTTTAACGTACGTAGGTAATGAACTTAACGATCCTGAACCTCTAACTCCAGCCCATTTTTTACAATTTGGGCGAGAAAACTTGGAATATCCCTGTCACTTTTCTCCATTAATTAACAAGGCTTCAACTAAAGAATGCTTTGCGAAACGTAAGCAATATCAAACCACGTTACTTAAACAATTGTGGTTGAGATGGAAGGAAAATTATTTGTTAAGTTTAAGAAACGCTTACAACTTTAAAAATCCAAATATTGCAAATAACTTAAAAGTAAATGATGTTGTTCTTATTGGTGACAGTGGTAAGAAATCCAAGTTCCTTTGGGACTTGGGAGTTATATCACAGATTTTTACCGGACGTGATGGTCTGGTTAGATCTTGTCTGGTGAAGACAAAAAAAGGTCTTATTAAGAGACCAATCCAATTATTGTATCCTTTAGAGATCAAATAGTAAATATTATTAACCTTATATAATGTAATAATGAAAGTAATTTTGATTGTTAATGTTAATATAAGTTATATTTTAATTTCCTTTGTTTACTAATTAGTTAGGTGTTTAACATTTTTTCAATACTTGAATTTGTTTGATTGTAATCTTTGTCTTGATTATTTGTATTAGTGTTGTGATTTTTTTTGGAAAAAATCAGGTGGGGAGGATGTTGAATATCCCTCCCATAGTGCCGATAGGTGGCGCTCTAGAAAAGGAGAAATGTTTGATGTTTTTGTTTTTGTGTCAGAGAGAGTTTCGAACACGATTGCGTTGATACGCAAAATAATATCTGAAGGCTGCAAGGCCTGATAATTATTGAGATTATATGTAATTTATGTTGTGTCACGTGTGTAATAAATGTTTATGTGAAAAAAGATCTGATTAATCTGACTTCGAACAAATGAGATGATGCAGGATATCTGAGAAGCTGACAGATAAAGAACCAGGTATGTGATTCTCTTTGAATAAGATTTATTTTGAAAGAAAAGAGCACAGAGCCTATACATATTCGATAACTTGCGACTGACTTGCAACAAAATGTACAGTCGAATATTGCAGTGAATGGTTCCATATAAAAGATAAACAATAAGCATCAAAACTTAAAATAGGTAACATGACAAATCCAAGCTCCTTGTTTTAATACATTACTCATCATGAAAAGCAAAATTTCTTTTGTAGACTGGTACGACTGGTAATTTACTATCGCTAGTATTTTTTTAAATTTTATTTTAAGTGTGAAACTCAAAACAAGATAGTAAATTTCGATCTTTTCACGTATTTACAGCGAGGAGATAACATTTTGCTAAAAGTACTGGCTCATACTCGTTAACTGAATAAATTTCACACTGATTAGTTAGTGCTAAGCAATGCTTCAACGTCTTGATCTTTTCCCCTTCTCTGTGGTCAACCAAAGGCGAATTAGGGCAGACATCAACATGAACCTCTCATTCCATGACAACGAGTAATGGTTCTCGTGGTTTGACCACAGTAAGTCATGGAAAACGCGTCTTCCACCACACTTTTTCTTTTAAATCAGTATATTTTTCAAAACCGTTGTTTTCCTGTCAGGCCGGTATTACACTATCAAAATTCTTTGACAAAAGATTTTTTATAAAAGAATTTGGACGAGAAATATGACAGTAATATCTCATCTTTGATAAAAGATGACTTTCATAAAAGTTCTTTTCTGAAAGTTAGGCTCTTCGCAGGCCCAGATTTCCGCATGGGCAAGTGGGGCACTTGCCTAGGGCCCCCAAATTTATGGGGCCCCTAATTTAGTATTAAGTTGTACATATTTTTGAAATTTTTGTTTTAGGTTAATTCAGTAAAGGTGGGCAGTGGCGGATACAGAAAAAAAAATCCTGGGTGGGGCACAGTGCACCCACTATATTCATTTCAAAAGAATTTCCTGAATTTATTAACATTAAAAGTAAATTAATTAACACATTATTATTTTTCAAATGTTTGACTTTTTGGTCGAAAATTTTTTGAATTTCCGGTCCGAATTTATGGGGGGGGGGGGGGGGGGCGCCTTGGTGAGTGTCCCACATGTTCATGTGGAAATCTACTCCTGGAGGGGGAGGGCACATGGCCTCCCTCTGGATCTGTCCTTGGAGGGGTCCCCCAAAGTCTGCTTTGCCCAGGGCCCCATTGGGTCAAAGTCGGGCCCTGGCTCTTCGTCAAAGTTTTATAAAAGATTTCAGTGCCCGGAAGTTAAAACATTTAGAGCAATAGCATGTTAAATTTTTTTTTAAATGTGGAAAACGCAGCAGATGAAGAACAAGATTTCGATTCGAAATAATTTTAGCTCTAATTAAAAATTGCGTACTAATGACAAAACAGAAATACAAGAAAAATATTCAAAATGAGTATATGTTAAAAGAAACTCAAATCTTTCGAAGCAAAAATCTTAGGATGCTGAAATTTTGCATGGTGGTTACTCCTAAGCTCTACAAGCCTAGTAAAAAATATTTTTGAAAAATACAAATTTTAAGGGGTTAAAAGGGGCTTAACCCCTTCCCCCACTAAAAAGCAACCATTGTATCTCTGGAACCATAAGGCCTAGGAAGTTGAAATTTTGTATGGTGGTTCCCCTTAAGCCCTAGGTGCATACCAATAAATCTTTTTTAAAAGCTCGAATTTTAAGGGGTTTATCCCCTCTTACAAAAAAAAAAAAAAAACTGTCTGGAACCATACGGACTAGGAGGCTGAAATTTTGCTTGGTGGTTTCTTTAAGGCCCGGCTTTAAGTGCTCACTAAGAAATCTTTTGAACAATTCAAACTTTAATGGGGTTTAAAAGAGATTTTACCCCAAAAATTAAACGCTGACTGACTGATAACTGTATCTCTGTAACCATAAGTTCTAAGAAGCTAAAGTTTTGAATAGAGGTTGCTCTTGGACCCTAGGTGTTCACTAGGAAATCTTTTTTTAAAAGTTCAAACTTTAAGCCGATTAAAAGGAGTTATAGCCCCAAAATAAAACACAGTGGTCACTGTATGCCTGAAACCGCAAGGCCTACGAAGCTGAAATTTTGCATGGCGGTTCCTCTTAAGCTCTAGGCAATGGCGTAGCAAAGGGGGGGGGGGGGGGCAAGGGGGTCTATCATGCCCCGGGCGCCACTCGCAGAGGGGCGCCAATGTAAGATCCATATATTATATTACTATATGTTTTCGAGGTGGATGCCAATATAAGGTCTATATATTATATTACTATATTATTTTGTGGGGGGCGCCAATATAAGGTCTATATATTATATTACTATATGTCTTTAGGGGAGGGCACCAACATAAGGTCTATATATTATGTTACTATATGCTTTTCGGGGGGGAGTGCCAATATAAGGTCTATATATTATGTTATATGTTTATCGAGGGCGCCAATATAGGGTCTATATATTATATTACTATGTTTTTCAGGGGGGGGGGCGCCACAAAGGTATCGTGCCCCGGGCGCCAGTTATGCTCGCTACGCCACTGGCTCTAGGTGCTGACCAAGAAAGCTTTTTAAAAAGTAACTTTAAAGGAGGTTATAAAGTGGGCTTAAATCCCCAAAATAAAAATGAAATATCCAAAACCTGTATTTAAAGTCCGACAACAGTCGTTAAATTATGCGGTGAATTTCTCAGGAATGGCAAAGTTTTATAAAAGATCTTTGTCAAAGAACTTTGATAGTGTAATACCGGCCTAACTGTTGTTTCTAATGCACCCTGGCCAGAAGTATTCCAAATCAGACGTTGGAAAGACATTCCAGACTCGTAGCCGGCGGCTCGAAAGGAATTCAGTTGTTCAATGTTGGGTATTCTCCGACGACCTTATAAATGAAAACCACTATAGCAATCACTTTTCTTTCAGCGGGGGAGAAGTTATTTATTTTGTTCTCAGGCGCTAATAACATGTTAGAACAGTGATTCTCAACCTTTTTTCCGGTCACGGTACACTTAATAATTAATTTGGCGGTACACTAAAATTAAGATAAATTTAAAAAATTTACTTGGATAATTGATTGATGTATCTATAATATATTTTGTAAAAATAGCATACGAAATAATTTTCATTGAGACATAAAATGAAATTGCAAGTAAACAAAATGTTTAACTACAAATTACATTTAATGCAAAATTTGAGCTGCTTGTTTTTTTTTTGATAACCTCATTTATATTTGGGCGTAAAAATTATAATTCTACTCTCATTTCGTGATCCAGATTTAAATTTAATTGTATTATGTATGTAATGTAACTGTTTAATGCAATAAAAGTAAGTGTAATTATGTTTGAAATTGCATCTTAAATGTAAAATTGTAAGAGTAATGCAATTGTATTGAAATTGCACCTTAAATGTAAATTAGGAGTATATAATGTAAATCGTAATTGAAAACTGCAATATGTCCGTAATGTAATGGTAAAGGTTATTGTAATTGAAATTGTAATTGAAATTGCATCAAAATGTAAAATTGTTAGTATATTAATGTAAATTGAAATTGTAAATCGTAATATGTTGGTAATGTAATTGTAAAATGTAAGAGTAATAGTATTTGAAATTACACCTTAAATGTAAAATTGTAAGTACATGCTGTAATTGTAAATTTTAATATGTTCGCAAGTATAATTGTAATGAAAATTGCATTTTTAATGTAAAATAACAATTTTATAATGTAAACTGTAATTGTAAAGCATAATTAGTTTGCAGGGTATGGATAAGAAATATATGTATAATTACAAGATAAAGAGCTTTTTATATACCATGTTTTTAAATTTTCTGTTGAATCATATAAACTTGACAATTCTATGTATTAATATATACTTTAAAAAAATTTTTTTGATGAATTATCCCATCAACTTGAAAGAAAATGAAGTTAATTGGAAGTTAACTTGCATTTAACTTTTCATTCCCGTTCCGGCCGATAGATGGCTGCAACAGTCTACAAAACAAAATTAACTGAAAATAAATTTAATTCTGCTTAAAGATGGCTAAAAGTATTAAAAATGCATTGTCATCGTGTTCCGAGCTATTCTAAAAGTTTCAAATGTCTAGCTAGTCGGGAAGTTAGTTAAAAATCGATTGCAAGATTTGTACGGGACAAACACACAAACAAACAAGAAAGCAAGTTAATAAAAACATGGTTAATAAATAAGTAAAAGGGAAAAAACAAAGAAAGAAACAGGGAACTGGTGTGGAACTTAAGCGGGATTGCCGTTATAAATTGGTTAGATAGATTAGGTTTGCGAATTGTAAAGGAAAAAAAAATTCCGGCCTGGTGGTGTCTGAGTAAGTCGTTCGCCCCCGAGCCAATGGGTCCCTACTGAACGGATTGCTGGGGGAATGACTTGGCTTCAAATTTGCCGTATAAGCTTATTGCTGTGGTCGGCGGAACCTTTAGAATTAAAAGTCCAGAGCTATAATTCTCCAGAGTTACCAGTTCAGAATTGTAATAGTCATGCGCATTGGTTCAGCCCGTCCCCTACGGTCTACGGATTTAACGTGTCATATCCGACCTAGACACAGAGGTATTTAATGGCGCTTGTCGGGATGCGATACGAGCACCCTCAGCACCAAAAGCCGATGCGCTACCACTAGGCGACATCAGGCCCATTTTTCTATAACGAAAATGTGCTGTCGAAATTTTTTTCTTTTTTTAAAAGGTGAAATTTTAAATGCGTTACACGAAGAGATCGTCTGTGATTCTAATCTGTATATACGTATAAAACAGTTCCGTAACTGACTGACAGACAGATAACGTACCGACCAAACCGCTGGACCTAAAGGGCTGAAATTTTGCATGGCAATTCTTATAGTGTAGGCACTAAGAAAGATTTTTGAAAAAATTCCTCTTAGATTTTTTTAAATTTAATTTTTAAAGCTGTTTTTGTAGCATTCTTTAAAGTTTGCATTTAAAATAATAATCTGAGGGTTATAAAATTTATATCACGAGAAAGATAAAAAATTCCTTTAAAATGATATCTTTTTCGATTCTTTACTTCCATTTTCCGATTTTTGATGAATTTTTAAAGATTAATTTTTAGAATTTAATTTATTAAATACTGGTCACATAGTTTCTTTTCTTTTTGTGATACTTTAATTTATCGTCACGTGCATAACGAATTAAATTAACAAAAAATATTAAAATACGGTAAAAGATAAAATTTAAACCACTAGACTAATTGAGATGGAAGTATTTTTTTTAAAAGAATTTTAAAAATCTTTTTTTAGAGAGCACCTAAGGCCTGAGGAACTACCATGCAAAATTTTAGCTTTCTAGGCCTTACGGTCCTAGAGATACAGTGATTAGTCAGTCATTGACTTATTTTGGGGGTTTATCCTCATCTAACACCTTAAGAGTTTGAATTTTTAAAAAGATTTCTTAGTGAGTAGGTAGGTCTGAAGAGAAACCGCTATCAGGCCCTGATTTTCCATTAGGCCTGGGCCTAGGGGCCCCCCGAGTTTTGGGATTTTTGGGGGCCTCAAAAAAAATTTTATTTTAAAAAGAAAAACAAAAAATTCCAATTCAATTTTTTTTTTAATTTTACCTTTTTTAATAGCAATTTTTTTTATAAATCCTTTCAAATTTGATTGATTCATATGTATCGTTATATGTATAGTTCCTCATGTTATAGTGTATATAAGGGATTAATAGGTTTTCCTGATTGCATTGTATTGGTGTTTCAATGATGAAGTTAATATATTGCATTGCTTTTTTGTTATTTGATAATGTTCTAGGCTTCTACGCTTCCAATAGCCAATTCTTGGTAAAATAGTACTTCACAATGATTCATAATTATTTTTTTTTTGTGTCAATTTTGGAAATTTTACGCTCACATCAGTGTTAGGGGGCCCCCAACCCGAGTTGTGCCTACAGTCCAGAATTTTCTAAATCGGGCCCTGACCGCCATGCAAAATGTCAACTTCCTAGAACTTATGGTTACAGAGATATAGTGATCAGTCAGTTACCTTTTTATATATATAAAAAAAATGGGGGTTAAACCCCAATCAACCCCTTTAAAATATGGATTTTAAATAAGATTTCTTAGTTAGCACTTAGGGCTTAACAGGAACCGCCATGCAAAATTTCAGCTACATAGAACATATGGTTGAGGAGATACAGTGATCAGTCAGTCAGTGGTATTTGTCTTTTATATACAGTAAAACCTCGTTTATACGGCCCTCGTTGATACGGATCTCTTGGTCAGATTTGCAGACATTTTTATTTAATGTTCACATTAGATAAATTTTTAGCTATGAAAGCAAGAACGTAACTACAAGTACGCCAAATATTCGCTTTTTAGTTTGATTCGATGTACAGTTCCTGCATAGATTATATAATAAATTATGGTCATAAAATGCTCTTTGGTCGAGGTTAAGGTGACTGTCTACGTTCGGAGCCAATTTTTAAAAAAAATTGTTTTTTAAGGATTTTTAGTCTCTTATGGTAAAACAGCATTTAAAAATAAAAAATAATAAATAAAAACTTTCCTGTAAATACCATACTTTTTATAAATTGGTCAATTTGAAGTAATTTTTAATGAAATTTAGCTAAAACGCCTATCACTCTGAACAAAATTCTAATGCTAGTATTTTAATTTCCTTCTTACACATGAAACATAACAGTTATCTTCAAAATGACCTACAATCTAAGAGAAATTTTAAAATGCAAAAATAATACAGACAATTTTATTTGCAATATGAAAATTTTCCCAGATTCGTCATTCCTTTCCTTATAAAAACAGCCCCAAACAAAAAAAACTATTATACATCAATTATTGTACGACATTTCATTAACAATAGCATCTAAAACATTTCCTGAACATTTTATCAAACTATATGTATTATTATGTGAAATATCATGATAATGGTAGAGATTTGTGCTAAAAAAACATAATTCTGAGAAAAACGCCTTTAAAGTTGTTTGTCACTTCAATTTTGTATTAGACGGTGTTTTTTAAAATAGCTATAACTCTGCTTCTAATTGACGTAGAATGAAAATTAAAACGGTTTTGAAAAGAGAAAATATTGAATTACAAGATTCTTGCAAAAAATGAAACTGACCAAAATAGTCAAAAAATGGCATTTTCAACGTAGGCAGTCACCTTAAGAAAGCTTTAATAGACTTACAAATTCTTTGTTATGGCTACTATGTACTAACCTCATTGGATTCGCTCACCTCAATGTTAACCTATGGAGAAAATCTGTTCACGGATTGCCGACTTGTATTCAAAGATTTTTTTTTTTTAAATTGTATTCCGTCATAGAGAAAGAAATTTTACGTTTGTGTACATTTTTCGTTTTTTTTTTTTAAATGTAATTAATATTTTAAAATTTAAATTATTCGGGGAAAAATCTGGTATAGTGTGTTTTAAATGCTCATAAATTCCTTCGGTGGACGAAACTTATAAAATGAAGGTTACCCCCTTCCTGTAGCGCTTTGCAGAAAAAATTCCGGCTATCTGACAATACCAATTTTATTTGATTATCAGCATTTATGTACCTGTAAATAGTTGACAAAAATATATTTTAAATAAAAAATTTGGGGGCAGCGCTTAACCCCCCCTATAGAGAGAGAGCCATTACAATCCCTCAAAATGTCAATCCTAAGGGGGGGTGGAATTCTCGAACTGTCAACTGGACTCCCCCCACCACAAGATTCTGCAAGAAGAGGAAAGGGAAATGAGATTTCTTTTCTTAGTACATAGCAGCCTTAAGGATTTTGTTTTGCTTATTACCCATATTACCCGGACTGCCTATGGTCCCAGTTAGTTCGGATAAACTACGTTTTGCTATATATAGATTAATGTAATAACTTACGTAAAACATATTTCAATAAGAAGAATATTAAGTAAATTAGAAACATTTTCTTTAAATTAGTAGCCTTTTATTTAAATGAGTAGTATGTAATAACCTAAATATTCCTGATCGATGTATTAACAAAAATATTCCCGATTCACGGCGCATTCGAGCTAACACATAGTATTTCGATCCACAATCATGCACGAGTATGAAGATAAATGAAAAGTCTTATATTATCATAATGAACGGTTATAAATTCACCTTAAACGGTAGATTTTCACGGAAACGTCCTAGATTTATGGACCCTGCAGAATACACGTGCTTCACAACGGGATAGATTAGTGCCATAAATTACGTATGTAATTTGGCTAATTTAAACTCACTTAAGCAGTAAACTGTTCCCATTTCTCAGAGGAGTTCGCCATAATTTAACCACAGTGATTCGACATTAAATAAGGATTCTGGTTTTTTTTTTTAAATTTACTTGGGCCCCCTTAAAAAGATCTATTTTTTTAAAAAAGCTTCCTTATTGAGCACCTAGGGCCTTGGAGGAACCGCCACAGGCTCCGATTTTCCATTACGCACGGTAGGCCCGGGCCTAGGGGCCCTCCCAAAAATTTAATTTTAAAAGGAAAAAAAGAAAAAATTTCCAATTCAATTTTTTTTTTTAATTTTACCTTTTTTAATAGCAATTTTTTTATATATCCTTTCAAATTTGATGGATTGATTGGTTCACCATATGTATAGTTATATGTATAGTTCATCATATGTATTTTATAGTATATATAAGGGATTAATAAGTTTTTCTGGTTGCATTGTATTGGTGTTTTAATGATGAAGTTAATATGTTGCATCGCTTTATGTTATTTGATAATGTTCTAGGCTTCTACCCTTCAAATAGCCAATTCTTGGTAAAATGGTAGTTTCACAATGATTCATGATTTTTATTTGTGTGTGTTGGAAATCTTACGTTCACATCAGTGTTAGGGTGCCCGCATCCCGAGTTGTGCCTATAGTCAAGAATTTTCTAAATCGGGCCCTGAACCGCCATGCAAAATTTCAGCTTCGCAGTACTTATGGTTCCAGAGATAGTGATAACGCTCAGACAGTGAGTGGTATGTGGCTTTTATATTGATAGATTAGCCTTAATGTAACTGATACTGCACACTGCAAACGGAGACATGTATTCGTGAAAGTATCATTTATCCATTTGCTTACACATTGCTCTGAATCAAAATACTCACCTAATATCCGAGTAAATTTTAAATGTGTCTGGTGTTGAAAATATTAATGAATCTAAACTGTCTAGTTCGGCGGTTTTACAAAATTACGAGACGCCAAAAATTTTAGAAACACCACCAAAAGTATGTCTTGCACACGAATGCAAATTCAAGACTTATTGAAACACCACAATATATTTCTCGCTGGTTGAATCCCGCTAGTCTAATTCGCATGTATATTGGGTTTATTTTTTCCATTTTTCTTCAAATAAATGTTATAGACATTTCAGAAAAATAGCGGCAATGATTTGATCTTCGCAGTTTCATAAACTCCAAAATTACCTTTGTAAACTAAAATCGTTTGTGTGTTTGAAAAGATGATTTCATTCCATAAAAAAATTTAAAAAAATTATAGCAAAAGGAGTTCAGTGGCATTTATATTTAACTTGAAATTAACGATTAGTAAGTAGGATATAAAAATTATATACCACGATACAGTAGGCAAACAGACAAATCGAACATATTTTTTAAAAACAGTTCGTATAAATCATTACAAGTAACACCATTTCTAAATCATTTTACTTACAAGTAATGTTATTTGAATATACTGTTTTTGCGGATATTCTGATCTAAAGAATAGGGTAATTTTAACTAAGGCAAGTATTTGAAAAGGTGAAGTTACCCACATGAAACTTTGACAAGTAAATAACAATTAAATCTAAAATAATAAAACAGCATACGGCCAGAAAATAGGTGTGACCCGTTTAAATTTCACTATAGAAACTTACAAAATGACAATATCAGGTTTCGATATACATCATACCATACGAATCTAACGACCGGAATAAAATATACTACCAAAATCATCACACTCTTTCAAGAACTTACACATAGCAAAAGATAAGAATCCAAAATATCGGTTCATCCAATGACGTGCCACAATACTTCATGACAATCTTTTTTATACAACCTCTATACAAAGTAAAATTCAATTCGCTTTCCTTAAAGCAACAGGTGAGCATCTTAACATTCAATAACCACGAAACTTCAGTTAAATATGGCCAAAAGCCACTCACACCTAAAGAATTTACGCGCATCAAAAGAGAAATCTAAATATTGGTTCATCTAATGACGTGCCTTCATAACAATCTTTCACATACTACCCCGATACAAAGTAAAAACAAACTTCGCTTTCTTCAATGCAACATATTGACATTCAAACACTAAGTACAGTTACATACGGTAGGAAGATGGGTGATTAAGACCCTACCTGCTAGAAGCAGAAAGCTGCAACAGATGACTGAAATGGACCTCGCGTGGCTACTACCTTCCCATTGCATTCTGCGTCTTCAACTGACCATGCCCACGAAGCGAGTGGCTGACTCTCTCTCTCTCGCCTGAGAAACAAAACCGGTCCTTAAATGGGTCAACCAACCTTCAGGTGGCTCAAATAAGATTCGTAATACCTGACGTCATAGATCAACACCCTGTCTTGTAAATAGCAGGGTCCTGCACCGCAAACGGTAAATTTGAAGTCACCGCAAAATAGCGATACTTAGGTAACACCAGAGGGAGAGAAAGTAAAGGTTATTTGAAAGAAATAGAAATTGCATTATGAATATCGATTTTGCATTAGAAATATTTTTATCCGTTCATCTCGGCCCCCAATGCATTATAAATATTTTATCCGTTCATCTCCCCCCCCCCCCCCAAGAAAAAATCCTGGGTGCGCCACTGTTTATGTGTGTGTGTATATATATATATATATATATATATATATATATATATATATATATATATATATATATATATATATATATATATATATACAGTGCTCGATTTCTAGAAATAGAGGTGCCAAACTGTAAGCTTCCGGGGTGTGTGTGGGTTCCAAATTTTATATGTATATATAATTAGCAAGGCCCACTCCCTAACAACAGAGTAATATGTGATTAAACAAATGTATTTACCGTCATTTTTTTTCCTATCGTCATTTTTTTTCCCTAAAGAGAGGTACCGGAACGCCTTTCTGGCGCGTTTCGCCTCAAATCGAGCCCAAATAATATATATATATATATATATATATATATATATGAGGCATTAATTTTCAAAATTTAACAAAATTTTTTTAAAATATTAGCACTGCATTCTGATTAATGCGACATTCCTGCATGTAGGTGTAGTTCAATTATGTGGCGAAACTCTCTGTTTCGTTAAGAAATTTAAAATATGCGATTATCCGCAAAAGGGATTTGCAATTACGAAAAATCATTAATAGTGGATAAGGACGATTTTGAAACCTAACGCCTCTCATATATACGTATTGAATAACTAGCCAATAAGCTTAAGCAGTCAGTTTTATATTTACTACCTATTACGCATCGCGCCCCTTCATTTGCGCATGCGTGTTTCTCTATGTTTGCACATTTGGAGGTGTTCGATTACTTTTGGCAATACAGTGTATGTATGTATGCATGCATGCAAATAGAACTATAACGACACACCATATGGGTGTGGGTGTTGTTTGTTACAGTTAGCATTATTGATGTCTAAATATGTCTGTTAAAAAAGATTGAAAGAAATACATATATATATATATATATATACAGTGATTTCCGCTTATAAGAATCACGTTTGTTATTACTGTTTTTGATTCTTATAAGCGGTTGATTCTTATAACCGAAACTTCCCTTTGGACAGGCACACATACACAAATATATACTTGTACATATATATAAACACACAGGCACATATATACATAATTTACCATTAAATACTCTTTAATTTACGTTATTTATCATTTATTAAAATTATTTTTTATAATTTTAAAAATACTCAATTTCTAAACAAATACTATAACTCAATTTCTAGACCTATAAGTAACAACACATGATTATAAAATCAACAAGAGGCAGCTTCTCTTTGACTACACTTTGGAAGAGCATCATATCTAATTAACAAGTTCTGTTTTTCAGAAAAACTAAGAGTTTTCCTTGTTTCTATCATATTTGAATTCGACTGTCAAAAAGTTCTAACACTAACTGGCAATTTTGTTAGAAAACTAAAGTGAATACTAGCGACGTATGCTTATTACAGTCTCAGACGAAGATTCACTTTATAGCTTACGTTTCACGGTTTGATTCTGAATCAAACGGTGAAACGTTTGATTCAGCATCTGGTTCATCTGATTCAGCAAAATGGATCCGTTTACGTTTCACGGTTTGAAGTGCTGAATCCACTGTCCAGTTTGCGTAAGTGATGGTGGACACTTCGCGGAAGACTTATGTGTTTCAGGTTCCAGAAATCCGCAACCAGGAAGTAAGTGGTGGGAAAAAAGGAGTGCCTGTCTGGAGAAAAATGAAATCGGACCCGGGCGGGTTAGATGCCCCTGGGTAAAGCTAACAAGACAGTGTTTAGCAAAAACGTATAAGGAGAAACTCTTATGTTACGTCTAAAGGAATGTATTTTACGACTGTTTTCCACCCCAAAGTTTTATCAATCTTTCTTTTCAAAAACTTAAGAAAGAATTTCGTACCTTTTGAGACTTCAAGTGGCATTTTTTGGAAAAATGAAAGGAAGGCGAAGATTGCAAACTGATTCTTATAACCGGTGGATTGATTCTTTAAAGCGGAAATTTTAACATGGAAATAATACATTTGTTTTTGTTTTTCGATATTGATTCTTATAAACGGTTGATTCTTATAACCACTGATCACTATACGCGGTGGTTACTGTATATATATATATCTTGTGTGTGCATTTTTTTTGGCTAATGCGGAGGCACTTGTCCTCATAAAACCCCAGAAATTGTTGACTATTTTTTATCTGGAAGCACCAAACAGTGGCGTAGCGAGGGGTGGGCAAGGGGGTCTATCATGCCCCGGGCGCCACTCGCACAGGGGCGCTAAATGGTCCTTTTCAATAATTCTACATATTATATTACTATATGTTTTTTGGAAAGGGGGGGGTGCAAAAAAGGTATCGCTAGTTATGCTCGCTACGTCACTTGCACCATACATATGAGCTAACATTGCTCCCTTTGTGCTACCCCAATTTTTATCCCAATGGACGCCATCTTGAGGGCTCGTACCTTTCCCCACCCACAAACATCGTGGACGGACTTGCCGGTCTACGAATTTGACGATCTCATATCCGGGGTAGATACGAGGGTATTTAATAGCGTTCGTCAGATTCGAACTGAACATTCACTGTCCGTAGCCCAACGCACTATCACTAGGCTACCTCGGGCCCATATACATGTATATGTAAGCGTGCATGTTGATATTATCAGCACTGTTGATGTCTAAAAATGTGTATTTGGAAAAATTTAAAAGATCAGATTCTCTCATAACGTCTTATATTAGGATCATCAAACTCTTTGGTATAAATAATTATTTATATCGAAGTCCAATGATCCTCTATTTGGGAATGGTCCATAGAAACAATCACAACTAATGGTCCTTGGCCTGATGAAGAACTATACAAACTGATTTAAAACCAGTCGCCTTTCTCAATTTTCAGTGTGGATTTTAAGAGGCTGTGTGTTCTTGTTTTTATTTCAAACAGGTTGACCAGAGAAAACTTATTTAATACTTAACACTATGAGGAAACCTATGCATAAAAATTTCTAATGCTAGAAACCCATATTTTGACCACCATTAGCATCCATATTAAATTAAAAAATTGAAGTAGTCTTTTTTCCAACATTTCAAAATAAACATTTTCCTGTGAGATTTCTGTCCTTTTACACTTCAGAATTGTAATTTAAGAAAGTATCTGTGTTAAGATCAAACATACCACTTTGTACTTAAAGGAACAGTAAATTTTAAAAAAATGTGAACTAAGTTCATGTACTACGGCTAAGTAGGGTATGAGCTACGTAAAATTTACTCATACACATATCCATAATAAGCAATTTCTATGTGATCATTATATCTAAGCTTATAAATGATAAACTTAGTGATATGTTTAAAATTCCGTTTTCATGTTGTTCATGAGTATGAAATGTTATGCTGTGGTTATTATTGTCAAAGTTATTTCTAATTAACACTTTACACAATAATGAAGAAATGTTAGCCAAGATATAATTTTAACACATGTATTCATGTACAATTTTATACATGGCTGGACTGCTGTAGGTATTACGAACAGGAGTAAAGGGCTATTTGAACTGAAAAAGTTTTATTCATAATTTCAGTGAATATTTACAGTAAGTTTCATTCTACAGCATAGAAAATATCTTATTAATGAAAATTACAAAATTTTATGAAAGAGAAATACGCATGGAATATTTTAAATTTAATTGATAATGCATGTTATTTTAATAACTGGAAATATATTTTAACACATTAAAACCAAATTTTCAGTAATACTTAGTTGAGCCTATCACTAACATTTGAGCTTAACATCACTGAGTTTCAAAAGGATCCATTTAAAAAAAAATAGTTTTGGAGGTCTACTGTCTCCTTAAGGTTGCTATGTACTAACCCCATTGGATTCGCTCACCTCAATGTTAACCTATGGAGAAAATTTGTTCATGGATTGCTGACTTGAATTCAAAGATTTTTTTTTAAATTGTACTCTGTCATAGAGAGAAATTTTACATATGTGTACATTTTTCATTTTTAAAAAAAAAATGCAATTAATATTTTAAAATTTAAATTATTCAGGGAAAAATCTGGTATAGTGTGTTTTAAACGCTTATAAATTCCTTCGGTGGACGAAATTTATAAAATGAATCTTGTAGCAGAAAAGTACAGGCTATCTGACAATACCAATTTTATTTGATTATCAGCATTTATGTACCTGTAAATAGTTAACAAAAATATATTTTAAATAAAAAATTTTGGGGCAGCGCTTAACCCCCCTATAGAAAGAGAGCCATTACAATCTCTTAAAATGCCAATCCTAAGGGGGGTAGAATTCTCGAACTGTCAACTGGACTCCTCCCACCACAAGAGTCTGCAAGAAGAGGAAAAGGGAAATACAATTGTTTTTCTTAGTACATAGCAGCCTTAACATATCTATTCTATTTCAAATAATTAGTAATTTAATATCAGCCATAATACCTCAAACTTGACTAGGTCAATAAATTCATATCCTTTTCATTATGATGTTAATGTTGCTTCAGAAATTGGACAGTGGTTTGCTACAAGGAACCAATGCACACTACACTGACACTGCAAAAATTGAGTATTAATAATTTGAAAATTCCAGTAGCTGGTACTTAGCTCTCCAGTAAATAAAAAGAGCTAAGTGGCTTAGAATAATAATAATATTTTTTTTCCCAGATACCTAAACATCTGGTGCCCCCTTGAAGCAATTTAACTCAAATTTTTAAACTATTGCAGGTTGGTTTTTTGTTGCTAAACACTGTCCAATTCTAAACGTGTGATTTTCTAAGACAAAAGCCATTGAAGCCACTTTTGGTAGAACTTTTATTGAAAAATGTAAATATCCTTCTACCTCAGAGGTATAATCATAATCCATTTTGAAGGAGGGATTTATTTTTCAGTGGAGATGGTGATTTGTGAAAAAATAATTATGAAATTTTTTTACTTAAGTTTAAGAAGTCAGGGGGTTAGATCCTGACATCCTCTCTTCTTAGTAGTACCACAGCTCTAAGTTATAGTTTAAAATGCTCCAGCTGTAAAATGTACACCCAGTATGCCAAAGTTATATGAAACAGAGAAGGTACACCCCTGCTCACGTAATTAGGGGCCCAAAATCTTTAAATTTGTTCTTCATGATATACAAAATTAAACTAGTCCAGAGCTCCTTATGTATCCAGAACATCAACATTTGTGGAAATATGAAAATAAAATAATAACATAGTTAATTAGAGTAATTACCTCCTAAAATCTACAGATTAAAAGACTTCTGAATTTCTTCATGAAGATTATAGACTACTGAGCATTATCTGCTGCTTTTTTTCAAGACTTCCTAATGCTGTCACAAGTGTGAGAAATTCAGAATTTTGTTACTGAATTATGGATTGTAGTTATCATATGGTGTACTCTTGTTGTTGCCAGTGTTCCATACCAGGTATGAAGTTTTGACCAACTGTTTGCAAGAAATATAGAGAGAAAGGAGTAAAATAAAGCACACACAGAGTGAGCTCAGATCCATCCTCTTATTGATCCTTTGCTATTTGCACTCAAATACCATTTAGTTGTTTTTTTATCTGAAAAATAAATTCTGTCGATGCTACTATAGTTTAAAATAATGATGATTCTATTTAGTGGTGATTGTAAGCTTAGCCCTGAAAGAAGTTAAATATTTGAATTGCATCATACAGTGGCACTATTCTTTAGCACCATGAGGTATATTGATAGAAAGCACACAAGCAGAGGCACAGTCCTCAGCAAGTAATATGCTGTTGCAGATTGTAGGAATTTTTTTTTTTTTTTTAATCAGCAATTAATGTTTGAAAGCTCATATTTTTCATTTTCTTTTCTACAGCAAAAATTAATATTCTGGCATATGCACTCTGGAGTAGGTAAGATGCAGTTAATTTCAGAAAACAAAAAAACTGATAGCCAAAAACAGTTATTCATACTATTTGTTCTTTGTCAATGAAGACATATGCACTTTAACTGCAAGAATCATTGGTTGTTTTCAATGGGGGCACCATATGAGTGAACCAACACCACCCCCTGGTGCCACCTTAATTTTGACTAAGCACCCCTGGGGCAATATATGGGGGCTTGTACCTTCTCCCACCCTCTCTGACTTCATAGAAGGACTTTCCAGTCTACAGATTTAATGTGTCCCCTGTATCCAGCCTCAGTGGCACACCCAGGATTTTTTCTTGGGGGGTGAGATGAACGGATAAAAATATTTATAATGCAAAATCAATATTCATAATGCAATTTCTATGTCTTTGGGGGGGGGGGGAGGGCCACTGTCCAGCCTAGACATAAAGGTATTTAATGGCACTTATCTAGATTTGAACTGAGCACCCTTAGTCCCAGTACCAACTTGCTCCACTAGGCTACATCGAGTAAATAATTTAGTTCATACTTAGGTAGTAAGAAGTAATGCTGAGGATACCAAAAAGCAAGAAAAGGATCAGAAACCAAACCAACTAGTAGCGGCAAAAAAAAAAAAAAAAATTCATACTCAAACAGTGAGGAGTAATGATGAGGAAATAAAAGACGAGATAAAAATTTAACAGGATAACCACAAAATGTCAATGGAGGCTGGGGTATGGTAACCATACTTATAGTATCCGATATTTTCAACGGGATTTTATCTGTTCAGCAATGTTTAGATATCAGAGAAGATATTGTCAGTGTGCATCTTAATTTAACTCAAGATTTAAAAGTAATTAATGGTATATATTTAGAATGTATAGGTTCTCAGTTCACAAATGGAACCATTTCTAAATTGTCCACAGAGACAATCACACCTTATACTCCTCAGCCTGATGAAGAACTATATTAATTAGTTAGAAACTGCTGCCACAGTTAGTTTTTATTGCTGTTTTTAAGATGCAGTATGCTCCTGTTCTGAGTTTTCCACAGGTTTGGCATAAGTCTGAACATTCTAATTTGATCATTCAGTTTACAGGATCAAATGTCCATTCAGTGAAGTCTATGAGTGTATATTTTCACATAGCATCAAGTGATAATTATATTAAAAATTTACAGTTTCTCTATCCCTAATTTTTTTTTAAATTTTTAACATGTACTTTAAATAAATTGTGTATTATTAACATCAAAATAAAGAGATATGTGACAAATTTTAATGATCCATTTCTTTAAATTGCCTGTAGCCTATTATAGCTGTAAGTAAGTAATTTAGCTGATTTTAAATTATAAATTTCATGAATTTGCAGGCAATACATAAGTGTGAGGCTGTGTGATTCACTGTTAGTCCAAACTGACTTGTTAACTTAGAATTAATATGACTGATTTATAATTCGAATCATATGAAGTTACAGATGATCTCCTAAATTAGAAATATCATTTGATTCTAATAAACTATTTAAAATAACTAACTTAATATTATTGTGTTTTATTTGGGTTTAATTGCCGTACTTAGTTTCTTGACCCATAATTAACTTTCACTTTTAAGTTTTGCTTTGAATAATGCCAGTGATCGTATAATAAAACATATCCACATAATTAAATTATTTTCTCATAACTAACCCCCACTTTAAGCTTTACTTAGAATAAAGCACAACCTGTTGGCCCACCAATAAAGGACAAACTCAAACATTCGCTACACACTAAAATTTACGAATAAAAAAATTAGCATTTTTATAATATATGCATGTCTCAAAAAGAAAAAAAAGAAAACAAATGGCAGATCCCAATGGTGCAATGCCATGTGTAGAAAAAAAAAGTCAAAGGAAAAATACAGAGGTGATACCTATCTAAACAAAGGAAATGCTTCTATAAGAGTGTTTGAAATGGAAAAAGCATCAGGTTTACAGGCTAAGGGGGGAAAACAGGTAAAATTTAGCACAATTCACTCAAATGTCTAAGGTCAAAATTGTGACATAAATCAATTAGAACAGTTTGTCAAAAAAAGAAAATAGAGTTAAGAATGAGATGAAAGAAGAAAAGAATAATTTAAAATTTTAAGATTGATACAATTTAAAACCTGATTTTGAGTGGTAAATTTAAGACATGGAAAATGGTACACATTAAGGTAAGTGTGCACATGCATGCATGCATGCACGCACACATGCACGTGCACACACACACAGCATAAAAAAAAAACCTTTGCTTTAAATACTTGTCATGCCAAATATATTAACTACTATTTCTAATAGTTTATTAGAATCAAGTGATATTTCTAACTTAGGAGGTTATCTGTAACTTCATATGATTTGAATTATAAATCAGTCATATTAATTCTAAGTTAACAAGTCATTTGTGACTAACAGTGAATCACACAGCCTCACACTTATGTATTGCCTGCAACTTCATGAAATTTATAATTTAAAATCAGCCAAATTACCCACCTACAGCCTTAATAGGCTACAGGCAATTTAAAGAAATGGATCATTGAAAATTGTCACATATCTCTTTATTTTGATGTTAATAATACACAATTTATTTAAAGTACATGTTAAAAATTTAAAAAAAATTAGGGACAGAGAAACTGTAAATTTTTAATATAATTACCACTTGATGCTATGTGAAAATATATACTCATCAATACATGCAAGCCTTAAAAATTGAGCAACTCAATCAAAACTTTTAATTTAATTAGTCATCTAATTTAAAATTTGCATATTAACTTTACTATTTATAATACAAATGAAGCATTTTATTATAAATAATTACTTAGTAATAGTTAGTAGTCATTAGTAGCATTGGTAAGTTTGTAATTATGAGTAATTTTATTATTACAAATAATAATAAAATTAAAAGTAATTTTATGATTATAAATAATAAAATTACATGGATAAACACATTTAAGTCATCATTTTTTATATTGTAGTCCCATTTTAGTACTTACAAAGAATTTTTGGGAAAAAAAATTTTTTTTTTAGTAGAAAGAGGCATCCCCAATCAACTGGTTCCTTGTAATATTAAAATGGCAACTGAAAAGTTGTTAAATAATCCTGAAAAGCATATACATTATTCATATTAACCCAAATCTTCTAGCCATGCATTTTTTCTAAGTTTTTTTTCTGTATGAGGTCCCTTGCTTGAAAAACACTTTTGTTAAATTGTGAAACAGGAATTAATGAAAATTCTATGAAGAAAAAAACTTGTTTGAGAAGGATTTTCATCTTTCCTTTTTTTTTCTCATAAAAAAGTGTAACTTAAATACAAAGGAAAATGCACACAGATTAAAAATTTAACAAAATAATTTAATTCAAAAACCGTTTTTTATCCTTAGAAAATATTTTCTTTCTTCTCTTCTCTATGTATTTGTCTAATTTTCCAGATTTCTTTAGTGCTTCAAATGATTCTATTAGCTTCTTCTTTTTGACTTCCGCTATAAATAAAAGAAATTAATTTATTGTCACATGGCACCATACTATTCCTATGTATAAAATTTAAGAAAAATTAGTAATTATAAAACAGATATCAATATGTTGTGTGCAACAAGGCAGGCACTTTGGCTATTACAACATTCACTCATCCACACCATGAATTCATTGGCTTCTTTATTACGGGAGCACCATATAGGAGGGCCCACATAGCTCTCAAATCTCATTTTGTCTTCAGACAAGTGGGAAACCCATAACTTGGTGGTGAAGGCACTCAGAGAATACCCTTAGGCCAAACCACTGCACCACCAGGCCAGCACAGATACCAAAATGTTAATAATAATATACACCTGGTTCTCTTTTTTTCACGGGGGATACATTCCAGAGCCTATCATGCAAAAAAAAAAAAAACATATAAAAGAAGATAAAGTGGATTTATAAAAATTGGAGATAGGCTCCATCCAAATATGCTTAGTAAGAAAATGTTAGTGTTGATATGAAATTTGGATTTGACTCACTGAACTTGAGGAATAAATATGTAAGAGCAAATCCCCAAATCTTATTTTAATTATGATTATAAGGGTTATTTTTCAAATTGAAAAAACTGTGGCAGTCGCAAGTGGTTAAAAAAAAAATGTAATTTATTTTTCATTTTTACATACATATATATATAACATATTCATTCAGTCATTCACTGTCACCATTAGACAATAAACATGCCCATTTTCTGTTGTTTTTCCATGACAAAAAATCCCTCTTGTCACTGGAAATATCGAATGGTGATATATCTACAGGTTTGATATATCTACAGGTGTATCTTGAATAAAATTAACATCTTGAGTTTCTTTTGTTTCACTGGTTTGAATATTAATTCGGCTATCAGACACTGTGATTTTATTTTTGTTAGTTCTTTATATCATTCTTTATAATGTGAGATAATTTTTTAATCACGTTGGAATTGTACAGCTTGTTTGACATTGAAATCCTTTGTAAGAAAATAATTTCCAAGTTTATTGGCTAGTTGGTAGCCTTCTAGAACTGTACTCGCAGACAGTGGAACTACTTCTTCATCATCACAACTATAAACTAATGTGGAACCATCTACATTCTCTGAAATGCTCTGTGATAACATTGCACTCAATATTTTTTTATTCTTTTTAGATTTTTATGCCGTATTAAAGTAAAAGAAAACAGTTAAAAAAATAATCAGTTCTTTTTATTGGATCATGTTATTTCAAAACTGTGCAAATGGAGAATTTTTTTTTTTCCAATGCAGAGGCACTTGTTGTGAAGACATTCGCCTATAATTCACTGCAGTTTTGCTGGCCATTTTATTATGGGGGCGCCATATAGGCGGACCAGCATTGCCCCCTATAAAGGGACGACACAAATGGAGGCATTTTAGCGGTGCTTCGCTAGGATTTGATCCGAGCACCCTCAGCACTGAAAGCCAGCGCGCTGTACCACAAGGCTGCCATGGCCCTTGCAAATGGAGAATAAGGTATATATATTTAGATTTCTGTCTTCTTAAGAATACATTAACGTTGTACAATGACTTATCTATATATATAAAACACGTAGGTATGCGGCACAAAAATCAATGATATTTTTAAACTCTGAATGGTAATGGCTGCAACTACCAGATGTAAACATTAGCGGCCAACCATGTGTGTGTAGTTGCTTCACGACAGCAGGTAATTTGGTACAATTTAATTGCTGTATTTTACTCATAAATAATTTTAATTTATTCACAAGATAATTTTAATTTATTCATTTGCTCCATCGGTTTTTCTAAATGTATGTAAGAGAACAAACTTTTGACAAAATATATTTAGACCTATCAACAGGGCCGCCCAGAGACTTTACGGGGCCTGGGGCAAACTTCTGTTGGGGGCCCCAAGAAATCTGATTAATCAAATAATTTTTTTTTTGTGGGGGAGGGGGGGGGGGCCCTTGTTTCAGGAGATTATTTTGAATTTTGAAGTACGGTACAAGTTTCAGAATTTTCTTTTGGAGGAAATCTAATAAATGAATAAAAAAAATTTTTTTTGGGGCCCCTCCGGCAGTTGGGGGCCTGGGGTTGCCCCCCCCCCCCCCTCTGGGCGGCCCTGCCTATCAAATGCAGTGTTTAGTCATGGACAGTTATATGTAAGTTTATCTAGAGTCCGTTCTTTTGATTCTGTCAATGTAGTATTTTCTACTTCTGAAATACTCAGTGTATACAAAGAAATTTTAGGAATATCATAGTAAAATATTAATAACACTTTTTTTAGTACTTGCTGAATTTTTACTCCATTTTATAAGTGAAGAAATTTTCCCAACAATATTTTATTTGATATGATTAAGTGTAGATATCTGAATTGTGAACAATAGTACATACAGAGGGTGATGTAATCCACACTATATTTTAGTACTTGCTGGATTTTTACTCCTTTTTTTAAGTGAAAAAATTTTTCTCCAACAATTTCTAACAATATTACATACAGAGAGGGATGTAATTTTTAAAATCATTGGTGTTGGGTTTCTCAGTCTTATCTTTAACTCTGTTCTGAAGTAATAGAAATTCACATTTTTTAATCATGATATTTTAGAATCAGCCTTATAGAGAATTTTGCAATGATTATAAATTTTTTGGCTGAGATCCCACTATCACTTAACAACATATATTTATAATGACAGGTAATGGTAACATTCCTAAATAAGTTTCTTTCAGTTGAGTTGTTTTGCAAAAGAAAATATAAAACTAAAAGCGACCATGCTGGTCATGCAGTGGCTAGTGTTTTGATATTTTAGTCCTTATTAATATAATTTTACAGTATACTGTACTCATGTTTGGTTGTAATAACATGCCATAGTAAAAATACAGACAAAAAATGTTTCACTATTTGAATTTGAGAGTTTAGAAGATTTTTTTATTTATTCATTTATTTAAAACTATAATAGCAGCTGAATTTTAGTTTTTCATACTAAAATTTACTGCATGTTAGTGTTTAAAAGTTGTTATGTAATAAAGTTGAAAACTTAATTTTAAAATTTGGAAATTTACAATCACACTACCAACATTTTTATTTCTGTTTTGAGGTTCAGAAATAATTTGCTAAACTTTTTGTGGTTAAATTTTATGTTAATTCATCTAATATGATTAAATGTTGCATTTCAAGTGATATAATTTTAACAGTTGTAGGAGCTAGTTTGCATATTGTAATTTAACCAATCAAAATGTATTTTTAAGTCAAGTTAGCATAAAACAGTTATTAATATTATGTATTTAGTGTTCATAAAAGGGATAAAACTACTTTTAAAGTACAATATTCCTAGCATAAAGGTCATCAATAATTATTGGATAATAGTAGTTGGATTTATAATTTTTTTTCTTATAATAAAGAGGAAAAGCAAGATTATCAGAGGTAAAATGTTTATACATACTCAACAATAAAAATTACAATTTATGATTAAGCAATAACTCAACAGAGTAAAAATTTATTGGCCAAATTTTTATGAATGAGTTAGAAACTTGGATGTTTCGCCTTGGCACATTATAGCTCATAGATCAGTGCTTAATTTGTCACACTTTGAAATACATTGTGTATTGTAAATCTGTATTATGCATTTTTAGAAAACATTACTATATGATATAACTGTTAATGCATGCTCTTACAATATTACCTTTGTCATGAAAATTAAAATACACTAAGAAATATGGACATTACAATCAGTCCTGTTGGTACTATAATTTCTGTATGACTAAAATTTAAAATCAGGTTTCTGAAATTTTTGATGCAGTTTAATCCTTGCCCTAAAAATTTTAATTAAAATTTCTTAGTGATGTAATAACCCTGACTATAAAAATCAACTTACATTTTTTAGGTATATATGGCTTCTTTCCAACTTTTACAGATTCAATAATTTCTTCTCTTTGTTGCTGCTCTTCAGCTCTTTTCTCTATTTCCATCTTTTTAGATTTTTCTTGATTTTTCTGAAAGCAGAGTTTTGAATCAATATTTTATAAATTTATGATATGAAACAGAAAACAAAATTTAATCTATTCATATAACACAATGAAAAGTTTTATAGTAAAAATAAACCTCCACTGAGTTACAGCAATTTAGCTGAAAATTAAGAAGAAATTTAAAACATGTTTTCATTCAGCATGCTCCTAACATATTTGTCCTTTAGAATATATTGCTTTTGTGACTGATGGTGTAATGCAGTGGTTCTCAACTCTATGCCCCATGGGTGCACATAGGCCCACAAAAGTGTTAGAATTTGCCAGACTTTATTTTGAAATTTCTTTTACATATTTTATTATATACTGCATTGAGTAAAAAAGTGTAAAACACCGATACTACACCTCCAACAGCACAATGGTCATCATTCGGCAGCAATTTACTAATGAACATCTAGACGATTGCTCCAGAACATGAAAATCTCTTGTATATATTCCCAATTATGAAAAATAAGCTAATTCAGTTCAGAGTCAAAAATCTCATAAAATTTTAAATAAAGTATTTATAAATAAAAAACTCATTTATACTACTTATTTTTTTATTTCCATGTACCTATTTGTAAAATAAAATACAATAAAATCTTGAGTATAATACACACTTTTTACCATGTTTTTACTAACTTGCTTTCTTGTTTGTTTGTGTGTGTGTGTGTGTGTGTTTGTTTGTCTGGTAAAAATCTTGCAATCGATTTTTAACTAACTTCCCGACTAGCTAGACATTTGAAACTTTTAGAATAGTTCAGAACATGATGACAATTTATTATTTTAATACTTTAAGCCATCTTTAAGCAGAATTGAATTTTTTTTCAGTTAATTTTGTTTTGTAGACTGGTGCAGCCATCTATCAGCCGGGACGGGAACAAAAAGTTAAACGCAAGTTAACTTCCTTTTCTTTCAAGTTGATGGGATAATTCATCAAAAAATTTTAAAAAGTATTTATTAATACATAGAATTGTAAAGTTTATATGATTCAACAGAAAATTTAAAAACATGGTATATAAAAAATTCTTTTTATCTTGTAATTATTTTTCACATTTTTAGTCTGCAATAATGAGATTGCGGATTATACTCGTGTACAAAAAATGTACTTTTAAACATTGAATAAACGACAAACAATAGATGAGCTGTATTCTAGTGAAAGTGATTAAGACTGATAATATGACAATATTGTTTGTTTTGAATTAAAAATTTAAGTTTTTTTCCTACCAAATTTGACATTTTAGTTTATTTTTATTATAAATTTTATTCATGTTAATAAATATTTGTGCAATTTTTAAATAAAATATTGAAATGCTAGGAGCGCATATTATAGTTGAATTTAAATTTTTTTCCGAAAATTTCGAGCAAAATCAAGCATGCGTATTATACACATGTGCATATTATAGTCAAGATTTTATGATAATCAAAATTTTATTTATGTTTCTTCTTTTTTTTATTATTATAATGTTTCAAAACATAATCATTGTAGTATTATCAGAAGGTTGGTAACGTACTATTGAATAAAAAATATTTCTATTACGTAAATAATAATCATCGGTGAAACAAAAACTATTGGTAGTGCCAGCCCCCCCCCCCCCCAATGCTCTCTGAAATCTTTGATGTGCTCTCGACCATGGGAAGGTTGAAAACCACTGATGTAATGCAATTTAGACTGAACATGTCATTTATTCAAATACATGCAAATGAGAAACTAGGAATACATAAAATATATTTTTCTCCATTAGATATTAATACATCAAAAAGTTCTAAAATAAAAAGGCCTAGACTGAGGCTTGCTTAAAAGAAGAAGAAAAATCCTGAGAAAGTGCCAATCCTCCATACAGACAACTTTACTATTAAATTAATGTTTGCTTCAGAAAATTAAAAATCTTAAAGGTTGGGATCTTATCATTCTGATACTGTACAACCTCCAAAACAACAAATGAAAAATTGAAAAATCAAAATTATTAAATTGAACTTTAGGCACTGCAAACTCAAGGGAGCCTGAAGTTTTTTTTTATTTTACAAATTTTATGCTATGAACTTTCTTTGGCATAAAAGAGACACAACTGTGTGTTGCTAAGGAAGCATTTCATTCAATTTCTCTATCAGTCTCAATATAATGTAAATGTCTTTTTCATAATATAATAATTTCAATAATACAATGATCTTTTGCAACATGAGGGTGAAACAGACCTACATGAAAATATATATAACTACTAACAACCGCTCTCAATCTTTTTGAACTAATGGAGTTGAAGATGGTGCATGAAATTATGTTTTCCCTTTAGCAAAATAATGCATTTGATAAAAGTTTTCAACATTATTGAAGATCTATAAAGTCATACAGTATGGGACATTTTAAGTTGGTTGATTGGTTTGCATGCTACAAACATCTTTTGTAACATTAGCAACTAGAGTTTCTCTTGTAAAAGCAGCCTCAGTGCTTGATTTCTGTTTGTTTTTTGTCTATATTCTTCTAGTATTTATCTAACTCTGTTGAATTATTTATTTTTAGTTATCTTGTAAAAGCAGATTATATATCCACTAGCTGCTGATCTGATAACTTAAGACTAATAAATCTGATGATGATGCTGATAATTATGTTTCTCCTTTTTAATAAAATACTTTATTGGCTAAAAGTTATCAAAATCCTCTCCTAAGATCTAAAAAGATTTGTGTGTTAAATTCGTGATTGGTCTGAATGCTTCTCTCATATTGCAGCATGAGTACTAAGGATACCAGGAACTATAGCTTAGAGCCAAATCAAAATATTTTGGTCCAATAACTTCTTTTCCTGTTTTTAACCTTTAGATATATCTGCTAGAGAACCAGACTATACTACAGAGCTTTTTTACAATTCTACAGTGTTTTTTTCTCTTAAGTCATATTAAAAAATGGATATATTATCATGCATTTCAACACTTAAGCTGTCTAGCAGTCATATAATTTGGCATCGTACCATTAATAGGTTCAAATTAAATACAAAAGACAAGAAACTTATATAGTAAAACATACATTATTCATTCTAAATTACTAGCTGAACATTCACAGAAAGACAGAGGTGGAAAGAACTTACTATTCTTTGAAGCAGGAACAATATTTGTTTTCGTCTTTTGTGATTATCTCCTACATGTTTTAGTTCTTTCTCAAGTTCCTAATAATAAACATGTACATATCTATAAGTGAACTTTTCACAGAATCAACGATAAATAGCAGAAAAACTCACAACACTGTAACATAACAGTATAAAGCATATTAAATGGTTACATAACATTTATACCACATATATTATTTGTAAGAAACTAATTTGCACTTTTAATCCATAAATAACCAAGTAAAAAATAAAGATACATATCTGAATCAAATCAAGAGGTGGGGTGCTAAGAATGGATGATGTGTAATATCAAATGAGTTTGGACAACGAACTATCAGAAGGAATAAATGTCCAGGTTGGTTGGTTTAGAGTGCTATTGTCATTTTTTGCTACATGAGGGCTCATTAGACTAGGACCTACTTCTTTAAGCCGATTGGCTACAAACATCCATGCCAATAGTGGGACTCAAACCCACAGACTCTGGTACCAAATGCCAGCTCCCTAGCCTTTCGGCCATCTCCTGGCAAATGTTCTCAGGGACAATTATTAATAATCTAATTTTGCAGTCCAGCAGATTCCTTTGAGATATGTCAATTGTTTAGACTACTTTCAACAGATTTTTTTTTGTTTCTTTGTTGGAGTAAGTATATGATTTCAGATCCTAAGGGTAGATTTATACTTTAACAGTTAAGGGTGAGCTAGATTCAAGAACAGTAATTCATTATACAATGCTCATTTTAGAACACATTTTTATGATTAGAGACTCACATTAATTCAACTTATTTAGAGCCAAAAGATGCAATTGTAAAGAGACAGGGTAAAAATATTCCTTGTTAAAATTAAAGTTATGGTTAACTCAGTTAATGTGATCTTCAGTCTTATGAAATTCCTATGGACATAGGCTGATGGAAAGCTGAACAGAATGCTTTTCATCAATGCTAATTTTAAAAAGTTTACATGGCTCATTATAAACTAAAAGGCAGATGAGCCATTTATGGATTACCTGCATTTATTGGCAACAGGTACACTGATTAGCAATTATTGTATAAAATCTTAGTATTTATTAATTAGTAATTAGGAGCTGAAATTATAGAAGGCTTAAGATAATTTTAATGCAATTATACACTGCACAAACCTCTAAAGAAATAGAGAATATTCAAAAGATCTCAATACTATGACATAGATAATATGACTAACTTATTACACCATAATAAATAAAATTACTTCAATAAGATATCTCACCTGTTTTTCTCGAAGTTTTATGTCATTTATAAAAGAGTAGTCTTCTTCAAAGAGCTCTTTGTTGAATGTTCCAGATAAATCATCAAATCTGGGGTCTCTGTAATGCTAGAATTGGATGAATAATTACTGTTAAATGCCTAAATTTCACATTGAAAAAAATAATGCTGAAAATTAAGGAGCTCTAACATCAGTTACAAACAACAAAATAAAATGTTATATTATTCCTAATTATAAAACTGTTTTATCGATAAATAATTTAAGATCAGTTTTGTAGGAAAGGGTAACTCAGAGACACATATCATTACCATCAAAAATGAATGCGGAAAACAAATAATTTCAGCACATCAAAACTAAATCTTCTATAAATAAAATAAGAAAATTATGTAAAGTTGAAAAAAATATAGTTATCATTAAATCTTATATATAGGACAATCTATATTATCTATATTTACTTATAATTTTAATCTACATGGTAAATTTGAAATCCTTTCTCATTGTTCCTTCTGCAATCCTAAACCCTTTCACCAGTATAAACTAAATTTTGCTAAGTCACTACCCGACTTTCTGTATAAATTATAGACTATCCCATCATCACTTTATGACATACTGAAGTTGCTTTTTAAATCCGTTTAACACGTTAGCGCCATTGACACGCTAGCGCATCAGCATGGTGTACCTCATATGCCAGCGATGCTCTGGGACAATGGTTGACTAAGATAAGTTATATGCTTTATTTTTAGTGGAGCCTTGGAGGTTGAACAGAGGATTTTGAGGCATGTTAGTGAAGCATTATTTTTATATTTAACATGCGTGGTTTTCAAATTTTGCATTTCAATTTTTTTATGTGCATTTTTAAAAATGGTGGACAGTACAAGTATGGCAAGACCTTCACAGCCCAAGAAAGGGAAAGTAAATAAAAAATTGACTGAAGTTGAAATATTAGAATTATTAGAAAAGAGTAATCTTTCTGAGTATGACAGCACAGATGGTGAAGATTATGGTTGGGATTCTACGAGCGAATCGGAAGGAGATAGTGATGTTGTGGTGGACACCATAAAACGTCAGCACCTGAGGATGGATGTGTCAATTTTAGTGGCAGTGAATGCGTTAAGCTGTTTTGTAGATGTACTTTCTGATATCCTAATTAATTTCTGTCATTGTATACCAGATGGCTTATTTACTGAAGATAAGGTATATGTTACTTGCTACAGACAGGGTATGTCAAAACTTTTATACATTTTTGCCAGAGCAGACAAAATGCAAATTATTGTAAATCCCAAAGCATTAGAATAGCAAATTATCCATACTACAATACATGTTATATGGAGGGTGCTAAGTTCAAATACCGATGAGCAACGTTAAATATGCCTTTGTGTCTAGGATGGATATGGTCACATTAAATCCACTGACCGGAAAGTCCTTCCATGTAATCAGCAGGATGGGAAAAGGTATGAGCCCTCCAGATGTCACCCCTGGGGATGATCTGTCAAAATTGAGGTGACACCATGGAGTAATGTTCAGCTGTAAGGTGCTCTCAGATAAGAAATGGTCGGCAATTTCCATGGAATAATGTATGAATGTCTTATGACAAGTTAAAAATAAATAATTATATACCAAGTATAACAAAACAAAGAGATACACAATATAAATTTATAAATTATACACCATTATCAATGAATTTCAATGTGTAAGTTTTTTAACAACTTTTATTCTAATGTTGAAGTTCTAGATAAAAGCATAGTTAATGCCAAGTATTGAAAGCTACTAAATTATAAAATATTATTATAGTTATGTTAGATAGCAGATATTTCATTTTGTTGTTTTAAAATAAATATTAAGTCTGTAACATTATCATAGTTTATTAGTACCTGTTATTACTATTGATGTTCAATTGATACAAGACTCTGTATAATACAATATACATTTTTATGAACTCTTTGATCTTTGATCATTTTTATGAAATCTTTGAATTTTTTATGAACTTTTTGATCAGTATTAAAAGTTGTTCACTGTGATCTGATAGTGTGCAATCTATTTATAATGGACTTATACTGAATCAAGTATCTCTTAACACAGTGCTTTCAATCCCCTTATCTCCAATACATAATAAAAATATAAAAAAGACCACTCTTGAGAACAACAAAATGCTATAATATTACTACTGAAAGATCTTTCCAGCCTAAAGAGAGAGGAAGAAACTTCCTTAATATTTGTCAGGCAATAGAACAAATGCATCGTCACAGACACTCCTCTCAGAAACAACAGATTATTATATTAACCCTGACAGTGTATTGAAAGACTTCTTAAATACCGTAACTTTTTTATTATTTTTTTATGTTATATAATGAGATTATTTTATAAGTATGTACATTTATTCTTACTGTATTCAACCATTTACATCAAAAGATTAGAAAGAAATATCTTGCTGGAAATAGGTTGCTAGTACAGATTTGTATTTCTACGAAAATTTCTAAGAAAACAAGAAATACAGCAATGTCTTGGTGATGTTTATTTTGGAACAAGATTTTTTAAAATAGTTTTTAGCCCTAAAGTATAATTTTTTTTAAATAATAAAATGTTTCTGATATCATCAGTTTATAGCTTAAAATGAGAAAAGCAATAAAAAAAACCCGTTAACTTTAAGTTTGAGATAAAAATAGGAACCTTACTATTCCACTACCATGATTTGCCAATATTAGTTTTCAAAACTATTATTTTGCTTACATTCAGGAAGATCTTACTATGAATAAACAACAGAAATAATATACTATGTATAAGCTTGTCAAAATCTAATTTTTTTTACACTTCAAAGAACAGATTATCCCAGAAATAATATACAAATGAAGAATATATTGATTTAACATTTTTAGTCATTCAATTTTTGAACTGAAAATTAAAATTGCACATTTATTCTCATCAAACAAAATAGCATAAGCTTGACATATATGACTTTATTTTAAGAAGTCAGTTATCCTATCTTGTTTGAAACTTTTGTTTTTTAAAGGTTTAACTAGTTTTTTTTTCTTCCTTTTTTTAAGTTCTGTGTGTGCATGTGTTAAATACAAATTTTACAGGATTCATTGCTTACATAACATTTCCATCATTTTATAAAAGTCGCCCAGTCTATGATTTATCAAATCTAATATTTAGGTTCAAACAAACAGGAAATAAAAAGTTATCCAAATAATATAATTAAAAAGGTGATACATCAAAAATGCCTAAAGTATAAGTAGGGTTATAGAATAACATGAATATATATTACTCACTTAAAAGTTACTTTGCAAAACTATGATCATGTCCAAAATTAATAATTAATCCTTAAAAAATTTACTGTACCTGCTTTTTAACTTGAAAAACATCCCGAATCACTGGAACAGGAGTTTTTGAGGACATTTCCCTAGGTCTATTTTTGTTTTCTCTGTGAAACTGCATTTTGACTCTTAATCTGTATTAAAAATAAAATTTTTTTAAATATTACAAATATAATTAATATTCTTCATAAAAATATTATTCCTATATATTATTTAACTGAAGCATAAATTTAATCACAACTTTATGGGATCATACACATTTAAATTCATACTAAACAAATAACAAATGAGTACATAACTTATTAAATTTTTGACACCCCTGGAAATTTCAATAAAAATAAATATTATAACATTGTTTATTTATACCATTTCAAAAGGAGAGACAATTGATCTTACATGAGATATATTAGGCGTTTTCCTCATTGCACGGCATCTTATATCATAAATATTTCTTAGTTTATGAGCAAGAAAAATTTAAACATGAGCAGCTGTGTACTTATCCTCTGACTTCAGTGACTTATATAATGACATTATGCATTGAATATAAAATAAACCCCTATGTTATGGAAATTTTTATATTAAAAAGTGTCATTGTAACACATCTTGTATAATTTTTGATATTCAAATTTTGTTGTTAATTATCTTGTACTATTTTGATCATAATCTACAGCAGTGGATAAATGTCAAAATTTTCTTCTATCCTTGAAAGAAATATCTGCATAAACTAGCAATAAGGCTTTCATAATACCTAAATTATTAGTGACATAAAAGTCTATACAAATTATATATATATATATATATATATATATATATATATATATATATATATATATTCCTAACAAAAACTCAAAACACATGGAATACGACTAAAAAATTAACAAAATCATTTTTCACTACGTAAATAAGACCAATATGATCGAAATATTTCACAGAAATTTTATAATTTACTGTATAAAACTTCTCGTATATAATCGCAGTATATATTAACCCAAGAATTTACTTATATTGAAAATAAAAACAATCCATGCCAAAGTGTAAATAAATAAATCACAAATCAAGTCACGCAGCTTCAGCGCACAACACACTGTTTAATAATGATACTGACTCATGAGCCAGTATTTCTTTCTTTTCTTTTTGCTTTAAACTATTGTAGATTTTTTTTTATTTGACCTAAAAGTGACATTAAAATCTTAAAAAACTACTTTCATAATTTTAGATAGCTAACAAGCTTTTAAAATTTTCTTGAATGTGAATGAAAAATTGGAATTTGAACATCGATATGGCAAATACTTCATCAATATTGACTTACAGTGTGTTTGCGAAATCCTTGACTGATAACTGTGTGTGACTGCGAACGGGAAACTAGAGAACAGAGCACAGCTCAACCAGGAGTTTAAGTTTGTGGCAGGAGAACGTGGTTACTGTTTCGGTGTTTATGTTTACGTGAGATAGAGAAGTGTGATCGATTTGAAAGTATTTTTATCAGTTTTAAAAGAACTATCATGGCGTCGAGTTCAAAGTAAGTGTTATTTAATGTCATCATGGTGCTGTAATTTTTGTTTCAAACTCACGTAGGTTCACTACGATCTGCTCAGATAGGAAAGTTGTTATGCAATAATTGTTATGCGTCCTACTTAAAAAAAGTAATATGCGTTTTTTCAGTTTTTAATTTTCGATTTGTCGTATTCTAATACATTTTGAACTATATAATTGTGTAGGGGAGTGTTTCATAAATGTTGTATATATCAGTAAATTTTTGCGCAGTTAAACACGTGAATCGTAGCAACCATTAGTACACCTTGTATGAACGTTCTGCAAATAATCTGTAAATCTTTTGATAGGTTCTTGGTTTACAGTATATTTCATTGGTTTTGATTTGATGCTACTTTGCATGTCTTTTTTTTCCTCTTATTACTGAACTATTATTTTTCGCGACTTTGATAAAACTGTTCATTTTAAATGCATATGTCATCATGTAATACTGTAAATCTTTTATTAAGTATGAATCAAAAGTGAGAGATTTTCCCAAATATATTATAGTTTTATATTTGATTTGTTGATTGATTATTGATTTTATAGCCCAGTTTATGCGTATTACAAGCATGTAAAGTGGGACATCTAATTTTTTAAAGTTGCAGTGCACATTTTCGTTAATATGCTGCAGTAGGGTTGCACAGGTTTATATATGGCTTCGTTATGGAGAGGCAATTAAAATAAATAGAAAGCATTTTAAAACATTGAAATGGGTATCTATTTGCCAAAACTTTGAATGTTATAAATAAGTTTACATAAAGAATTACCCTTGTATTGTATCTAGTTAGCAATGCAAGCTGCACCATGTGGGCCTTGTTTGAATTTTGATCAAGGTGTGGATGTTTCTGTCTCCTCATATGAAGAAAATCAGGTGCATCTATGGGTGTGCCCATAATGAAGTAGCCTAGTAAACTTGTGATGTAAATAGGTGAAAGCCCTCAGGATATGTGCTTGTCACACTGGAAAACAAAAACCATTGGCTACTGTTTAAAATATCTATTTAATGAGATTACCTAAATGGTAAAGTGTAAGTCCTAGTTACGTATTGAGAATTTTATGATGTAAAGTGGCAGTAATTTAATTACTATCTTAACAAAATGCAAGGTATTGCAAAGAATCAATTTAGTTTTGGCTCTCTGTGCTAACTAGAGTGAGATAAGATCTTAGATTGTTACAATTTGATAATTATCCACGGTTAAGGTTGACTTCACCTATAATGAGGTATTTATGCATTTGAAGCTTGCTACTATAGTTCATAATATTTGTCATAAATAGCGTGGGAGCATGCTGAGTCATTTGGATTTCTTTCATGTATAAAAATTCTAATCTTGTGAAATGACTCCTTGCTATTTTTTTGTTTTATACATACAGTTTGGGGAATTTTTATAATAGTAGACTAACAATATATCTATATGTACCTGTGTTAAAACCAGTCATTTTTGACTTGCTTCATATTTGTAGTCATAAAGAACCTGAATTTATAGATTTTGATATTATTTAATAATGGTATTTTTGATTTAATTTTTACAGGTTTTATTCTGTAGTGTTTTTTTCATATTTTTATTTATTTACAGAAAATAAAGTTTTAAGAACTGTTTATTTTGTGGTAGTGATTATATAAGTGTCCTTAATGTTGATAGTTTGTTTCTTTCATATATTTACTGGTTTGCAACAGCTTGTGATTTTTTTTCTCATCTGTCAGAATAATGCTGTTGTTAATTCATTTATTCAAAGAAACTATTCATTTATTAAAGACTTATGAAAGTTATAAGAAAACCAATTTGCTTTTCTTATAACTTTCATAAGTCTTTAAGTAAATATTATTTTTTACTGAGGTGTTGTTAGACAAATCTGGTAATTCCTTTGAACTTGAGAATCAAAATATATCAGAATGATAACAAGGGGAAAATATGGAAATTAACACTTAGGGCCAAAAGATATGAAAATGCAGAAAATCTTTTTTTGGACAGATAGAAACAGTGGATGATGCACAAGAAAATTCATAATTCTTCTAAAGAATTTTTTACTGTTACAGTATTTATTTTTCTCCCCTATTGGAGAATTCCATTGTAACGGATGCTACATTCCACACAAAATAAATAATAAATCACTTTAGCAGAATGTACATGAAATATTTTTGGTAAATGAAATTGATAAATTTAATGATACATTTTGCTTTTAGCTACTGGTCCTTTTATAAATAAACTCCTCCCTCTCCCCTTTCTCTCTTTTTTTTGGGGGGGGGGGGGAGGGGGGGTTGTATTAATAAAACTCGGTATTATCTGTTGGTTGAATCAAATTATTGCATCTAATGATAAGACATTTGTTTATAACTAACAAAAACTTTTTAATTTCTTCCTAGAACTGGAATGTTGTAATGTTGAATCAAAATTTTTTACTTTTCAGAGCATATGGTGCTGGCAGTTGTCTGTCCATATCATCCAGATGCTACTCTTATTGAAGATTGTCTGTGCAGGTTGATATATATGGTTCTGAATGTGGTCTTGTTGTAGGAGACAGGTAAGTTTCTTTTTTAGTTAAATTATTTTTCATAAAATATTACATTGAATATTGATTTGTCCTAAAGAAGTTAATAATTTTGTTTTTGATTATGTAAAAACACATTTGTTTTTGATTATGTAAAAAAAATTTTTATTTTGTGTAAAATAAAGGAACACCTGCTGTGTTTAGGAAATGGGGGATTGGTTGAAAGTAGTGTTGTATTGTGAAGAAAGAGTACCATTTTGAGTGTTGGCTGTATACCATTAAATTCAATTGTGGTGAATTTAGATTTTTTTTTTTTTTTTTTTTCTTTTACCCATGCGGAGCACTTGTAATCAAACATTTGCCTTACTACGCCGCAGGTTTTTACTGTCCAATTTATTGTGGGGGCACCATATAGGTGGACAGCATTACCCCCTATGAAGGGGATGACACGAACAGAGGCATTTTTTCGTGGCACAACGCCGGGATTCGATCTCAGCACCGAAAACCAGCGCGCTGTACCACAGGGCCGCCAGAAGCCCGAATTTAGAATTATAGGCATTATTATGAAATATTTTATAAATAATTATAATGATTAGGATTTTACTTGTATAGTGTAAAATGCAATAGGCTGTTTACATGTTACAGAAGTACTCATAGATGTGCAGTGCAGTAGGCTCCAACTGTTTCAGTTATCTTCCCTTAATCAATTATCTATATCAGTGGTGCACAAATTTTTTTGATCATAACCCACTTTCTTTAAATAAAAAATCACTCAATTTCCTCCCCCCCCCCTCAAAAAAAATTATAATAATTTTTTTTTAAATTCTAGTAGTGGCAATTTTTTTTTAGAAAGCAAATATTAACAAAAAGATACGAAAGAGAAACAAGAAAATTTTGAAAAAACTTTTTAAAAAACCCAATGAACTGTAAATTTTGAATATACATTTACTTTGTATGATAATAATTAAAAAATATCTTGTTTACTTTCTACACTTTTTTTTTGTCAAATCTCGTATAACTGAAACTTTTAAATTTATATATTATGTATTTTTATTAAATAATTCAGATGATATAAACTTCAAATTAACCACAAACCCTGCAAAGTTTTTTTCACCCCTCCTGGTAGGTCGTGACCAAACTTTATGCTCCTCGGATATATATCACTGGTCAGACCATGCTATTAAACTAGGAGATTGTTGTTAAATTAATTGGATATTGTTTGCCTTTGTTTTGTGGCAGTAAATAATACTCTTAGGGAAATTTTTATGACTCAGATAATACTTTTTATTCGTTTATTTATTTGTGAATTTTTTGAAATGGAAATTCAAATGAATTCTACATGAGTTTACTTATAAATTTGTTTTGCTTTCGTTAGAGTTATGATGTTGGCATCTGAATGGAGAACATTCAGTAATGAAAAGGCAGATAGTGATCCATCTCGTGTTGGTGCAGCTGAAGTAAGCAATTTTTTGAACAAATATTGGCAAAATAACTCTCTCTTAAAGCCTTTCCCTTTATTTAGAAAGATTTGTATGTAAAAATTCCCTAATTTGTGTTTGTTTTTCCTCTGTTACTTCTAAGGAATTTCCTCCTGCATATTAATTTAGATACATGTAAGCCTATTGTGTTAAGAAGGAATGTATGCCTTTACATTCAAATGTATTGGACAGAAATGGCAAAATCTAACAGCTGATTAATTTGTTTCTCTAAAGTATTGTTTAAAAGTATAAGTTTTTATGTGGAATTTTTCTGTTTATATTTACTATGTATGTAATTAAATTGGTAAATTTAGGTTTTTTTTTTTTTTTTTTTTTTTTTGGGGGGGGGGGGGATGGCTTTTGAAATTTATTTGTATGTATAGAATTTTTTTTTAAAAAATTCTCATCTAATCTCTTAAAAATTTAAATTAGTGTTTTCACATAAAAGAAGCAAAACTTCGTCTTTCTGTTTTCATTGATTCAGGGTACAACTAATATTAAAGACTGAATTTTATTATTATAAATATTTAGGGAGCTACAAGGTAACTTCAAAATTTGTTTGACATATTTTAAGCATTATGATTACAGGGCAGTAATTTCAGGTAGTTTCTATATCATTTAATTTATATGTAATGTATGATCATTTTAGTATTACTCAGTTCTTTATAAAATAATGAAATCTGATCTATTTTCAATTAGAATCTAAAGGAATATTTAAATTTATGAAATACTTTGTATTAATATATCTTATATTGTTGCTGTTTGTTTAATATTAGTGATATATATATCAATCTGAGATGTTCTTTAACTTTTCCATAGAATCCTCTTTTAAATGGAAAGTGACCTGTCTCACATCATTGGAAGAGGAACGGTGATGCCAGTTTGACGAAGGGGAGTTGCAAAATATCCAAAACAGAAGAACTGTATGATTTGAACCTTTTTTTTTTTTATTAGTGTGATTTATTGCAGTTTTACTCTAGAACTAGACTTCAATAGTTCTCTTTTTTTGATTATTATTATTATTATTTATTTATTTATTTTTTTTTTTTTAAGGAAATATCTGTATGGTTAAAATTTTCTTGCTGAAGCTTTATATTTAGGTTTCTTCTTTGCTTTCCTATATCTATTTAATTGACCTATAAAGGCAAATATGGATTTAGATTACAAACCGGAAAACTCAAAATGGTTTTAAAAAAATTTTTCCTTTGGTAACTTTGAAAATTCTGTGCCTTATCAAGCAGTTGGGGACAGTTTCATACTAAGCTAACTTTCTCTTCCTATTTGAATATTAATGCTTTATATAAAGAGACCTTAATGCTGCTCATAATGAATTCAAGTTAGTCTCTAAAAGATTTGTTAGCTATCTTTAATTTTAGGAACTTCTACTCATCAGTTTGTAAATATTGTTACAGAAGTATTGAGATTTAAAATTAGATCCTGAATCATGTACAAACTACAGCTATCTTAATTTGTGTGAAAAAGTATTCTTATTTTTATATTTTATTTATCTCTAATATTAAGTAGGCATTATGACTGCTATCTTCTTTCTGAAGGTTATGCATGTTTATGTGTGTGTAAAATTAGACGTAAATAAACTATAGAAAATATAAAAGTTGAGAAAACACTTGCGGAAGTGAACAATCTATACATTTATAAAATGCGTTGGTATGCGGCACCAAAATCAGCAATATTTCTACAATCTGAATGGCAATGGCTGCAACTACTAGATGTAAACATTCATCCGCAATTTGCAACTGCGTGTGTAGTGGCTCAGTGATAGCACGTAATTTGGTACAATTTAATTGCTGTATTTTACTCGTTAATATTGCATTATGTAATAGATTAATAGTAAGTAAAAGTTAATTTTCTACACATTTTTAGTACTTGCTGAATTTTTACTCCATTTTATAAGTGATGAAATTTTCCCAACAATGTATTTGATATGATTACATATAGATATCGGAATTGATAACAATAATAGTACATACAGAGTGGTATAATCCACACTATACTTTACTACTTGCTGAATTTTTACTATCTTTAACTCTGTTCTGAAGTAATGGAAATTCACATTTTTAATCACAATGTTTTAGAATCAGCCTATAGAGAATTTAGCATGATTATAAATTTTTGGCTAGCTCGACTACTCCTTAACAACATGTATTTATGATGACAGGTAATGGCAACATTTCTTACATATGTTACCTTCAGATGAGTGTTTTTCAAAAGAAAATATAAAAACTAAAACGACCATGCCAAGTCACACAGTGGCTTAGTAGTAAAATATTTCTGTAGATTGGCAACACTATATCAGTTAATATTTCCTTAGTAAATTGCAGTAGTAAAGTAATAAGGGCTCTTTATCTCTAAGAACATGTATCCAAGCATTTCGCAAAAGAGCAACATAATGAAATCATTTCTGTACAAGGCACAGTCAGTTGACTTCTTTGTCATTGGAACAGGATAGTGAAAAGGGCACTTTAGTCTTATAGGGTAGTGAAAAGGGCACTTTATTTTGACTCTAGCAGCGGTTCCCAACTGGTGGGTCCACGGAAGGATTACAGGTGGGTCACGACTCGATCCTAAAACTTCAGAAACCATCTGAACTAAACCGTATCAGAAAAGATATAAGAAAAATCAAAAACTTACTTAAAAGCAGCAAGTTTACATATTGATAGATTGTGATAATTTCTTAACAGTAATTATATCAAAGCTGTATGATTTTTTTGCCTGAAAAATAAAATGGTCTTTGTGTACTTTTATAATTGTAGTTTTTATCTTCACCTAGGAACACTTGTTAGTGAGTATGAAACCACTTGTTGCATATATTGCAAACATATATCTATTGTTAAATAAATAACTGTTTGCTACAAAGTGCCTCTATTTTGTCAACCATTTTCAAATCAGAACACAAATTGTTTATCAATAATCAATCTGTATCTTCAAAAAAGCATATATAATATATATATTTGCAATATTGACTGGTAAATTATATAGACATAAGGAAGGGATATGATACAAATATGGTTTTTTTACTCCCCGATGGACCGTGGAGGTATGCCGATAAGGAAAGGTGGGGTCGCCAGCTGAAAAAGGTTGGGAACCTCTGTGCTTTAGGATAGTGAAAAGGGCACTTTATGTCCTAGAAGCGTGTTTTTTTCAAAAACTAGCCATCATTTAATAATAGTGGTTACCATTAATGAAAACTAGACATCATTATTGGACTGCTCTCCTGGAGGGCTTTGATTTATTTTTTTATAATTGTTTTAGGTTGTGGAATACTTAGTATTTTAAACATGGTTCTTTAGTTGTTTTTAAGATAAATTACTTTAACTTAATTAATCATTTTAAAATTTGTTCCTTAAATATTGTTATCATTTAGATGTCTTCTTTTTCTTTTTCTAGATGAGTAGTTCAGATCGTGCATTAATCAATGCTTTCAGAGAATGTAGCAATATGGCTGACAGAATAAATTTGCCCAAGACTATTGTGGTTAGTATTGACTGTAAAATTTCCCTTCAGTAAATGTTTGTGTTATTAATGTAAAGGAGGTTTTTTAAAATAATGTAGGTATGGTCATTATATATAATTAACTTTCAACCTTTTACTAGGGGTATTAAAAATTATTGCATTGTCACAGCAACATATTATTTTTTCCTTTTCATACACCCTAACCCAAAACTTTCTTTGGAATAAAGTACAAAAATTTGCTGCTGGTGCTTATCAGGTGTTCTACGGTTTTGAGAAATCTTTGAAAGGTTTTGATAATTTCTTTTTCTAGATCATTGGAAAGTATTGGAATTTCATTAGACTTCCTGTGAAATTCTGATCTGTTTTTGCCTATTTTTGTAGTTCTTGGTCTTTCCCAATTATCTTGGCATGCCAAAAAAAAAAGAAAAGAAAAGGCTTTTAGTCATGCTAATTTTAATGGTCCTTGCTCTTTTAGGTGATTTTTATACATAAAATTCTGAATTTGAGTTTTGAAATAGTTATTCAACACAGCAATTTTATGGCAAATTTGTTTTATATCTATATATATATATATATCTAATATATATATTATATATATATAGATATATATATATATATATATATATATACATACAACATACATACACACACATATGTATACAGTTGATTCTAGTTAATCGGAACAGCCCCTTTTCGGACCGAATCCCGGCTTATAACATAAGGCATGTTCGTTTAATCGACCAGCCGGTTATTAGGACAAAATGATCGCGCCCCAATGTGGTCAATTAACTGGAATTGACTGTATATATAAAACATAACATTAGTAGATATTTATAAATTTGACCTATACTTTTACCCCAAATTTAAAACAAATTAATTTCATTACAGCAAGTATTTTTTTTTATAGTGGGTAATTTGAAAATCACTTTTGTGATGCATTATGTAAAAGTAAGAATATTTGAAATTTTATGAGTTTATGCAGAAAGAATGTATTATAAGTTTCTATGAAACAACTAAATTGGTATATATTTCTGGCGCCAAAGGAAAATATTGAGTTATTTGAAAATGACAAATCATCTAAAAATTATGTTCTCAAAGACATCCTGTTTTGAGCATAGTGACATAATTATCAAAATAATGAGGATAATTAATTCCACTCTTTGATTACAGTAGTGTACCCACCAGCTGGTTTAGCATTGCCTTGCACCTGCCTTTCTTCAAAACTCTTGACAAGTTTCTGGACCTTTTATAATAAAAACATTTTAAGTCACTGGCAAAAACCTTTTTTGTGTTTTTATAGCTAATTCTTTTTTATTGCCCTGCATAAATATGGTGAAAATGATTTGGTTCTTCATTCGTACATACATGATTCATACACATTAAGTAAGACCAGAGTTCATTGGGAAATGAAATATTGTAAGGTGTAAAATTCTATGGCATGTTTAATTTTTGTTTTAAATATAATTTAAAAAAAAAATTTTTTAATCTAAATAATGAAATTTTTCTATGAGCCTGCTTATTATGAATTTCTATAAAATTTGTTAAGTGAATTTAAATGAGTACAGTGTAATTGGTTTTTCTTTCATTCATTTTTTGAATCTATTGTTGTTTTTATTTCCAATGCGTCAGGCACTTTGTCTATTATGACATTTGCCCATCCATGTCACAAATTCGTAGGCTTCTTTATTATGGGAACACTATATAGGTGAGCCAACATAACTATCTGTTTAACCTATTAGCGATTAGTGTATTTGTTTTTGTTATCTGTATATTACAACAGATAAATACTTTTGAGTTCCTTTTCATTATTTATTTATTTATTTATTTAAATTCTAGGACAGGGCTAACAGTTTATTCAAACAAGTTCATGATGGGAAAACTTTGAAAGGACGCAGTAATGATGCCATTGCATCTTCATGTGTTTATATTGCTTGCAGACAAGAGGGTGTTCCAAGAACATTCAAAGGTAAGTGTTGAAACATTTTTGCCTCTATTTCATCAATCCTGATAGATTCTTAATAGATGCATAATACATGTAATGGTTTGAATTAAATGCTTGTGATATGTTACATTTTTGAAAAATTGTGTTAAAAAAATATTAATCTTTTTTTTTCATTGCCTTCTGTTTCGGGATAGTTTAAAGAATATCATGTTCATAGTAAACTTCTTGGAAATTCTTATTTATTCTTGTGCAGTGGAGTTGCATATGTGTCATAAGTTACAATTTTTAATTTTGTTTCTGTGATTAAGCTGTAAAAGTTAACAGTGTTTAATAGCCTACAATGAGTCATTAAGTCAGGAATAATTATTGTTAAATTCTAATCTTGTATAAACATTGCCTTATATATATAACTAGCTGAAAACCCGCTATTCGCTATGGAGTACATTCAAATTAAATACAATGGTCAATGTATGCAATTAATGCCAAAACTTCAATATATATATATACAGTGGTACCTTGACTTAAGAGTTTTTCGAGATACGAGCATTCTCTCAGTAGATTTTTTGCTTTGAGTTACAAGCTAAAATTTGGGTTACGAGCAAACTTTAGATATCCCACTGCTAGTTTGAGCAGCGAATGCCATATTATGTCTCATCAAATGAGAACACAAGAAGCATATAATACTTACAACCTTTATGTACAATTATTATTCAATTATATACATATTATTCTGAGACTACTATCCAGTCTTAAATCGAGAGATTAGCACTCAACAATTACTACCCATGGCAGCTTGCTCTGCCTAAACTTGAGTTGCCCTCTGACACCGAACAGCACCCAACCTCTCTCGCAGAGAGATAGCTTCAATTCTCTCCCACACTGGAACTCCCCATGGGGTCTACAGGATGGGATGACCCTGGTCCTAGAATCACAAACTCTCCCCCCTTCTACAGATTCAGAGAAAACGTTCTTCGGATTCTCAAAAAGAAGAATCTGGACATTACAGCCACAGTGAACGATGGAACAATCCTACCAGCTTCCGTGTCTCACTCGTTCACTTTAAGAGAGTAGCTGGTATAAAAGCGAAAGTGAGGAAAGCGAGGTAAAAAGGTCAACGAATAAGATTTAATTTTTCTGTTTAGCCTTTCTCCTCCTCTTCCATCAGCATCTTCAAGTCTGATCTCCAAGGTAAATGTTGTACATGACACTTAATAAACAAATTTATGCAGTACATTCTATTGTATTGCGTTTTTATACAATGTTCGTCGTTTATAAGTACATTTTCATATTTAAAAACATGTAACCAAAAATTGCAGTGTTTTGGGGAAGCCCGGAACGAATTAATGGTATTTCCATTCATTTCAATGGGGAAAATTGATTCTAGATACGAGTATTTCGAGTTACCGAGCTCCGTCATGGAACGAATTAACTCGTAAGTCGAGGTACCACTGTATGTATAATAATTACAACGATCAATGTATACAATTAATGTAAAAAAAGAAAAATATTTATAAAAAATCGTAAGAGATATTTTTATAGACAAATGTAGAAGAAAATATTCAATTAAATCTAATAGGACATACTAAAGAATATAGTACAGTTTGAGGATAATATCTTTTACTGTATTTTAATATTTTTTTGGATAATTTCCAATCGTCTGCCGTATTAGCAAGGAAAAAATATTTTTTTGTCTATTTCATTGTTATGGACATGACGATAAATTTATTTAAAGTACCAGAAAAAGAAATTGCGTGCATTTAATAAATTGAATCTTTAAAAATTCACCAAAAATCAGAAAATGGAGGTAAAGATTCGAAAAAGATTTCATTTTAAAGGAATTTTTATGATCTTTCTTGTGATATGAAATTTTAAACCCTCAAATTAATATTTTAAATACAAACTTTAAAAAAAATTACAAAAACAGCTTAAAAATTTATTTTTAAAAAATCTAAGAATTTTTCAAAAAATTTTCTTAGTGCACCCCTACACTATAAGAAGAAATGCATGCAAAATTTCAGCCCTTTAGGTCCAGCGATTTGGTCTGTGCGTTGTATGTCAGTCAGTTACGGAACTGTTTTATATATATAGATTATGTAGTAGCTAATTACAATGAAAAATTAACTGGACAATGGCTGAATAGCTAGGGTACTGGTGTTCAGTACTAGAGCCTTTGGATTTGAATCCCACTGCTGGCATAGATGTTTGTAGCTATTTTGAATCAGCTTTAAGCAAGTAAGTTCCAGTCTAAGATAATTAGATTTGTATTTATGAAATTTTAAATTCATTAATAAAACTTTTGCAAAATTGAGGTGAAATTTAAGAGAACATTTGTAGCCTTTATCTCTTTAGAACAGTGTCACAATTTTTGTCCTAATTTTAAATTAAGAGGCATCACTTGAGTAAATGCATGGGCTCTCTCTTTTTTTTTCCGTTTTTTTTAGATTATGCAATTAAAGTAATTGACAATAAATTCGGCTTAGATAATGATGTCACATGTTGACAGAAAGTTTATCACATTGTTTGCGAAAGAAATTAATTTAGTAGTACCTCTTTCTTTTTTTTCTTCATATTTTAAGATAGATACTTTTGTCGAAAAAGCTCTCTGTGTTAATGTTTTACAATTTTTTTTGTGATGTGTTCTTTGATTTATAATGCGCTTGATAGTGGAGATTAGATGGTTCTTTGAATTAGTTATTAAAAACTATCAAATGATTTATGTAGTTTACAAATGAAATGTGATTGACCTCAAGGATTGTTTTTACGTGAGTAAGTGTGTGTGTGTGTGTAAGTAACAAAAATTGCCTGCTCGCAATTTTAATCCAATGCATATTCCAAAACATCTCTTTTAACAAACCACAACCCGCTTCTAAACTAGGACCTAGGAGTAATTTACTTCATATTTTGTACTTGGCCTTAATGTAAGTGCCGTGGAATCCTCTCTGGGCACTAGAAATTCCAATCCTGCAATCAATATTTTAATCCCTACTAACATGACCATAATTATATAATATGACCCACAAGCCCAATGAAGTTGATATGTAATAAATAACTGTTTCAAGTCTCTACTTACAAACCTCATGAAAGAGAGTAGATAATAAATATGCCTTGTTCAAGTCCTACTTACGAGTTAGTTTATCATAAATATGCTTGTTTCAAGCCTCTTGACAGAGTCTATAATAAATATGCTCCCTCTTAAATATTGCTTACCAGTGACCCGCATTCACCAAGCGTCCCCTATGAGACTGATTCTGACCAATTGTATACTTCTAAAATTTTGTGGTAACATAGAAAAAGTGTCCTGTCTAAATACACCTGCAATGGAAGACTTATCCACTCGCTATGCTTTTTTTGTTCAATCACTTGTCCGTTTTTGATAGTTTGTAAGGCCACAGGTCTTAGTCTTCTTTGATACGTTGCAATGTAGCCCTTCGCCTTTTTGTGTTCATGAACTCTGTCTTCACAGTGCTGAACTAAAGTTTCTTTCCTGGATCAACGATTGCCATCATCCCTCTGTTTACTCGCCTCCACAACTGCATTCCCCTTGTTTGTGAATTAATGAGCCCCCCTTCTCATCATCTCTCCCGTTTGTTATGTGTGTTTGCTCATTACATATGTAATGGGTATAGGACAAAATAGTAGGAACACCCATTTTGAAAATCTGTTGTACTTTGACCGTCCAAAATAACCCTGCCACATGTCAAAGTTGATCCGACTCGGGATAGACGCGTTTAAAGAGGATAGACACTTGAAAACAGGACCTGCACTGCCGCAGATAACCTACAAGATGACACTCATCTCCAGAACCCTGTATCCATGAAAACTATCAACAGGAGCTGCATGCAGCAACCATTCATGGAAGAGTGCCTCTTCCAAAGCCGTTAGTGTTGCTGTGGAATGGTATGGAAGCAACGACAGTAGTGGCGAGATCACCAAAAACTGGGCACAAACAGCATGGAAAAGGTCATCTGGTCTGACGAATCATCATTTACTTATTTCAGACAGAGGAACATGTATGTGTGGAGAGCACCAGCAGAAGCATTTCATGTTTACTGTCTGGTTCCTACTGTGAAGCAAGGAGGGGACTCTGTGATGTTGTGGGGAACGATATCTTCGTGTGGCTTGTGGCCACTCATAGTCCTTAGGGGGAAGATCACAGTATCTCAGTATTCTCGCAGATCATTTCCACCCTATGCATCTGACTCTATATCCTGGAGAACGTTGTGTGTTCCAAGCTGACAATGCCCCCTGTTCACGCGGCTCGCTGTGTTCAAACATGGTTAGATGACATGATAATGAAGTGGAATATCTCATGTGATATCCTGAGTCCCCTTGTGGTGTTTTTTTAGAGAACAAAGTTCGTGCTTGGTTTCCTCTTCCACATAAACTACCTGAGCTCAAGACCTCTGCATGAGGAATGGGTGCGAATTCCCTTTAACTTTGTGCACAACCTTTTATTAATCCCACATTGGATGTAAGCTGTAATTAAGGCCAAGAGTGGCCCAACCCCTACTAATAAAAATTTGCATTCTTTCACAGGTGTTCCTACTATTTTGTCCTATACCTGTATGTGTGTGTTATGCCAAAAATGTATTTCTAATTCCCTAACTTAAATTTGTCTGATAAATTGCTAATTTTATCAACCCCTATCATGAATCCCTTTGGGAACTTTTCTGTACAGTGACAAGCCGTTTTGTATGTTCATTCCACTAGTTGAGCAATAGAAAACTGGTCTTATTTTTTATAACAGTACTTAAATAACACCCATGCCTCACTGAGTGATACCACAAGTTTCCATTTTTTTGCAGCTAGATCAGGGTCCCCAAAGTGGTTGATATCGACCCCTTGGGGTCGATAAGAGTTCTCTAAGGGGTCGATGAATACTGAGGGTCGAAATGGGGTCAATCAATACACGAGGGTCGAAAGGGAGTCGATTAATACCAAAGAGGAACGATTAAACTGTCTAGGAAAGATTAGAGATAAGAATTTTCCAATAAAAATTCGAAATACGGATATGATCGACTACTGACTACCCTAGTTATAGCTTGAGTTTTGATTAGCCTATGCTGCTTACAGCATGTGTTACTGTGTTTTCACGCATTGGCAACAGTACTAATATTGCAAACATGTTATGAACGCTGGTAGTTTATTATACACAGACATACGTTGCGCTGTTACACTCTAGTAGAGTTGTCGCTCTTAAGTATTTTATATCTAAATGTAGATACTATTTTGTCCTTTACAGAGAAAATATCATAATATATTGAAAACCATTAAATTTAGATAATTTTTTATTACCTTTTTCCTATCTAATGGTACTGAATAGATAAAATTTAGATATAATTATAATTCCTTCCAATTCTAAATATCTATTGCTAGCAAAAGGTGGCAACACTGCACTCTGAGAAAAAACAGGCAGTTCTTTATAGCTTGTGTGGGAGTAAGTTGTGTCTCTTACTACTGCTGTTGGGTTCTATAGCATTAAAAATCTGATTTTAATACCCACAATGTTGGCTACCGATGCTAAGAAGAAATGCAAACAAGTACACAGGAGTATTTGAAGTATGGTCTTGTGCCATCGTTTGCTAATGAACTTATTCTTATGTGATTATGTGAAAAAACTTTCAGCAATGATGCTATGAAGCCGGCGAAAATGAAAGACCACTTGTGAGGATCGATTCTGATAAGGAAAACAAAGATTTTGAGTATTTCAAAAACTAAAAGAGAAAATTTAGAGTTCGGCCAAATTTGAATACATACTTGAAGTCATCTGCTAGTGTTGATAAAGAAGGAGGACTGAAGGCATTCTACAGCATCTCTCTTAATATAGCAAGGAAAGGCAAACCGTATACTATTGGTGAAGAGATTATAAACCAGCTATAAAACATGTAATTGAAAATGTTATGAAGAAATACTTTCAACTAGTTTTAAAATGCATACCACTAAGTGCAAGTACTGTGCAGCGACATAATTGAGGAAATGGCCGATGATGTGGAAAGAACTTTGATCTCTGAGCTCCAGCATTGTAAGTTTGCTATGCAACTTGACGAATCAACTTTCAGAAGTGCAAATTTTCTCATGCTTATGTTAGGTTTCATAGGCTATCCCTGATTGATGAATTTCTATTTGCTAAATATTTTGAAACTGATCAAAAGGTGAGACAATTTTTTTTGTTTGCAAGATTATTTGAACAAGCACAGCATTCCTTTTGGGAATATTACTGCAGTAGCTACTGACGGTGTACCTGCTGTGGTAGGTCGTTACAGAGGATTTCTAGTCTTTCTGAAGGAAAAGGTTCCTAAAGTACATCCTATTCACTGTGTCCTACACAGGCAGCATCTTGTAGCCAAAACACTAAGTGACGAACTTCATGATACTCTAAAAATGTGCATCAGGACATTAATAAAATTAAAGCTCATCCTCTCAATTCCAGCTGTTTGGGAAGTTATGTGAAGAAAATGATGAAATTTTCAAATAATTACTTTTGCACATTGAGGTAAGATGGTTGTCAAGAGGTAATAGTTTGCAGATGCTTGTTGACTTGTACGACTCATCTGAACAGTTTGTTAGGAATATGGATCCATCCTATGTGACGAGTGTAAAATAGTGCAAGAACCATCTGTTCTATTTGGCAGACCTTTATTCGCAATTTATGAAGGACAGAAGGTTTACAAGGCAAAAATGTTACATTGTTTCAAGCTCGAACAATCTTAATGGCCTTTCCAAGTAAAAATGTAGCTATTTAAATCTTTGCTGGCAACGATCCGATTTAAAAGTATTTTTCAAACTTGCGAGTACTAAAAGAAAATGAAAAGATTACCGACCGTGATTAGGAGATGTATATTAAACATCTTGATAAATTAAGATTGACTTTAAAGCCCGTTTCGAAGACTTAGAGAATGTTCCTGAATGGTTTGCTACACCATTTCATGTAAAATATATCATGAAGGTAGTGAATCTGGCTTAGAAGAGGAACTGATTTGAAATATGTGTAGATCTCAAGCTAAAGTGTTGTTTTGAAAATAAAACCTCAGTAATTTTGGAGCAATAACAATATTACCACTAAATATCCCAAGCTCAGAGCGGAAGCTGAACCTTTCTTACATGCATTTCCAACTTCATACATGGTTGAAGCCGGTTTTAACCACGCGAATGCAATTTTAACAAAACAGAGGAACAAATTGAGTTTGAGAATTCGTGGGGATTTGAGACTAAAACTTACCAATTTTCAACCGAGTGTCAATAGTCTTGCTGCTTCTCTTCAGGCACATCCATCCCACTAATATCAACTATTTTAATAAAAAAGTATGCTAACATATTTTTAAGGTATTCAGTAGTAGTTGCAAAATGACAGTAAGATATTTTTTTCATCCAATATAATTTGTTATATTTTCAACAATAATTGTGCATTTTGCATAATATGACACGCACGGTTTAAGAACTATAGGCACATTTCCATCTATCCATAATTTTGCTATTATTTTTCAAAATTATAATAACAGTGGAGAATATCTCCTTTTTATTTAATGTTATTGGGTGGATTTTATAAGATATGGGAACTATAAATTATTTTGATGGGTTGTTATGCAAGTCTCCTTATTTCTTAACATCAGAAATGCAAAAAATAATTTAATGTTTTTGTTAAATACTTAATCTGGGGGTCGATAAGAAGCCAAATATTCTACGAAGGGGTCGACGTGATAAAAAGTTTGGGGACCCCTGAGCTAGATGTTTTTATATTCTACAGTTTATTTTTCTTTCAGCAATATGATTTGAAAAAAGCAGATGAACTTTAGGATCAAACATCTATTTTAATTTCAAATCTTTATGAATGATTTTACAAACAGTGCCAGAAGACATTCCTAGTTTTGATGCAATGGATCTTTGAGTCAGATTTTCTTTTAGGATTAGAGACTTCACTTTCTTGATATTTACCTGTGTTTGAACAGTCTTAGGATGAGGTTTTGCAATCATGTTTTCATTTTTGTCAGTTAGACTTTTTTTCCTTTCAAATTTAAAATATTTTAATACCTTTTTTGAAATGCCATAACTGCAATTTTTACATCGCAACATTTGATACAAATATTTCTCCTCGGAAAGAGCAGTTATGTAACTTTCCAGCCATCTATCAATTTTAGGAGCCATTTTCAAAATAAATCTTTTCTTTTACATTCCAATCAAAACAAAGCAGTAGTAGATGATTATTCAGATGTTGCCAAATTTTTATCTCCAAATGCAAATGACAAAAATAAGTTACAAAATCGTTTCCATAAAGTGCTAACTACTTTCTGTATAACATACATATATATATATATTTATTTGCTCAAAATTTCTTGAACTTATGCAATTGCTTTGTTTCTAATATATTTTCTGATGCTTTTTAAACAGAAATTCGTGCTGTATCCAAAGTGTCTAAAAAAGAAATTGGGCGATGCTTCAAACTGATTTTGAAAGCCCTTGAAACCAGTGTTGACTTAATAACTACGGGAGATTTTATGGTATGTTTTCTTGTTTATATTACGCTATGAAAACAGCTTCTAAATTAGATGTCATTTGACACTTTTGGTAAGGATTTGTATACTTTTTTATTTCATTTGATGTTTCTCTGTGTTTGCAGTCTCGATTCTGTTCCAATCTTGGACTTCCCTCAAGTGTTCAAAAAGGAGCAACTTACATTGCCAGGAAAGCAGTTGAGCTGGATATTGTGCCTGGGTGAGTATAAATGAGTTTTCCTCATTGCGTTTGATAGGCAGGTTTCCTGCATCTTGGCTTTTTAATTTTTACCATTTTTATGTATCATGTTTTTATTTTAATGCATCATCTTAAAGGGACTTAAATTTTCCGAATTATAATAGTGTGCCCCTGAAAGATGCCTTATGTTTATCCTTTTAAAAGCTCCAATCTTGTTTAAGAGACTGAAAATAGGCATTTTTTTATGCTCAAAAATGTATTTCCCCTCTTTTCTTTCCAACATGTAAGTTTATACACTAAGGAATATTTTTTATACACTGAAGTTCCAGAAAAACTGGAATTCCTGTCTAATACATTGTTGGGAATGAGTTATTAAAACAGATTAATCAATGAATACTGTACAGTCTTCATGGTAATGCTAGTAGAGGACCCAGCATTGATGAATCGTGGTGTTATTTGCACTAATGTTGCACTCCTTTCACTTGATATGGTTGTTGACAGATGCCATCAATCACAATTGTCTAGTCTTTTGACGACCACACTATTGGAATAGGTTTAGTGTTTTATCAGAATTCTTTAATTCGAGGTACACCTTTGTAAGGATCATGTCGAAAATCTAATCTTTGTCTGTATTTCCGGAATGCCATGACCCATTGCAAGAGCACCAACTATCACACCTGATTGATCACCTAAATCATGATCGCCTGTCATTCTCACTGCTCAATCAGCTTTTTAAACATCCACAAATGTCTGTCGCTCAATATAAGCTGCTTGCAGGTGAAAGCATTTACGAGAAAGTTAGTATTGCTACATGTCCTGAAAGTGATTATCTAAGTAATTCTGACACTTCAGTGCATATATGTCGCTCTATATAATCTGCTTGCAGGTGAAAGCATTTGCAAGAAAGTTAGTATTGTTGCATGTCCTGAAAGGGATTATGTATCTAAGTTATTCTGACAATTCAGTGTATATGTCATGCCTCACAAAATGTAGTAGGCTCAGTCGTGGATACAGAGAAATATAGAGAGTGCACAGATGGAGTCCATTTATTTTATTCACCCATCATCAGCATGGTAATGTGCTTAATCAGAAGGCACACAAACATGATGATACATGTTCGAGATTAGGTTAGCAGCCATGGCCATATTGTAGATACAGAATCAGAAGATGATACATGTTGGAGATTAGGTTAGCAGCCATGGCCATATTGTAGATACAGAATCAGAAGAAGTGCATGAGTTTACATTATAGTAGTATGAATGAAAAAGTTGAGATGTCTCCCTTTCAAATGCAGTGGACATTTCCCTGTTTCACCTCCAGGGATAAAATTCTTAATTGGTTACTGGATCATGTGGTCTATACCCTCATGTTTTTCAAGTGTTTTCAATTTATTGTGAAATAGTCCAGATTAGGGCAGAGAGGGTGTCTGCATTCTGTTAGTGAATAATTATTTGAAAACAGGACTCTTTTATACAAAGGCTTTAAATCTATAATGAGGCTTTCACTATCATATATGGGAATGTTAGAATTTTAAGCATTGATTGCAGGGTTGGGATATTTACAGTGCTTGGGAAAAACTGCAGCATGTGCATTAAGGGTAATATAGTTTATCAAATAGGTTATTCCTAAGTTACAGTTTAAATAGGTTTTATACTTTGTTAGAAAAGAGAATTTAGTATACAATTTGTTAAAATTAAAAGCAGGCTTTTTTTTTTTATCTCATATATAATGGCTATGCAAAAATCCTTCAGCTTGCTAATGGTAGTAACCCTACAATGCATGACTTTTCTGCTAAAAAAAGTTGTGTTTATTACCATACATAAATATTGAACAAAAATTAAATCAATCAAATTCAAACACTTCTAGAAAAAGTATTTTGCTTTATATATCATCAATTTGCTGTGTAAAGATCGAGGAAAACCATTTCATTGTAACAAGATGGAAACGCTATGCATTGTAGTGTTAATTTTTTTTTCTTGTTCTTAGAAATGCAAGCATCTATTTTTAGGTTGTTGTAGTAATTTCAGTTTTCCTGTTCAGCTTCCCCCCCCCCCCCATCTCCTTCTTTAATGACTAAGGAACATCCAGCACTAAATGAGTATTTAGTTATTGCATTGAATGATCACTCTTTTAGTGATTTGACTAATGTAAAGATCGCATATCATAGCTCATTCTGTAACAAATGGCTGATAAATGGTCAGAAGTTGCCTCTTTGTAACAAAAGTTTAAATTATTGCTGAGGAATGAAAATTAATTGCTAAAAAGTGTTAAAAATGGTAACTTCGATTCAAAATAATTCACTCTGATTTATCAAGCTTTGAATAGCTTTTCAGAATTTTATTTCTCTGAGTATATTAATTTCTATGTTTTATCCTTTTTTTTCAAATCAGGTTTCAGATAATACTTTTGTAAGTTTTTTTTTAATAGTGTGTTAGGAGGTTGCAGGAAAATTCAGGGGATTATTTAACTGCATTACTTTTGCTGAAAATTTTGCACAGTGGCAGGGACTACTCTGCAATTAGTGATGTCACACTTGAAAAAATGCAGTACCTCCAGTACTTACTAATCTGATCCTGTAGTACTTTTGGGCTTGTATTCTAGTAAACTGGCAGATACAACTGATATATGGTTTCATTTGCATAATATAATCTTTAGTATAAAATTAAAATTAAATAATCCAAAAGATAATCCGTCCTTCCCGAAGGTATACGGATGATTTTGAGAGACGACAAATTTCGCAATGGCAATCAGCTTGACTAGGATTATACAATACAAATAAATTCATGCAATGTTACACAATTATAAAACCGAAACAAACAAACAACAAAATTATCAATGACCCAAAAAGGGTAATGAAAGTCCATAAGGTCTTTCATCACAGCCAAAATGAATTTTCTACAATAGTAGTCATTATAGAATTTATGTGGTGACCATTCAGTAATTTCCCTGGTAAACTCGACCGCAAATCTCTCCATGTTACCAATTAAATAATGTTCTATTGTCTGGACCTCTCCGCATGCACAGATGTCACTCTTCCCAAAAAATCTTCTTTGATATGAGCCCACGCTTCCATGTTGAGTGATAGCTTGATTTATATAGAAATTCGATATTAATCTTTCTAAGGAAACATGAGGGTAGATTTTATGAACCGGCCTCCCCAATTCACTATCGACCCACCTTTCTTGCCAGACTTTCATTCCATATACCTTAATCTTTGCCTTTACTTGTTGCTTGGTCATTTTGTAGGTACCTTCAATTATGTCCAGTTCCGTGGCTTCTTTAGCTGCAGTGTCAACTTCCTCATTCTGTCTGATCCCGATATGTGCTTTTATCCAGTGGAAATGCACGACCACACCATTATTTTTGATCTTGTGTTTCTATTCCTCAATAATCTCACCCTTATATTCTAAGGACCCAAGAGCCTGCAAAGCACTCCTGGAATCGCTAAAGATGTCAATTTCACTTAGACTTTTTCCTTAGCATCGTCTATTGCCATGGAAATGGCCGTAACCTCAGCACTGTATGATGTTGCGTTATCAGGGTTTCTTCTCAATTTAGTATCGATCTTCTGACTTTCATGATACCTAATAAAGGCCGACCCAACTTTTCCATTAATCTTGGAACCATCCATAAAATATGTATTCTTCGCAAAGGGTTCTAGTCTATAAGACCAATTGAAGCTCATTATATCCTTTATTTTTCTGAGATTCCTGGATTTTAATTCACAAGTTTGGCTATTGAAGGATTCATTCCCCAACCAAATCTCGTCACCCTCATTATAGATCTTATACCACATCTTATCCATTTTCGCTTTTAAATCAAGGGGTAAACATCCCGCCAATATAGCTAGAGCCTCTGTCGATATGGTGCGATAACATTTTGTTATCATTAGCAGGAACGGCCTTTGCATCTGTCGTAACTTGGCATTCATCAAAGTCTTATCGTCATACCAGGCTTGAGCTCCATGTAACAAAATCTTTTCCACGACTCTTAAATATTTCTTTATTTTCGCTCTTAAGGCCCCAAGTCCTTTTATAAATTCTCTTAATACCATAAATGAACTTCAGGGTTTTTTCTCTAGTGATGGTTATATGTTTTATAAAATTCAACTTTTCATCGATATACACACCCAGATATTTCAATGCGTCGTTGTGTCTAATTTTTATTCTTTAATTTAATAGCTGGTTTCCTCGTAACCTCACCTTTATATGGTATGATGATATAATTGGATTTTTCGACACTAAAGTCCATCATATTTTTCTGTGCCCATCCTGCACATTCTTCCAAAACGTTGTTTGCCAGCTCGGTAAATCTGTAAATTACTCGACTTCTTAAAATGATGATAACATCATCAGCAAAGGCTTGAATTTTAATCTCATCTTCCCAAGTTTTTTCCAGTAGTTCGTTGATGATTGGCAGCCACAAAATTGGTCCCAACGAAGACCCCTGCGGCACGCCTATATTATAATTCCATTCAGTATTGTTTTTCATCCTTACAACTCTGTTATTTAAGTAATTCATTATCATGACTTGGAGCTGTTTGTCCACTTTAACTCTCCTCATTTCTTCCTTAATTCTACTGTGTCGCACCATATTAAACACATTTATTATATCAAGGGTAATCAGACAAGTATGGTACTTGTCTGCTTTATTCTTTTTAATTATTTTAATCATTTCAGTTAAGGCCTCAGTTACGCCACAATTTCTCCTGAAACCGTATTGAGTTTCCGATAGTATTTTATTGATTTCTAGATATTCTATTAATCTGTTTGTCAAAATTTTGTCCAAAACTTTACCTATTATGGGCAATAAACAAATAGGGCGATATGAGGTAGGATATGTTAGGTCCTTGCCTTCTTTTGGAAGAATACCACAATCGTTCTTTTCCAATGACTAGGGAATTCTCTTTTCTCCCAGCATTTGTTGTATAAATCAACAAGATACCTCTCATCGATGTTATGAATTTCTTGTACTATACTAAGGGTGATGCCATCATACCCAGGTGCTTTACTTGGATCCATATCCTGTAGCATTTTCTTAACTTCAATTAGTTCAATCTGCTGTGCGTTGTCTTAAAATTAAATAAATAAATTCAATCTAAAAATCCCTTTAAAAGATGCTTGAGTTTTTGTGTTTTATTTCTTATTTACTGTATGACTTGATAAGTATTGCATTACAGTCAATCAATAAGTAACATTTGAGTGTGTTTTTAGAGGATTAGTTAAACTCTTATTAGCATGCCCTTTTTGTGATATATTTTACTAATGAAATATATGATTTAAAAAGAAAATATTAATGTCACTGTACATTCATTTACTTGTAGAACAAACTTAGTCTGAAAAATGATAAAACTAACAAAAATTAATACAGTTGGCTCTCTGTTTAACGACTTTCAAGTGGCCGTGAAAAATCGTCCTTAAGTAGAGATCACCCTTAAACAGAATGTGTGGAAAAATAACATTTCCCATAACGTTGGAGGGGCCAAGATTGGGAAATATCGTCTTTAAATAAAGCAGAGCATTGTTAAACAGAGAGCCAACTGTAAATAAATCTAGATCTGACATATGAGGCGATGAAAGGCAAAGTGGTGTAAGTCACATTTTCAACTTTTTTTTAATTTGAGGGCAAAAATGTAATCTCCATGTTCAATTTATAGTGGAATTGCAAATAATTATTATTTGCAATATCTTAATAATTATTATGAATTATAATTTGTTCAATTTATAGTGGAATTTTTTTGTTGTAGATTTTGCAGTAAAATGCTTTTGACTTGATTTACTGACTTATACCACTTTACCTTTTACTGCCTCATATCTGGGGTTAGGTTAAAGATTTTTTAGAAAGGGAAGAGGAAGACAGTTTTTTTTAAAAATTTGGACAATTTATAGTCAACATTTACTTTTTTTTTTAACTTTGTATACATGCTAGTTAGATAGTTCTTGTTTTTCACTGAGAAACATCTCATAACTCAAAAAAAAATTTCTAACTGCTGGGAAATGTTTGATATTGACATATTATTTATAATCAAACATTTCCCACCAATCGGAAAAAAATGTCTGAGTTATGAGATGTTTCTGAGTAAAAAAAAAAAGAACTGCCTAACTAGCATGTATACAAAGTAAAAAATATATATTATTTATAATACTTAGCATTTATTAATTTTAAAATACTAAAATTTTATGCATATCTTAACTCTTTTTCTTATGATTTACATATGTTTGTAGACGAAGTCCGATCTCAGTTGCAGCAGCTGCTATTTACATGGCTTCTCAAGCATCAGAGGACAAAAAGTCTCAAAAAGGTACCTTAATCTTTTTCATTTGATTATTGCTTAATAATGAAGTTTTGTTTTGTACTTACTAGCTTTTACAGTGTATTTTAACTACTGATTTGATTCTTTTAGCTTCAACAGAATACATAACCGTATTTGCAATCTCCTAGTTGCTTCCTTATTTTTGTTCTTTCTATCTCTGGTTCATACACAGTTTGTTTGATTTTTCCTCCAAAGAGTGCCAGATGATGGCCGATTGGCTAGGGTGCTGGTGTTCAGTACTAGAGTCTGTGGGTTCGAGTCCCACTCTTTGCATGGATGTTAGTTCAGAATTGGCTTTAAGTAGTAGGTCCTGGTTTAATGAGCCCTCGTATAGCAAAAATTCCCAGTAGAGCTCCAAACCAAACATTTCCCAAATTTGGTATATTTAATAATACCCATTACAGATTTTCATAGCATAAAGTTTGCTATGAAATATATGACTTATGACTTTAAAGTTTTTTTTTTTAAAAATATTTTCTATAATTTCAAACTCTTTATGGAACTATCAAAATACTCCCCCCCCCCCCCCCATGCTTCCAGATTAATCTTAATGGATGCGTAACTAGTCCGTGCATTTATCATTTTAAAATGATTTTTCACCTCATAAAAAAAATAATGACCATTTGTATGATATACATGGTAGCTGTCTAGGTCAACATAACCAAGCTGTACCTTTTTTATATATCACTTTTGTAGTCAGGTAAAAAAAAATTTTAATGAAATTTTTAGCTATACAGCTAAGCTAATCCCTTTTTTTACATGGAGGTTACGTTCCAGACTTAGTAAAAAAAGACATAAGGTATATGGTAAATGATGGCTATGCTTACGATATGTTTTCTTTATAAAATGCATATAAAATAAATAATTAACAAATGAAAAATTAAATAAAATTATTTATTTTGATAATTGTGCAAGTTGTATGTATTAAACATAAAGAAAATAATTCTTAACAATCTTTAAAAAAAAATTGCAGTCTCTTGAAATTCAAGTGAATCAAAGCTTTATTTTAAAAAATTTTAAAAATAACAAATTCAGGAACAAAATAAAAATGTATACAATTAGACACTTTATTATTCAAGATTTGCTTTCTAGAACTAATTGTATCCTTTTGTTTTTTGCTGGTGCACAATCACTTTTGTTAAATGAAATTTGTACAGTAGCGTCATAAGTTTTCACATTTTCAAGCAAAACTTCTGATAACTGAGATTGGATACTTTTAAGTGGATATAAAAATTTATATGAAATGAAGAAGAAATAAAAGCAAAAATATTGACCTTTTTTTATATTGTGTTTAAAAAAAAAGTGTAATAACAAGATTAGAATTTTCAAAATCATGTTGAAAGACGGATTAGGTGTATTCAAGTTAAGAAACAGCTTTGAATTTATTTTTGTATCCTAAACTATAGATTTGAGAAACTGGATAAGTCTTGTGATAGAAAATTGCCTATCTGTGTTGATATTTTTCATCTTTTAAAGAGTGAAATGTATTTGAGTAATTGTTATAATAATTAAATACTGAAAACTGTCATAATAGTTAGCCTGTCTGTTGAGGCAACCACCTCAGGCTCTGAATTGATTGAGGTGCCAAATTGAGACAGTAAAAATCTGAAATTCTTAATGGATATCAAAAAAAGGTTAATAGTTTAATCTGATGTATGACAAAATTCATAAAATTATACAAATATAAGCGAATATTTAGGCTATTTTTACAAACTGCCTAATTTGAGATCACAAGAAATAAATTTTGCATGCCTATCTACAAACAATGTAGCTCTAAAGAAATCTTACTAATACTACTTGAAACTGTAGCAGGAGCCAAGCACAATTTTTCTAAACTAAAGTTTTAGAGAATTATCTGCATACAATAACCCAAGAGCAACTGAAAAGTCTAGCAATGGTTTCTGTGGAAAAGATGGTATCTAAAACAATTAATTTTAGAGATGAAATAGAGCAATTTGCAGCCATAAGGGCTCAAAGAATGACTGAGTCATTATTTTTATTACATAACAAATTATATCAAAATTTATTTACTTAAGTTTTGTCATTTTTAAAGTTTTTTTTTTTTTTATATATAAATAAAACTATTTAATTAGTACTTATTTTTCCCAAAATTCTTTTAAAAGTAGACAATTGCTAATAGAGATACATTCATCACTTAGAGTCTCTCCAAATATTAAAGAAAGCACCATTTTTAAAACTTGCCTTGGGTGCTACGATGGATCTGCCTGGCTCTTCTTTCCTGATTTAATTTTTAAAAAAAGCATGTAACTGAGAATATATGAATTGACATTTTATAAAATTTTGCCATTCAGTTCTGCATGCCAATAAGACATGTTTCTTTTTCAGAAATTGGAGACATAGCTGGTGTAGCTGACGTTACGATCAGGCAGTCCTACAAACTAATGTATCCAAGAGCTGCTGAGCTTTTTCCTGAAGATTTCAAGTTCTTTACTCCCATTGAGAACCTTCCGCAGTTATAAAGAGTTCTAATATGCTGTATTCAACAATCCAGCATTTCTTTTTCAGAACATTTACATTACTGATTTCATTTAATTTCAACATTTCTCAGGGTGTCTGCTGCTAATGAACATCATATTTGGATTCCAATTAATATGACTTTTTTTATCCTGGCTAATTCTGCCCAAAGTACATCTTTACATATATAGAAATTATTTTGACGTCCTGGTATTGAAGATGAATATGTGCGTAGATGTGTACTTCACATGCAGAATTTTATTTATTATTAAAGAAGCCTATATTAGTGTGTTGCTAGACAATTTACCCACAGTAAATTTATAGAGTTAAAATGTGTGTTTAAATTGATTTGTCAACATATCTCTGCAGAATAATCATTTATTGACTGTGCCGTAGCAGATTTGCATTCCTGTTTGTACCTCTTTTTATTTTGGTAGAAATAAAGTTTGGCCCAAATTAGGTATTAACAATTTCAGCTTTCAAGCCATCCTAAGTAAATAAGAGATGCTGCTGGAAATAATCATGCAAAGAGGAGGATGTTTTTGTGTATTTTTGTCATGATATTTTTGTCTTTAACTACCAGGGAATTTTTTTTTTTTTTTTTAGTTATTAATATGCGATTTTCAGGTAAAGCTAAGATAGTGAGGGCAGAAAGAGAATAACAGCCTTTCTCAATTTTTCTGAATTGTGGGTTTGGTTTGTTTACTTAGCATACTTATAATTAATTTAAATAATTGACAGATTTTTTTTTCTCATTTTGTTAATCACATGTATCATACACTTTTGTTTGAATCACCATTCTTTGCCATTTTGGTACAGTTTTGCCTTTAATCTTTCCTTTTAGTTGATTTTTTTTTAAATTATTATTATTTTTTTCCCCTTATGTTTGGCTGTCACAGTGTTTCTTTGAGGTTTTTGCACTGCTGTAAAATAATTTTAGACAAGTGTTTGTTTCATCTTCCATATTCTAATCAACAAATCTGCAATTTATGTTTTGGTTGGCTTGAAATTATGTCTAAAAGTTCACAAAGTCAGCATTTCTTTTTTCAATTTGGAAATTTTAGGCAGGTCGCCAGTGATCATAAATAGTGCTATACTCATAGAATCTTGAATTCTACCCTCTATTTATGCAGAGTTGTTTTGAATGTAGGAGGCGCAAAAGTGTTTTTTTGCCTAGATGTAAAATGCCACAAAAAAAAACTGCTATAATAAATTTTCTTTGTTGCCTGATGGTAAAAACATCTACATGTGTTATCAATTTTTCATTCTTCAGTTAATTTGAATAGTCTTATCTATATTATCATTATCTGTGATTTCCAATAAAGTTCATATCGTACACAGGTAGTGATTATGTATGTTGATTACACCTGTCCCTTGATTTACGTGACAGATACATTCTGTGTTAAAGCAAAACCATATAAATTGAATATAGGGAAATCATATAAAACTGGGAGATAGGTAACAGACCCCCAAAAAGCATGTCCAAGAGTGCATAGGATATATAAAAAATGGCAACATATGATCCAGAAAAAATGAGTGATTGAATGCTAAGAAATTATTAAAAAAAGGTTAGGTTTATTTGTACATATAGGTTATTTTGCAGTAACAAAAACATAGAATTATTGTACTGAAATAAAAAGAATTTGTATATAAGACAAATTTATTTACATAACACTTATTCAATGCTTCTTTCAATAACTATCATCCTTTTCTTGCACTTTGTATAGTAGTGTTATGGGAAATTCCCGTATGGAAATTTCTTTTTTAAAAAATCCTTTATAAATCGCATAAATCAAGGGATGGGTGTATTTATTAATATGCTAGTAATCTTAATTTTTCTAGGGCACAGTATTAGTTGCAATTTTCTTTGAAAAGTTTCCTACAAAAGTGCTTTAATGAACATCACTTATAAGTTAATGTTGTTGAAGAGTGAAGATTAGTGTTTGCAATGATGTTTGCTGAAAATAATATATGATTTTTGTACCTGCTGTTCAGTAGACACCCTGTTTTCATTACACATCCATGAAAGATCTGCTGTTAAATAACAGCGGTATATTTAGTATTGACTGATTTCAGGGAAAATTTTACTGAGGTTTATCTATAAGCGTCTGAATTTATATTAAAGTTTGTGTAATGTTGTTAATTTGTTTCAAGATAATTATGTTGTATATATATATATGTATTATCTTTAGGGAAATACGTACATTCACTCATTTATTTCCATCAGCAAAGTAGATTAGATTATTTTTCTGCTTTATTTTAGAATTATTTATTTTCATTTACCATCATTTAAAACAGAATGTCTTTGTACTTTTTCTATTTTGCCAATTTTTTCGTTTTTTTTCAATATTCAGGTAATCTTCAGTGTTAATAGTATCTAAAATTAAGTGAACTTAATCATACTATCTCTCTGAGTGTGAAGATTTTTTAATTTATTTAAATTTAATGGTAAAATAGTTTATTGTAAAAATTATATACATACACATATTCAGATGTACATAAAAGGGGGGGAAATGTATCAGCATGTATATATGTGTGTGTATGAGTGCATCAGATAAATTCATGTACTGAAAAAAAACTTTCATTATAGACATTTATATGCAACAAAAGTATAGAAGAGAGAGGACTAGGGGAACACACCACTGATAAAAAGTCCTTGTTTCCAATGCTTAACTTTAAGAGGCATTGATATTTTTCAGCACATTATGAGATTTGAGAGAACTTTGTGTATATAAGTTTAGAGACTTTAATCTGATTTTTTTTTCTCCAATTTGTAGCTTTTCAGTGGATTTATTCTATGATTTTCTTTTTTTTTTAACTTTTAATGAAAAGGAGTATTTTTCCATTTGAACTTTTAATTTGTTAAAATGTTCTTGCTTCAATATAATTTTTAAATAGTCTGTAAACATTCAATTACATCTTTATACAAATTTATAGCAGTGTTTGTTGTTTATAACCTAACAATATATCAGCCTAAACAATATGCCTGTGATTACAGTAAAGATGTAACTGTACATAAGTATGCAATAATAAACTATGCAATTTGTTAGTGGGTGTGTTCCCATGTTATTTTGTTAACTATACATATTTGCCTGTTGACACTGGTCCTATTTCACTGTACAAAACTTTATACTTTTATAACATTTTCATCGTGATGTAATAACATTGGAAAATAAAATATGCTTATCATTTATATTTGCTTTTCCATGTGTCAGTTACATATTTGTTGTTGTTCTTGTAATTTCTGCCCCCTGGCAGGAGTTCCCAGACCAGGTCCATATTAGCTTGTGGGCTCAGGAGGGTTGCCCTGGATTACAATAGCACCACAAGGGTCAGAGTTTGATTTAGCCAGGTCACTTTTGAAAAAGCACCCCCAGGGTTGACATATAGTGGGATCGTACCTTCTCTCCTACCACCCCCCTTTATTAATAAGGCAGTCCTTGTGCACCACAAAGTACAGCACAAGGCTTACAGAAGTAAGTAGAAACAACAGATAAAAACAAAGCAAAAAAAAAAAGCAAGACTAATTAAAAACTGAAGCAGCAAAGGCAATAAATTCACAGAATGAGAAAAATGCCATTTTCTGGTTAACCAAAACATGAAGTGGAGGAGGAAACCTAATGTTACAGGAATCTAATTCCACAATAAAATCCCTTCTTCCTTCAGTAAGCTTGGAGCAGTCAAAAAGCAAGTGTTCGACATTTTGAACCCCGCCCACGCTGCAGGAGCACAGATCAGTGTCTGATAATCCAAATTTCTTGAGATAGCAATTGAAATTGCCGTGGCCAGTGAGAAATTTTGTTAAGTGAAAATCACAAGAAATGCTTGTTATTTAGTTTTTGCGAAATTGTGGGGGAAAATAGTTTAGTTAAAGAGGCAGTTGAGGAATTCTGGTATAGCTCATTCCATAAGAGAATGGTCTTTTTGTGATTCTCATTGCGAATGTGAGATTTGGGGATGCTCACAGGATCAATGATGTTTAGCTTTGTAGCTTGTTTTGCAAGCCAGTCGGCTCTTTCATTCCCTAAAAGCCAGAATGACCTTGGACATGTGGAAACAAATACTAACTCTAGCTAAGCTCGTAAAGAGGGATTTCAAAATTCACTACAATTTTGTTGCAGGAGGAATATTACTAAGCAAAAATAAGGATGAAAGAGAATCAGTACAGTGGTTCGAGATCCATTTGAGCAATTTACTGAGGCACAGCAATTCTGCTTGGAACATATTACACTCTTAGGAATTCTAAATATAAAATATTCCGTTTCGGCGGCGTCTTGAAACACAACAAAGGCAAGTCCAACAGAATGGTTGAGTTTACTGCCATCAGTGAAATACTCTACAGGAAAATTTCTAAGAACATTGTCATAACCGATAATTTCGATAGGAACACGTTCAGTAGGACGTGGAAGATTTGAAATAAACATTTTGGAATCTTGGGTAATTTTTACAACATTATCTTTGAAATCTTTATTTTGCAGGACGAAAGGGTTCCGCTGAACATTATAAGGGGTTCCGTGACACTTTTTAATTATTTACCCGTAGCAGTGTACCGCTGGCTTAACTTTTGCGCACAAAGTGGTAGGGGCTGGTCTGCTGTGCATGAAGAGGGAAAAAGCATCGTTGTTCAGTTCTGATTTGCCTTGTAGCGCGCATCACGATTTATTTGCCTTGAGGCCGAATACAACTTTTACAGATTAACTGCTACTAAGGTAAACAACTGAAATTAATATTTATAAAAGTTACTTGTGAGGTGAATTACTATCTGATTTTCAAAGAAAAGGTATCTTAATTTTTCAAATTAGACATAATGTTATATCGTTTGTTTGTTGTTTTGTTTTTTCTATAATACGAAAGGGTAATAAAAAAAAATTGTGCTTTATAAAAATTCGGAGAAAAACCGGAACGAAATCGTTATTTTTATATATTTTTTTTTATTATTTGGAACGAAAACCGAAACTCTGAATGGAAAAAATAACCGTTTGATTTATAATAGAACTTTTGTTGCAAATTACAATTACATAAAATTTGGCTCAAGTACAATTTCGACAAAAACATTTTCGATAACAGAATAATTTTCTTTATAATTTGAGAATTATTATTATATTATTTTATATGAATTTGTTTCCAAAAATATAATGGATAAAGGATTGAAGACCGGAAAATTAAAAGATAATTATAATGAAGAAATTGCGGAAACCGGAAATAATGTTTCAAAACAAACCATTTCTGGACTTAAGGGGGCTTAAAAAAAAGGAAACCTTCGACTTCTGGACTTAAAAAAGGACCTAACACCAACAAGGAAGTTCCTTCGACAGAAAATATCATAAAAAATGCAAATACGACGACTCTTATTTAAACTACAGATTGTTATTGGACTGGCAATGAATATGAACCAAAAGGAAGTGCTAATAGTAGTTTAAATCCAGCAAAATTACAAAGACATTTAAAGATGATGCATCCACAATTAAAAATAAAATCATTGAATATTTTAAATGAAAACGGGACGAGCTTAAAAGGGGAGGACAGGAGTTTTCAAAATACGTAGTACGATCCAAAAAGTTCGGGGAATTGGCGTAAAAGTCCTAAACTGATAAAGTTATATTACCGATGCACAAACCACATTCAAAGTAGTCACTTTGGGCGACGATACACTTTTGTAGCGCTCGTATACCTTCTGGAAGCACTGTTGGAAGCCATTTTTTTGAAACCTCCCGTACGGCCTCCTTGCGCTGCTGCTCTCACCTCATCTGCTGACAAAAAACGGCGGCCCCTTCAAAAGTTTTTCATTGAAACAAATAAAAATCATACGGGGCTAAGTCCGGTGAATAGGCAGGGTGTAGAAGCACATTCATGTGAGTTTGGCGAAAAAGTGTGTGACCAGTTGGGACTGATGTGCAGGTGCGTTGTCATGCAGAATGTAACAGTATCCACTTAGCCAGATCTGCGGCCGTTTACGACGAATGAATTTCCCTCAGACGACGTAAATTGTCAAATAAGGCTTCTTGTTTACTGTTCTGCCTTCGGAAATAAATTCTGAATGACAATTCCTTGAGAATCAAAAAATACCTCTATCATGACTTTCCCCTTGCTCCGATCCTGCCGGAATTCTCCGATTGCGGTGAGAGGGTGATTTCATGTTAAGAAGCACGTTTTGATTGGATATCTAATAAATAACACCACGTTTCATCAACCTGTTTCATCACCATGGTAGAATACCCGTACACCTTTTGTAGCATTTTTTAAGTCTCCGTAGGTGTTTTACCTAAACGCTGACAAAATTTAATGTTGCAGCGCTGTTCTTTAAAAAGCACTTTTATTACGTCGCAGAACAAAAACATATATCTCGGAAGAAAACAGCAGCGCACGCGGTTAAATACACTTGACATGGTGCGAAACCAAACCTGAACACATAGGGGTTGTTTGGTAGAATCCATTCCATACGCTGTACTTCAAATACATGCTTTTTGCTGTCATAGGATTACCGCATCCCCCGAACTTTTGGATCGTACTCGTATATGTTGAATGATAACAATAAGGCATCATTGGAAGCCTCTTACCGCGTTAGTATCGAATTGGTAAACCAGGAGAAGCTTACATGATTGGAGAAAAATTAATCAATCTTTGTGCTAAAGATTGAAATGTGTAAAATTTGGGGGAAATTTGCAAAAGAAATTGATAGTGTGCCACTTTCTGATACAACTGTTGCTAGACGTATTAAAGATCTATCAGATTTTTGTCAGAAAGAATAATATGTCGTTTAGTAAAAAATCTCCACTTGATTAACATTACAATTAATAATTGCTAAACGAGAACATCGGTAAGACTCATCCAGGTAAGACTACAGGTGAACAAATTTTTGAAACGATCAACGCCTATAGGAAAAGCATAAATTATCTTGGATTCATGCTACCATACTTGCACCGATGGTGCTCGGAGTAAATAAAGATGCAATATTGCGAATAAAAGCAATAGCTAGTCACATACAACATTCTCATTGTTGCCTTCATCATCATGCTCTTGCAATTAAACGAATGCCCATTGATTTGAAAGATGTTCTTGATAATGTAGTTAAGATTGTCAATTACATGAAATCAGAGATTTAAAGTCCCGGTATTTAAACTTACTTTGTGAGGATTTATCTAGTGAGCATAAGACATTACTTTTGCACACCAAGGTACGATGGCTATCTCGTGACAATTTATAAAATCGATTTCTATGAACTGAAAGATGAAATAAGAATTTTTTAATTGAACATAAATATGAATTTGCGGATAAATTAAACGACGAAATTGGATGCAAAGTATGACATATCTTGCTGACATTTTTTTTCCATTTTGAATGAAATGAATATTTCATTGCAGGAATCACAACAAATATTTTGAAGTTAATAATAAAATTTGAAGCAATGATTTCGAAGCTTGATCTATGGAAACATATGTAAATTGAAATGATTTGCAATGTCTTCAAAATCTGAATGATTTCTGGGCATATCAAACGAGCTTTTTCTTAACAGTGCCGTTCAAAATTTGATTGTAGAACATTTATCCCATTTGCAGAAAACTTACAGAGATTATTTTCCGTCAACTGAATTGTCATATATGTGGATTCAAAATCCAGTTAAAATTTTAATTTAGAAGATAATGATCTGCCGTTGAAAGAAAAAGAACAATTGATTGAATATCAAAAGATTACACGTTGAAGGCGAAATTTGAAACCAGAAGAATTATTTAATTTTTGGTTGGATGTTTACAAAGAATATCCGGAAGTGTCTGATCGGGCTGTGAAAATGTTTATGCCATTTGTTACTACATGCCTTTGCGAACGAGTTTTTTCGACATATGTTAGTACAAAAACTAATATAGAAACTCCTTAGATGCGGAACCTCAAATTTATTTACAGATTACTACCATTTCTCCAGATATGGAACAGCTCTGCAGGCAGAACAAGGCACAACCAAGCCTGGTTCAGTTGTTCAGTTTTGTTTGTGTTAAACTGAGGACCATGGTCCTAAAAAAATTGTTTCCTTTTTCCCATGTAGACAATAAAAACGTGAATCAAAATGGTTTTATAATGATTTTGTTAAATTTCTTAAATTGAATTATGTACTGTTGTCAGAGCGAATCTTTACTGTTTTCAGTAAAACAGATTAACCTTAGCATAGATACCATTATTGCAACTTTTTTGCTTTGGGGTTTCCAAGAAAATTTCATTTAAACTGTAGGTTCCGCAAATGTAAAAAAGGTTGAAGACAACTGCGCTAGAAGCATAGCAGACAAAATGTACGATTCCCTGTTTATAATCATGCCATAACATTGGATTCATCCAAAGGTGTTGCAGAGACCCAATTAAGTCCTTTAAGAATGTTTTCACATCTTTATACAATGGATTTTTCCAACCAAATTTGTCATTAAGCATTACTCCTAGATATTTAATTTCATTCACCATTTCAAGCCGTGTGTTATCAAATAGAGTTGCGTGCTAGGATGTCTGCATTCTTTTTCTTAATTGCCATAGCCTCCCACCCTCTTTGACGTCAATAAATAGACTACCAGTCTACGGATTTAACATGCCATATCCTGCCTAGACTTGTAGGTATTAATGGCACTTCCGGGATTCACACCAAGCCACCCTCGGGTCAAAATCCTACACACTACCTCAGGGCCCTGTTATATATTTAAATATGTTAGTTCAAAAGCTGAACCCGCCTTCAAATTTTTCCATTATAATATTCCTGCATCATACATTCCGAGTGTGTATTCTTTTGCCAGCAACTGTTTGAGAGGACATAAATTCAAGTTAAAATCAGTTTCTGCAACTGCATGAATAAGTAAATAAGCCATGTTGGACAATTGCAATGTACAATTTTTAATCATGAAAAACTGATTTCTATTGTTTGGATACTAAGTTGAATGACTTAATTGGGTCATCCTAACGTTTAAATAGTGATCTGTGTCTGAGATAATCAAAATTAATGTAAAATTGAGAATTTAACTATACCAGTTCCTCCAAAAGATAAAAAATTGACAGAAATAGACATTAATACAAATGTTGGGTTTGCAAGAAAGTAATTTCGGTTTTTTAGTATGAAAAAACTCAAGTTTTTTTCTATACAAAAAATGAACTTTAATCAGTTAAACATCTTCCTTTCTGTTAGATGACCTTTTGCCATCTTTCTGGTAACTTCATGATTCCCTGCTCATAGAATTTCTGGTCCTTACCAGCAAAAACTCAACCAAGTGCAATTTGAGGTCATCGTTATTACTGAAATTTGTACCATTTAAAAAAGTTTTGTAAACTTCGAAATAATGATATCCGATGGTGCAAGGTCGGAGCTATATGGGGGATGCAACATCACTTCCTAACCAGGCTCCAATAATTTCGTACGTGTTGCTAAAGATGTATGATAGGGCGGAGCGTAAACAAAAAGTTTTCGATTTTGATTTTCCCCTAGTGCGGAAAGTTGGGTACTGGTGGGTAGGTCACGTAGCAAAGTTTTGGTAAAAACAAAAAATATCTTCCGTTTCCATTTCGTCCGTGATTTTTAGCATATTTTTACCATATTGTTAAAAATGTGTATTTCTGTTGTTTTGTTTGCAGCTCTTCTCTTTTTTTATGAAATAAAATTCAGAAAAAATCACAACTCGCCACGGGCAGGTGGCTGCATTGCGAGTTTCACCCGTGCCCACCCATCCACCTAACCATATGGGCACTTAATCCCTTTGCACTTGCAGTTATTCCGGTTTTACTCGGTACTCGCATTTGGTTCAAATGATGAATAGCTTTTCTCGACTCTGTTCGGGTTCTAACTAAACGTCACGCTCATTCTCTTCACACACATCCGCAGAACCTCTGTTACTAGTTTCACGAAACGTTGAACACTTTGGGTGTGGCAAGGAAATTTTAGGCTTCCCATGTGTTGAGCTACAGACTCTCCACTGGAAATAAAATTTCTCAATCATCTTCTGTCAAGTGAGATGTTATTGGGGGTTCCTTCAAATTACATTTCTTCCAATCAATAAGGTCTAATGTCCAACTCAATAAGGTCCTTCAAATATATGAAACTGCCTCGAAGTTGAGTGACGGAATGTTGTAGTGTCTCATTCCTTCCTTTTTTTTCCTTCTTGCTCGTAAAATCCTACGTAGTCCAAGTTCTCGAATGGGCTGTCTGTCGTCTGTGATCATTGACAAGATTATTGCTTCCGGGTGGCCGAAATAAGGCCATTTTCTCTTGAGAGTGGGATCGACCACAGTCTTTATTCATTTTTAAGATAGCGCGAGACAATTCTTCCACAAATTTTAGTAGACCATTCGTGCAATATGGATTTAATTTGATTGTAAACCACAAAGAAAATTCGCTCGAAATGACTACAAATCTCACATGAGGGAGGTTTTCACAATTTGCTAATGCCTTTCCCAATAGGGCCAGAAAGTGCATTAGAACCACTCGTTCTACCATCCAAATGCTGCACAAATGTCAGACTGGCATCTCATTTGCGTGTAACTGGCAGATAAACCAGTGAAAGGGTTTTCAATGGCCTCCTCAAAACGGTGAATTGCGCTGGTTTTATACAAGTATTAACGATTGATCCATCGCACCCTATTGAGATATGTAGCATTTCGAGCGAATTTCCAAAAATTGACAGAAAGTATCTTAGCACAGACCTGCGATACCTTTGGGATATTTGTCAAGCTGTCACAAATGGAAACTGCTCATCAAGTTTGTCACAAAAGCACCCTGGGAAAATGTCTCATGCATGTTGGCTAACAACGTAAATCGAATAATGCGTTTATACATTAGCTCTTCAGAGCCTTCAAACAACTCATCCTCTATCAGAGTTCATCATGAAAGTGTACGCACTTATGTGGTTACAGTCAAATTAAATCCATATTGCACGGATGGTCCACGAAAATTTGTGGAAGAATTTGTGTCTCGCTCTATCGTAAAAACGAATTAAGACTGTAGTTCGATCCCACTATCCAAAGAAATGGCTATTTCTGCACCCGGAAGCAATAATCTGTCAATGATCACAGAAATGGAAACAGAAGATATTTTTAGTTATTCCCAAAAACTTTGCATACGTGACCTACCCACCAGTACCCAATTTTTCCGCACTAGGCAAAAAAAAAAATCGAAAACTTTTTTTTAGGCTCAGCCCTAATGTATGAGGCCTCATATTGTAGTGGTGGAAAACGATTCCTTTGCAATTTGCCTTTCTCCGTCCTTTTCTCTTTAATTGCTTCCTCCAATTTCATAAGCTGTTGGCAGTAAACATCTGAGTTGATCGTTGGTTGCTGGAAGCAGCTCAAAATACACACCTTTGTATCCCACAAAATTGACAACATGATCTTTTACTGATGCAGTTCAATTTTCGATATGGTTTGTGCTAGTTCATCACACTTAGAACAATGATCTTTTTCGATTAATGTTATTGTAGACGATCCATTTTTCATCACCAGTGATAATTCGTTTCAAATTAGGGTTGATTTCATTACATTTGAAATGCATATCACAAATAGTAATTCATTGTGTTAAGTTAATTTCTTCCAATTCATGCAGAACCCAAATATCAAGCTTCTTAACGAGTCCAAGACATCTTATGTGATTTTCAATTGTTGTGAGTGATACATTTAACCTCTTTGTAATCTCTTGCACAGTTATATGACAATTCGATTCAATTATGGCTTTCATTTTGTCATCAACTTCAGAAGGTCGACCAGAACGTTTGTCATCTTCATGTGAAAATCGCCAGAAATGAAATTTTTAAACCAATTCTGACACTTGCATTCTGTTAAGCAATACACACCATAAACTTCACGAATCTCTTTGTGAGCCTCAACCGCTTTCTTGCCTTATGAAAATAAATAAGTAAAATATGTTGAAAATGTTCCTTTTTGCATTCCATGTTAAAATTGACCTCAAATTATAGTTCTAAACAAAATTACACGGGAATTTCTTTCTATATTAACCTAAAATTGCCAACTACCAAACTCAAAAGAAAAAATTGTTAACATGGACAGAAGAATAACAAAATAAACAACGCCATATATTTGTGCAAACCGAAATACTGTTCTGCCAACCCAATATTCCATAGTAATATGAAAATGCAGCTGTCCGCATGATATTTAATATTTAAGCACTTAAAATTGAATTAATATTTAGATAGGTCCAATGCTAACATCAAATGAAAGATGACTCGCTACTGACCCTCTATTAGGATAAACTGTAGATATATTCTTAAATTAACCCCCCCCCCCCACTTTCAGGGTAGATCCCACCTCCAGACAGGTCATTGGACCAAATTTTTCATGTTCTAGAAAAATACTTGCTTTTCCAAGTTCATTGAAGTTAACGTAATATTTGAGTCATTTACAAGCCAAATCAGTTAAGTCCACTTTTTTAAAATTTTAGTGTCAACAATTAATGGATTTCGAACTTTTTATGGTCTAATGAATCTCCCCAAAAAATAAGGATGAACACCACTTCAATGACAGATTTTTTTAATTTATTATTTTTTTTTTTGGGGGGGGGAGGGAGGTGGGGTGGGGGGAGGATGGGCATCGAATAATAAGTGATTTTTTTTTTTTCAGATATCTAATCCAGGTAAATCCATACTCTACTGTAAATCGTTACAATATTCAAACGCAGAAGCAAGTACTTGATGATAACGGTAAATTATTTAGTGTCGTTTCATCACAAAAAAAGTAAAGCAATGAGTCAGTAGTACAGTCTAACAGCCGCAGAAGTAAGTAGTAGTGAATTATTAAAACAATTATTTTAATTTTTTTTATAGAAAAAAATTGAAGATTGAACTGTATGTTGTTACATTTTACATTATCTATATACTGTATACATAAAACAGTTCCGTAACTGACTGACTGACTGATTACGCACAGACACAAACCGATGGACCTAAAGGTTGAAATTTTGCATGGCGATTCTTCCTATAGTGCAAGGGTGTACTAAGAAGATGTTTTGAAAAATTCTTCTTAGATTTTTTAAAAATTAAAATTTTAAGCTATTTTTGTAACATTCTTTAAAGTTTGCATTTAAAATAGTAATCTGAGAGTTATAAAATTTATATCACGAGAAAGATCATAAAAACTCCTTTAAAATGAAATCTTTTTCGAATCTTTGCCTCCATTTTCAGTTTTTTGGTGAATTTTTAAAGATTAATTTTTAGAATTCAATTTATTAAATGCTGATCACGTGGTTTCTTTTATTTTTGTGATACTTTAAATTAATTTTACGTCACATGCCTAACAACGGTAATAAATTGACATTTTTTTCTTTCTAATGCGGCAGACGATTGGACATTATCCAAAAAAATATTAAATACAGTAAAAGAAATGTTTCTCAAACTGCACTATATTAACTGTACTATATTCTTTAGTATGTTCTATTAGATTTAATTTCAATATTTTTTTCTACATTATTTTGTCTATAAAAATATCCGTTACGATTTTTTTATAAATATATTTTTTTGCTTTTTTTTTTTGGCATTAACTGCATTCATTGACCGTTGTATTTAATTTGAATGTACTCCGTAGCGAAGCACGGTATTCAGCTAGTATACAATATAGCAATTTATTGTCCATGTCATGAATTCGGCTTTTTTACCATTAATAATGCATACCAGGAATCGAGACGGCCGCTCTCTAATACGGCGTTAGTGCATCACTGATTGTTTTTCAGAGCTTCTCCCAGCTGCTTCCATTTGACAGAAGCGTCACCTGTACACTTTTCGCTCGCATATTTCAACATCCTGTCTCCCGATGAACGGAAGTTTCATCAGAATTTCAAGAAGAATCAATCGTACAATACTCGGAACTTTCTTATTAAAATAAAACGATGAAAGTTTTACACTTTTTTAGCTTTAATTTATATAAATGTATATAGATATCTATATTTCCTCTGTTTTTAATATCTAAAATATTTTTTAAAATGTTTTGTTATTTACGCGTTAGTCTGTTTTATTATATCTTAATTTATTACATCACGTTGAAGGCAAGTTTTAAACTGGGGGATAGATACTGGTTATTGCGCTGGCTTTCTAAACATCAGTTAGTCACATAAGGGAAGTTAATTTGATTGAAATTCATTAGATATTACTTCTGTATCACTTGAAAAGGATATCTGGAGAGATGATCTCTGGAAAAGGTTAATTGCAAGGAGAACCTTTAAAAAAAGGAATTATAGATTTTAATGTTCTAATGAATATTCGTCATTATTATTTGGCTTCTCCAGCATTTAAACTAAATACTATGCACTTTCCCTGAGACAGTCCATGACGAAAGGGAATTTTAACTTTGTGACACAGTAATTTTTTCGTATTTCCGATCTTGCGTCGCATAGTAATTTTTTCGTATTTCCGATCTTGCGTCGCGCCCGTGATACCGGGTAGCCGAAGAACAGCGCCAACAGCTGGTCCGACATACAGAGACACCTAGTGGCCAGTGTTCAAAGCTTCTGCATGCCATTTGTTTTTGCTGGCCAGTGAATTGTTCAAACCTGTTGTCAAGCTATTGTCGGAAACTTTGTGTGCTGAAGGCTAGCACCTTATGCAACCTACTACCACAGATAATTATTTTTTATTGTCAATATGTTGGTTAGATTGTGGAGCAATAAAACTTTGTGTAGTGATATTTCCGAGAGATATGAGAACATAACCTAAATATCGAAAGGTGACGGGGTTACTTTGTAACACATTGACACTGTCACGGAATAACCCACAACAACATTGAGCAGCAAGTCGACCCATCTCCTCCAGCTGCTCAATGTTGCATTTTTCCGTCCCCTAAAATACCACTGGAACGAAAGAAGTATTGACTATCTGGAAAAAAAACTACCCGATGGAGCAGAATGTACAAAAAAAACGGAATTTCCTCCTCTTCTCAAAGAAATGATGGCTGCCCTGGGCACCCGAGGTCTCTTTGAAGTCAAAGATACAGATAAAACTATTTAATATTTGTAATAGGTATATATAATTGTATATCAAGCTTTTGATAAGCGTTTTACTGTCTAACTTTGTGTCAAGTAATTTTTCCTCTTGGATTTCAAGGCGAAAGCACAGATGACACAAAGATGCCCCGCCGAGTGGGGCTACTTTGTGACCACATTTTAACTTAAATTTCTCAATGGTAATTAAAGATCCGGGTTAGCACAATACATTACTACGTAAGGAAAGGATGTACCAATGTTTTGTAATATTTCGTTTTGGTCTGCTTTTAAAACTGAACGGCTGGCACAGGAAAAAATCTTAAACTCCGTCACAAAGTATAACCCCATCTTACGGTAACCTGGAAAACCTGAAGGAATTTCATATTCAGATTACTGTTATACATACTACGCTTAAAATATCACTGCGGTGAGTACGAGAAACTAAAAATATTATAATTCTATTTTAATTTAAGTTATGTATGAATATATATAAGTATACATTCATATACTTACTTTAACTAACACACACACACACCACACATATATACAGGTGGTTATCAAAATAATGGAAACGTTTAAGAATAACATGAAATTCTTTATTAATATGGCATAGGACCATTTATGGCATTTAATAACACCTGAATTCACTGAGGAATTAAATTATGCAAGTCATGAATAGTGGTTAAGGGAATATTATACCATTCTTTATGGATAAATCGTCAATGTTCCTGTAGAGATGCTGTTGGTGAATATCGATTCCTGACTCTATTCTCTAAAACAGACCACAGCAGTTCGATGATATTGAGGTTTAGGGACTGTGCGAACCAGATAAGATGTTTGACTTCGTCTTTATGCTCCTCAAACTACGACCTGACACGTCTAGCTGTATGGTTCGGAGCATTATCATCATGGAAAACGCCATCTCCTGGAGGAAAAATTTTTTGCACCATAGGATGGATCTGGTAGGCTAAAAGTTCGACATAATCCTTCAAGGTCAATCTCCCTTTCAGGGTTACAATAGATCCTTTTTGAAAACCATGAGATGGCTGCCAAAACCTGGAGAAATTTCCCTCCACGTTTGACAGCTGGCATGAGACAAGCATGATCGTACGCTTGTGTGGTTATTCTTCAGACATACGCACGTTCTATTGCGGGGAACAAGTGAACAATGATTCGTCTAACCAAATATCATATTTCAACGTATCACTCGACCAAGATTTGTACTCGCAGAACCACTATAGAGGACGTTTTGTATTCACATCTGTTACAAGTGGCTTGGGAATTAATACTCTGCTGTAAATGTTTTGTTTGTGAAGTTTTCTCTAACCTGTAATGACTGATACTGGAGCCTGCAGATTCAGATGGAGCTCTACGGTCACTTTGGCTGCAGTTGTCTTTTTTTTTTATGTCACAATCCGCTTCAACACCCGTCAGTCTCTTTCACTAAGCTTTCCCTTTCTCCAATATTCTGTTTCACAGAGGATGTCTTTCCGTGCACTCTGTATGCCGTCATGACTTCCGATACCATAGCTCGGTAAACACCCAAAACCATGGGGGATGTTGTAACAGATACTCCAATTAGACGCGCTTCAACAATTTGCCCTCTCTGTACGGTCTACAAGGTTGACATCTTACGCTATCCCCCAAAGAGCTTGAAGCCCATAGTTTCATTACTGCTACCTTAGAGTAGAATAATGTATATACTATATTCTAATAAAAATACTGGTCCCTAGACTTGTTTTTTAAGGAATACGAAACACTTTCATATACACCACTAATATTGACATGTGTTTCCCTTTTTGATAACCACCTGTATATAGATAAGTATTCGTCTATGTATATACGCATAGATAAAATTTTTACATGCAAATTTATTTTGTTTGTTTAGACTTTTTTTATTAACTTTGTCCCTATTTATTAAGTACACTGAAGAGCCAAAAAAGAAAAACTGGTACAGGCGTGCTTATGCAAATAACGGAGATATGCGAAAAATCAACTTAACGCGATGCGGTCGGCAGCGCCTATATAAGACAACAGGTGTTCTGGCGAAGCTGTTAGATCTGTTTCTGCTACTCCAGTGGCAGGTTATCACGATTTATGTGACTTTGACAGTCACATTATAGTTGGCGCACGAGATGGGACATAGCATCTCCGAGGTATGTCCAATTTGGAGTTTCGCACACGCCCATTTCACGAGTGTACCGTGAATATCAGGTATCCGGTAAAACATCAAATCTGGACAGCCGTGCGGCATGAAAAGACCTTGAAAAAATGGACCGTCGACGACTGGCGAGAATCCTTCAACGAGATAGACGGGCAACACTTCCTCAAATTGCTGCGGATTTCAATGCTGGGACATCATCAAGTGTCAGCATGCGAACTGTTCAACGGACCGTCATTAATATGGGCTTTGCTACCGAGTGGCTCCAGGATCCCTCATTTGACTTTAGACACTTACATTGCCCACCTAAATCCCCAGACATGAGCATTATTGAGCTAGGCTGGAATGCCTTGCAAACGTGCTGTTCAGAAGAGATATCCACCCCCTCGCACTCCTATGGATTTTTGGATTACCCTGCAGGATTCATGGTGTGAATTACCTTCAGACATTAATTAGTCGAGTTCATGCCACGTCGTATTGCGGCACTTCTACGTGCTCTTGTGGGCCCTACACGATATTTAAGCAGGTGTACCAGTTTTTTTTTTAATCTTCAGTGTACTTATTTGCTAGTTAATTGAATTCCTTTTTTCAGATTTAATTGAATATAATTTTTACATCCTCTTCTATATAAATGCGCAATTATGTATAATTCCCAAATTAAACAAACGTATAACAATATACATTGCTGGCTATTAAAATTGCAACACTAGGAAGGAAAGCAAATAACAAAACTTTACTTATTGTACGTATACAGCATAGTCGGAAGAAAACATGATTAAATTTGTAGGCAATTTGGGGGTATACAGGGTCCGAAATTAGTACACACAGCTGCCGACCTCTGGCAGCTAAAACGGTTCTAACCCGTTAGGCACCGATTCGAACTGGGCTTGAATGACTCATATGGGCAAGTCATTCCATTCTGCTTCAAGTCTATGCCACACTTCATCAATTGTAGTGGCTGGAGAGCGGTGGCGGCCCAGTCTCTCAGCAACCCATGACAAGATATTTTTAATTGGTGAGAGATTTGGAGAACGTGCTGGCTAGGACAACTGTAGAACACTCTCTGTGTCGAGGTAGGCCAGGACACGACGTGCAATATGTGGTCTTCATTATCTTGTGGAATGATGACGTCTCCGAGGCCTCAAAGATAGGGCACAGTCACCGGCCTTAAGATCTGAGAAATGTAAAGCTGATTAAAGATGACGAGAACACGGAGATTAATTATTCGTGACATTTTTGAGAAATGAGCTAAGCTCAAAAATGGGAGTTTTTAGGGACTTTTCGATTGATTTAAAAAATGATAAAATATTTTACATTCCCATTTGCTCTCCTTAGAGTCCCATCGCCAACCTGGCTCACTTTTCTAAAAATAATCATTTTTTTGACGTAAATTTCTCTTTCAGTCGCCTGATATTAGGTGGCAAATTTGAAATGAATGTATCTTTCGTCTTAGTTTCAATAACGAATATAGTTTTAAATACAATTAAAAATGACTGTATTTCCGATACCCTACCTTTTATACTGCCCATAAGGGTACTTTTCCGTTAGCGGGACACCCTTGGCGCCAAATATAAATGTCGTCTAGTCGTCACCTATCATAAATGTAAGAATGAGAAATAATATGAGAGAATACACTACTACAAGATATTCTATCTTTTAGTGGACAATTATTTTATACATCCAAAAAATTATACTATAATGGGAAATAATATGAGAGAATATACCACTACAAGATATTTGTCACGAATAGTTATTCGTAACTTGCAATTTGTAGGTTTAATTCAGTTTATAAAATACAACTCCCTTATTTTAGTCAACAAATAAATTTGCAACTATTAGATTACCCCTTAAAGGGAGCAACCTTTCTCAGAATCAGGTTACCAGCACGTGTATGCATCTATATGACAACCTTTGGCATTTACCCAAGCGGTTAGTTGCTAGCCAACGCGCCAATTTGGCGTGTTTGAAAGAGTTTGTCCAATCTGGTTCGTAAAGGTCAGACTCACTCTACGTGGTAGCTATCGGATGTGTGTGGCGATTTTGTTGCTCGCCTTTTTTGTTGTTGTTCAGCGTTACATGCTGGAAAAGCTAATGTCCAATATGTGAGTTTTCTTTTTTTTTCTTCTTCAAATTGTGACCATGCATTTTTCTATATTTATGTGTTTAATTCAATAAAATTAACTGAAATGCTATTCTTATGAGTCAAGCCTTTCTTAGTGTTGATTTAACGTGTTTTATAATAGTGCAGGATGTGTTCGATAATTTATTTTAACTTATAGTTTAAGTGGAACCATCACCTACTAAATATTCACAACGCTTTAATTTCTCGCAATACACTATACGTAATGCCATTTTCGTGTACAATGTTAAATTTATTATTGCTGTTAGCATTTTCTGTTTATGGCACGTGGCGCCATTTGCACGTGCTGCTGTGATGCGTGCTATTTAGCATAGCTTTTATTCCTCTATTGCTAATATTGTTCCGTTTTCTGGGTTCGATTGGATTGAATAAATATCTCTTTAGAAAGTTCACACAAAACAAAATTTATTATTCTATAAATTCTTCAGGCGCATACACAAATTCAACAGAAAACACGTAACAACTGTCTTCTTTACAACAGAAAACTCTAAAAATACAAGTCAGGATAACAATCTTCAATACAATATATGCCTAACGCACTTTCAATACATTCAATACGCAGCAGAAAAGAACACTGACTTCCAGGTTCAGGTTCAGGCATTTCAACTTGTCGGACCTTCAAGGTCTGTAGGACTTTATGTCCAATTGTAACATTATGCATCAGAAATATATTTGCTCAGCAGGTAATTAAATATCAAAAATAGGCCCTTATCAGTAAAAACATAATACAAGTAAATTAAGTAATCTATACTAATATATAAAGAGAGAGGGGATTTTGTACGTGGAGGGTAATCTTCAGAACCACTGTACCTATTTGAAAAATTCTTTCACTGTTTGAAAGGTACATTATTCCAGATGGACATAGGCTATATATTATGTATATCTAATCAGTAGAAATAAAGTTAGGGGCTTAATCCTAACAATCTCCATTGTTACCGCTATTGTCCTCTACCGCTTTTTGTGGCGAAGTCTTCAATGATCCTTAGCGTGGTGCTATCTATACTAATATATAAAGAGAGAGCGATTTTGTACGTGGGGGGTAATCTCCAGAACCACTGCACCTATTTGAAAAATTCTTTCACTGTTTGAAAGGTACATTATTCCAGATGGACATAGGCTATATATTATGTATATCTGATGAGTAGAAATAAAGTTAGGGGCTTAATCCTAACAATCTCCATTGTTACCGCTACTGTCCTCTACCGCTTTTTGTGGCGAAGTCTTCAACGATCCTTAGCGTGGTGCTATCTATACTAATATATAAAGAGAGAGGGGATTTTGTACGTGGAGGGTAATCTTCAGAACCACTGTACGTATTTGAAAAATTCTTTCACTGTTTGAAAGGTACATTATTCCAGATGGACAAAGGCTATATATTATGTATATCTGATCAGTAGAAATAAAGTTAGGAGCTTAATCCTAAAAATCTCCATTGTTTCCGATACTGTCTTCTACCGCTTTTTGTACCGAAGATTTCAACGATCCTTATCGTGGGGCTATCGCGGTGGGCTTCTGTTCTGACGCTAGCGGTTTGAACCTAGCCGTTCTCCGGCACGCCTTTTACTTTTAAAAAATTTATTTCAATTATTAACTAACATAAAATTAATTTAATGTATTATTTAGGTTATTATTAAGGTAAAAATAGATTTACAATTTATTGGCTATCAACTGGAAATTTATTGGTATAATATTTTGTTCAACCCGGACAAAGTCGGGACGGGCCGCTAGTAGTAAAATAAAAGTTAACGCCGGGAATCGCACCCGGGAGAAAAAATTACAAGGCGCACGCGCATCCACTGGGCCAGAGTTGCCACAGTTATTTAAGAAAAATGAGGAAGATATTCGCACTGAGATTATAGTAAAGTTCTAGGGGGTTGGAAAAAATACAAGAGGGAGGAGTTAAAAAAAAGAATAAGTAAGCAAGATAGAAGAGACAGTGTTAGCTCTTAAGAAAACACGCCTGAGGGCGTTTGCGGTTAGCACGGTGGGAGTAGTCATAGTCGGGAAACTGAGCTATAATCTCATTGCGAATGTTAGGAATATTATCAAAAAAATTCTTAGAGAGTTTAAGTGCAGTTTCCTTGAAGGAAAGGATGCTGAAGTCTCGTATGGTTTCATTAGACATATGACAGATCGCTCGGTGAATACGTCTGAGAGTCAAGTTCTGGATGACCTCCAGTTTAGGGATATGAGTTTTCTGGGCGTAGAACGAGGCCGGTATTGCATAAAGAGCTACAGGGAGAATAACTTGTTAAAAAAGAAGGACTTTGTTTCTCATGGAAAGATGGCTGCCGTATATTAATAAGCGAAATTGCATGGTAACAGCGTTACATTTTTATACTAGTTTATCGACATGGAATTTCCATGTCAGCCTGCCACTGACTTCCAATGCCAATCTCAGGTATATTTATAGACTTCCAAAGCGCCCTCTATCGGTCAGCAGCTAGAAATCGCTAGACCATACGAGAAAGATCTAGAAGGTTGGCAACCATTAGGCTCCATATCGCCAAATTTGGCTACCTAAATAAAGTCTCGAATAAAGTCTGAACAAATAAAGTCCTAAATAAAGTCTAAACAAATCCATCGCCAATTTGGCGATAACTCTCATATTTGGCGAGATTACCAAAGACTGGCAAAATTCGTAACAATATTCTCTGTTCGTAACGTTTATTACTTATTTCTCGCTCTAATGTTAAATTTTAGTTCCGTTGCATCGATTATAATTTCACCCATTACAATTTTAACGGCTTCCACTACTCACATTATTCACAACACCTTTATTATTCACAAGAGATATCTTTCGTAATAATATTCTATCTTGTAGTGGACAATTATTTTATACATCCAAAAAATTATACTATAAATAGAAATAAAAATACAAAATAAAATTTAAACGGCATGCATGAAATTGGAAATATCTTTCAGCATTGCAGAAAACTTTTCAGTTTTTGAATTCATACGACGCCACATGAATTCTATCAAGTACGATTGTAGATGGTGGCGAGCAGTATCCCGCTGGCGTTTATTACACCATTTCGCACTGCCCCATAATCGATGAGTGAAATGTTCTTAGCCGTATTCATAGCCAGATCGTGAAATCCATCTCAGTTTATGCGCAAAGCAAATAGTCACGGAATAAAAATAATTACAAGATAAAAAAACTTTTTATATATCATGTTTTTAAATTTTCTGTTGAATCATATAATCTTGACAATTCTATGTATTAAGAAATACTTTTTAAAAATTTTTTTGATGAATTATCCCATCAACTTGAAAGAAAATGAAGTTAATTGGAAGTTAACTTGCGTTTAACTTTTCGTTCCCGTCCCGGCCGATAGTTGGCTGCAACCAGTCTACAACACAAAATTAACTGAAAAAGAATTCAATCTGCTTAAAGATGGCTAAAAGTATCAAAATAATGCATTGTCATCGTGGTCTGGGCTATTTTAAAAGTTTCAAATGTCTAGCTAGTCGGGAAGTTAGTTAAAAATCGATTGCAAGATTTGTACCGGACAAACACACACAAACAAACAAACAAACAAGAAAGCGAGTTGATAAAAACATGGTAATAAAAAATTGAAAATGGCGAGTCACGATATTTGGCACGGTCCGCGGTGAAAGTTGAAATCCTTGACGCGCCGCTAACTTCATGATTTGGCGACATTTGCATTTGGCGTCAAATGTCGTCCCGCTAACGCCAAAGTAACAGATTTTGAAATTATATATTTCCATTCTATAATTTTTATCAAGGAGCTCAATTCCTTGAATTTCTGGTTCGATTTCATCATCAAGGATGTTTTAAAACTTTCAGAATTTGAAGCTTTGTTTTCCAATTTTTTTGCGTTTACTGATCTTTTTGGACTCGAGGCGCATCTACCTTATCATCGTGTGTCATTTCAGAGTCTTTAAAAATGTTTGTGACTTAAAATCTTAGTTGTAGCGGAACGCAAAATAGCACGCTGCCGCTTCAATTTTTTTTTACATTATTTTATTAACTCGCTTTCTTGTTTATTTGTTTGTGTGTGGGTTTGTTTCGTAAAAATCTTGCAATCGATTTTTAACTAACTTCCCGACTAGCTAGACATTTGAAACTTTTAGAATAGCTCAGAACACGATGACAATGCATTATTTTAATACTTTTAGCCATCTTTAAGCAGATTTGAATTCTCTTTCAGTTAATTTTGTTTTGTAGACTGGTGCAGCCATCTATCGGCCGGGACGGGAACGAAAAGTTAAGCGCAAATTAACTTCCAATTAACTTCATTTTCTTTCAAGTTCATGGGATAATTCATCAAAAAATTTTTTAAAAAGTATTTCTTAATACATAGAATTGTCAAGTTTATATGATTCAACAGAAAATTTAAAAACATGGTATATAAAAAGTTCTTTTTATCTTGTAATTATTCTACATTATCTTTATTCATTACGCAAATATAAATTAAGTAAGCATGCGCTTACCTTCAGTTTTAAACAAGTCCTTTCCCACAGACGCCAGATGCGGTGTTGAAATGGTAGCTAAAAAGCGCGGTTTTTGTAACGAGAACCGACTATATATTCTTTTTCAGTTGCTTTAGCGACGGGGACCAGTTAAAAAGTCCTGCTGGATCGGATGCGGGCCGGCAGTTGGCCATCCCTGCTTTAGAGGTAAAGACACGGACAGAATCTCAAATAATTACAAGATAAAAAGAACCTTTTATATACCATGTTTTTAAATTTTCTGTTGAATCATATAAACTTGACAATTCTATGTATTAATAAATACTTAAAAAAATTTTTTTGATGAATTATCCCATCAACTTCAAAGAAAATGAAGTTAATTGGAAGTTAACTTGCGTTTAACTTTTCGTTCCCGTCCCGGCCGATAGATGGCTGCACCAGTCTACAAAACAAAATTAACTGAAAAATGATTAAATTCTGCTTAAAGATGGCTAAAAGTATAAAAAGAATGCATTGTCGTCGTGTTCTGAGCTATTCTAAAAGTTTCAAATGTCTAGCTAGTCGGGAAGTTAGTTAAAAAGCGATTGCAAGATTTGAACTGGACAAACACACAAACAAACAAGAAAGCGTGTTAATAAAAACATGTAAAAAATGTTTTACACCAATAGGTTTCCTATATGAAAAAGAAAAGATATATCATCAATCATAGAATATTGAAAAAAAATCAAGAAATTTTGATTTTGCCGCAATAGAAATCGATTTATTTTATTTTTTTATATTTCTCACTCATTTGTGTAGTCTCTTCCCCCCCCCCCTCTCTTTATAGTTGCATTAGATGAATTATTTTGCATAAGTTTAATTTTCCCTACATTTCAGCATTTTTTTTATCCATGAGAAAATTTTTCATATGACATTTCTCTTTCCTTTCAGCGTCTGCAGCTGTCTCAGAAAATTATTTGTTATTTGAACACAGTCACAACGAAATAGTCTTCTTTTTCCATTTAATTAGCATAAGGGCGTTTGTGTGGTTTTTTTGGTTATATTTCTATTATTCGACAGATTCGTTCAAAATCTTTATCTAAGGTTTCAAATATATACAGGAACACAGGCATATAAATATCCCCACTCAAAAGGCAATTTACAATTAAAACTAAGAAGCTGTTTGTTAGCGCCTGTTCACACAGAATCCGTCAGCGTCAGCGTTTGTAGTATTGGAATATATTTATCCAATCAGAAACCTCCCAAACGATTAGCCACGAAATTGTTAAGGACTGTGATTGGTTTACAATATGTCAATACGAGTGACGCTGACGGATTCTATGTGAACTGGCCTTTATTGTTTTGCGTTTCCCACAAGACCTCTCTCTCAACTTCAATCAAAGTCCGCATTTCTGGAGCGGATTTCTTAGAATAATCTTTTACCCTCAACAGGTTGTGGAATAACTGGTCTTCAAATTCTTACACCTTTGGGCACCCTCACAGGGATAGCTCCAGTTGGAGGATGGCCTTGGATGGTAAGCTTTTAACCAACTTACTCTAATTAATTTATAGACCCCCCCCGCTTCTATACAAAGACATTTACATTTAGGATAACACCACAATGAAAATAACAAGGTCTCACGTCATCCAAAGATATTTTTTTAGTAGGATACCGTCCCAGAGGACATGAGACGGAGATTCGAATTCTTATGACTTAAATTTTTGCATTTTGAAGAAAATATAGAGAGTGGGAGGGGGGAAGGGCGCAGGTCACGTGGAAACCACTGAAGGGTGTCCCAAGCCGAAAATGATTGGGAAACACTGGCCTAGATAAAATAATTTATGGCATTTTAACATCAGGCATTCGCCATATATTAGTACAAATCTAAATAATTACAAGATAAAAAGAACTTTTTATATACCATGCTTTTAAATTTTCTGTTGAATCATATAAATTTCACAATTCTAGGTATTAATTAATACTTTTTAAAAATGCTTTTGATGAATTATCGCATCAACTTGAAATAAAATGAAGCTAATTGGAAGTTAACTTGCGTTTAACTTTTCGTTCCTGTCCAGGCTGCACCATTCTTCAAAACAAAATTAACTGAAAATTAATTCAATTCTGCTTAAAGATGGCTAAAAGTATTAAAATAATGTCATCGTGTTCTGAGCTATTCTAAAAGTTTGAAATGTCTAGCTAGTCGGGAAGTTAGTTAAAAATCGATTGCAAGATTTGTACAGGACAAACACACACACACAAACAAACAAACAAACAAGAAAGTGAGTTAATAAAAACTTCGTAAAAATATGTAACTTGTAATTAGAAAAAAAAAGTGAAAAAATTCTCCATAGCTAAACATTAAGATTTTCGACCTATGATGTCAACTGATGCAGCGCCTTAAATGTAACCAGGGGTTTTTCAACTCTCCGAAGGAGTCCTGCGCTCTCTCACCCCCTCGATTTTACGAAGTTTTGACTATATACTCTTGTTTGGGTCTGTTTTAAATTTTTCTAAACGAGCCCGCAGTTTGCGTTCTTCTAGTGAGAATCATAGGTAAATTCTCGACAGCGAATTGTGCAGAACACTTAAAGTCGTTTATATATTTATTACTTTTATTTAATTTTAATTTTAATTTTCTTTCTTTGTTTAATTTTTATTTATTTATTTTTCTCCCGATGAGGCACTTGATTATTTGATGCGAAATGAAATAAAATATGTGTCTCATGTAACCAATCATTACTGAACAATTATTGCGAACATGATCCCCATCCGAGAGAAAAAAAAAAGCCAATCGATCTCCAAAGCTCTTTGTCTAGGTTTTCTTCCAAACGAAAACATCTTATCGACAGTCGATTTCAGTCATTAAGACATCAAACGAAAGGAGTTGACAAATCGAAACTGGCTAGAAGACCTTGGATTTAATCACAACTCTCCATTCCCCACCCCGTGTATTGCCGTGTGGCAAGGAAACGACTCTCACATCAGTAGGGGGGGGGGGGCTAGAACCGTGTCCGTCCAAGAATCGGGGAACAACTATAAACTTCAGAAAGACCTGGCATCAGGTAAAAATTTGCATCTATTGCAAGGTGACGTCACGGCAGGTTTTTCCGGTGCCTTATCATCAGGAAACCGAATTCTTGAGCAGGATGCCATGCTCTTTCATAGTTCCATCCCAGCTGTGGTAAGTACATTTATGAAACCGCTTCTTTCACAACTTTTTTAAGATTTGTTTGTCTGGTTCGCGGAATCAGACAAGAATGACGGTTCGATATTAAGATTATCGGCCTTCTTTGATGCTCTAAAAACTCGTTTGAAGTGTTATTTAATTTATATCATGACTTAATAGAGTAAATTTTAATGTATATATTTAAGCACTAGTTTTAATGTTTTATCAGTTCGTTTATATATATATATATATATATATATATATATATATATATATATATACAGGTAACCCTCTTATAACACGGTAGGTAGGTTCCTAGAAAATGTCGTGTTGTGTGATACCGTGTTATATGAGACCCAGAGCCAATACAAAAAGTGGGGTTACGTTCCGAAAACTTATTAAAAACAAACTTTTTAAAAAAAATGTCATATAAGCAACTTAATTTTTATTAAAAATGTAAATGTATGTATAACACAAAACGAAAAGAAACAAAAAAATATTATTGTCATTTAATGCGACCTTGATTTAATAAATTTCTTCCTCATCACTGCTCAGTACAATCAAACGAGAACGTTTTTTCGAAAGAAGTATAGACTTATATACTATCGTATATGTAAGTCCTGGTGAGAGGCAAACCATAGCAAAGCTCTCCTGAAAAATTGGGAAAATTCAATGAAGAATATTCACTTATGATGGTTTACTTCTGTCGTACCGATATATACACGAAACATTTGACACAGTATAGTTTAAGAATTATAACTGTGCATCGTTAAGAGCGAAGCCTCAGTTAGTTTCGTTGCCAAGGTTGCCATATTTTCGGCCAAATTTCACAAATGAAATAGCTTATGTACCTATGTCATTTTTGTTGTTTTCTGATTAATTTTTTGAAAATCAAATGAATGTAGGGATAGCACTGAAAGGTGGAAATTAATCTTATAGAAACAGTACGTTTCAAATTTTTAGATTCAAAATCAAATAGAAACACTACGTTTTAAATTTTTAGATTCGTTCTTCTGCATAGTGTATACTTGCAATTTTAAAATTTTTGCTGGATATACATAAAATGAAAATCTCCTATTTCTGGAATATAATTGAATGTGTTGGCGTATATTTAAACATCAGTGCACAAGACAGGGCCCACGACAGAAATTGTTTAGAAGAGTAGGTAAAACCATGTGAGCCAGCATTAGTTTTATTAAAAAGTCTAACGCCGAACAATAGGATAGAAAGTTCAAGCTGATCAGTTTAGAGTTCTTAAGTTTGTCTATTTTCCACTATACGTCTGCTTTATAAATTTCCTCATTCTGATGACTGAAAAGAGAAAATATAACTCACAGGAGTGAATATAAATAACACTGTATGGTCATAAGCCAAAGACAGTTTAAAGTCAAAGGTCTGAATTGAATAATAATTTGTCTTTCAGTTTCAACCAAGATGCATCTCCATTATGCAAACAGTGTTTAATGGTGTGGTCAGATCGTTGTTATGATTCGCGTTGATTTTGCTTTAATTTTAAAAAATATTACAATGGCCCTAAATCAAGGTTGCCACTGGATATGAATAATTCTTCTTATCGTTTACTGCAATGAGTTGTGTAACGTTTTTAAAAAGTATATTTTCCAGGACAAAAACCTAGTCGCTTCCATGACAATATAAGAAATAATGTGACTGGTCGTTTTTCCGACCGGAAATAACTCCCTGCTGACTTCCTTTTTCTTTTATCAATTTTCTCTTGCAGAAATACGTAGAGAAATATGAAAATCTTGGTTGTAAGCCTTCAGTCACTGGTATTATTCCTAGTTTCCTACGTTGGGATTTCCTCGACAAGCAGAACAAAGCGACAAAGTAAGATAAAGTAACCTATTAACGTATAAAATTTGCTACTGTTTTGCTACTTTATATATCGTTACTCGTGCATGAATTATTCGCAAGTTGCCTACTGGAGAACATATAAAAAACACACGACTTTCCTGGCTAGCTTTAACTGCTAAAAAATAGTGGTATTATTCTTTTCCTAATATCAGATCCGGGTTCATCTTCATACTCGTCAAGGTCTTCACTAAATGCTTCAGCTGATTCGCGTTTTTTATAAAAACAATCACACACACGTAAGTGTATGCTGTAGTTCCAACATAAAATCGTTTAAACTTAGCAAGTTCTCCCGTACTCTAACATTATTGGAGCACCATCCTGAGAAATCACTTTCAAAATCAATTTTAAATTTAAATAGGGTATTTTTAACTTTATTAACTTTTTCATCTGCATCACGCAAAATCCTGCAATTGGAACTGATCCCAGATTCATCGTTTTCGCAGAGTCAATTTATATTCAGATATCTACGTCTTCGTCCATTCATCAATGGTGATACTGTATCTATTGCCAAATATTTTACTTTTTTCGATAATTTTAATCACCTCCCCTTTATTTACTTCAAAATTATGCTGTATGAACTTCATTATATTTATTTCGGAGTTTGGTAAAGAATCTTGAAATAGCAGCTTTGATACTATATCTTCCAAACTGTCCCGTTTAACAAAATTTTGCTTGAAAGTCAAGTTCTTTGTATCTGAGGCGTTCTTTTTCTACGATTTCGTAAACGAAAATTTTATAAACCACTTTAAAAGGATTTATCATCGATCCGTTGGTATATGTTATTTTCGATTGACATTGCGCTTTCTTCTCCTTTATTATTTTTTCGAAATAATCCGAAACAGAAGAAGATGGATTTTTTTCGATGACATTTTCTAGGGATAGTTAAATAAAATATCTTAAAATATTTAAATTTGGTAATATGAAAACTAAAAGATAACTTTCCAAAACTTTTGTTTCCAACTTTATATGAATTTGATGCAAACTTTTATTTTAAGGCTGTTGTGTACTAGTCCTACTGGATTCGCTTACCTCAATGTTAACATATGGAGAAAATGTGTCTACCATTGACAGCTCCATAAATGTTGATAATCCAATAAAAATGGTATTTTCAGATAGCCTGGACTTTTCTTCACCTTGCAACAGGATTCATTTTCTAAATTTCGTCCACTAAAAGAATTTAGGAGTGTTTAAAACACATTATACCAGATTTTTCCGAAGCAATTTAAAATTCAAAAGATTATTTGCATTTTTTAAAAAACGAAAAATGCCCCAAGGTGAAAAATTTCTTTCTCCATTGAGTACAATTCTTAAAAAAATTAGTGCAAAAATTAATTTAATGCAAATTTTTGTTTTAATGCACGTGTTTTCTTGAATAAATGTCGAAAACTGACTTCATAAATATTTCACAAATTAAAAAATGTGTCAAAATTCAAATTCCAGCGTATATTTTATATTAAAATTTTTAAAAATTCAAGTGGCGAATATCCGGAAAATATTGATAGGAAATCGGATACGGTAAAGATATAGAAAAAACCGCGTATAACGAATACAGCTATATCCCCCTTCCCTAAACTTTCGTTTATTAAAACTTCCGTTTAAAACATCTTGAAATTCTGAAGTTAATATGTGCCGCAAAAGTGCGAAATCCACTTTAATTCAAAATATAAATAAGGTTGGAATTCACAGATAAGGTTGATATAAACGTCTCCAGTAATGCCTGTAGAACGAATAGATCAAATTGTGTATTTCTGAGCCATTTGATCTTCAATATGATTCAGCTACCGCACTGAGCAGTCTAAAACATGTCAAAATAGAACAAAAAGTCACAGAAATATTGAATAGCTTTAAAAAATTTTGACCCGTCCCCATGTGCAGCATTTCTTTAAACAAGCAGTACAAATAAGGCGATTTGAACTTGCTCTATTATTATTACCATGTTTTTATTAACTTGCTTTCTTGTTTGTTTGTTTGTGCGTGTGTGTGTGTTTGTCCAGTACAAATCTTGCAATCGAATTTTAACTAACTTCCCGACTAGCTAGACATTTGAAACTTTTAGAATAGCTCAGAGCACGATGACAATGCATTATTTTAATACTTTTAGCCATTTTTAAGCAGAATTGAACCCATTTTCAGTTAATTTTGTTTTGTAGACTGGTGCAGCCATCTCTCGACCGGAATGGCAACGAAAAGTCAAACGCAAGTTAACTTATAATTAACTTCATTTTCTTTCAAGTTGATGGGATAATTCATCAAAAAAATTTTTTTAAGTATTTCTTAATACATAGAATTGTCAAGTTTATATGATTCAGCAGAAAATTTAAAAACATGGTATATAAAAATTTCTTTTTATCTTGTAATTATATAACTTTTATTAGTCACTCAGAAGCTCACCAATTAGCTGTAACTATGTATTGTAGTGCCCGGAAGAGCTTGATTACAAGATATTTGTTGCGATAGGCGTATAAGAATTTTACCGCTAAATTTAGTGATTTTGAAAATAGGTTGCAAATACTAAGAGGTTTAGCACGATGAAGTGTTTCTCCTACAAATAAGAAAGTATCTTCTTCTCTTTCAGTTATCTTCGAAAATGACTCCAACGACACACTTTCCAATAAAGGCTGCGAAACGCCAGATAAGACGCCCGGTCACTGTATCCGGCTGACCTCCTGCAGGGATCTTACCAGGTCAGTCAGCAGGAACAAGCTCCGGCGCTACTTCTGTGGGTTCGAAGGAGACGAGCCAAGCGTATGCTGTCCACTGTCTATGGAGCAGGTCACCACACCAGTCAGTGCGGCCCTGACAGAAACAACTGAGCAGTTCGTAGAGGAACAAACAAACTCAGGAGGAGTGACGCAGGAGTCTTCATCTGACTCTATGACCAAGCCCCCTTTCCTGCCTCAGAGTGAGTATGGATAAAAAGTCAACTAAAAAACTCACGTTTGTGCCAACTGAATTGATATTCGATACCGAGAAAGATGTTATTTATATCAAAATTCATTTTAAAGTGTTGTAAGCAGTAATGTTTTAATCGAACAATAAGGAATGCGTTTTAGTTACGATAAATAAACGTAATAAACAGAGAGTTCTTGAAGTACACAAGAAAACCCACAAGTGAATCCACGTCTTGATGTCATCAAAAAGTCCCTCGTGTCACCTTAAAGTTGTTACGCATTTAACATAAATTCACACAATCATCTTTTAATGTTGTTTCCGATTACATTGAGGTCTGAGTTTCTCTCTTTGGATTACTAACATTGCGCGGGTACTCGGAGAGCAATTTTAACGGCCATTAATTTGAGATATTTTATCAGACGGATATGCATAGTTTATATTTCTCACTCCTTTGTGTAGTCTCCCCCCCCCCCCCCCTCTTTATAGTTGCATTAGATGAATTATTTTGCATAAGTTTAATTTTTCCTACATTTCAGCATTTTTTTATACATGAGAAAATTTTTCATTAGTCATTTCTCTTTCCTTTCACCGTCTGCAGCTGCCCGAGATCCCTGCAGCTGTCTCAGAAAATTATTTGTTATTTGAACACAGTCACAACGAAATATTCTTCTTTTTCCATTTAATTAGCATAAGGGCATTTGTATGGTTTTTTGGTTATATTTCTGTTATTCGACAGATTCGTTCAAAATCTTTATCTAAGGTTTCAAATATATACAAGAACACAGGCATATAAATATCCCCACTGAAAAGGCAATTTACAATTAAAACTAAGAAGTTGTTTGTTAGCGCCTGATCACGCAGAATACGTCAGTGCCAGCGTTTCTAGTATTGGAATATATTTAACCAATCAGAAACCTCCCAAACGATTAGCCACGAAATTGTTAAGGACTGTGATTGGTTTACAATATGTCAATACGAGTGACGCTGACGGATTCTATGTGAACTGGCCTTTATTGTTTTGCGTTTTCCACAAGACCTCCCTCTCAACTTCAATCAAAATACGCATTTCTGGAGCGGATTTCTTAGAATAATCTTTTACCCTCAACAGGTTGCGGAACAACTCGTCTTCAAATTCTTACACCTTTGGGCACCCTCACAAGAATAGCTCCAGTTGGAGGATGGCCTTGGATGGTAAGCTTTTAACCAACTTACTCTAATTAATTTATAGACCCCCCCCCCCTTCTATACGAAGACATTTACATTTAGGATAACACCACAATGAAAATAACAAGGTCTCACGTCATCGAAAGAGATTTTTTTTTAGTAAAATACCGTCCCAGAGGACATGACACGGAGATTCGAATTCTTGTGACTTAAATTTTTGCATTTTGAAGAAAATATAGAGAGTGGGAGGGGGAAGGGCGCAGGTCACGTGGAAACCACTGAAGGGGGTCTCGAGCCGAAAAAGATTGGGAAACACTGACCTAGATAAAATAATTTATGGCATTTTAACATCAGGCATTCGCCATATATTAGTACAAATCTAAATAATTACAAGTTAAAAAGAACTTTTTATATACCATGTTTTTAAATGTTCTGTTGAATCATATAAACTTGACAATTCTATGTATTAATAAATATTTTTTTAAAATTATATTGATGAATTATCCCATCGACTTGAAAGAAAATGAAGTTAATTGGAAGTTAACTTGCATTTAACTTTTCGTTCCCATCCCGGCCGATACATATCTGCACCAGTCTACAAAACAAAATTAACTGAAAATGAATTCAATACTGCTTAAAGATGGCTAAAAGTATTAAAATAATGCATTGTCATTGTGTTCTGAACCATTCTAAAAGTTCAAATGTCCAGCTAGTCGGGAAGTTAGTTAAAAATCGATTGTAATATTTGTACTGGACAAACACACACGCAAACAAACAAACAATCAAGAAAGCGAGTTAATAAAAACATGGTAAAAAGTCGTCCTCGTTGCAATCTCTAACGCGAATTTTGCCTTTTATTAGTTCTTCATGTTAAGTCCACCGCTGTTAGAGTGAATTCGGTACGTTAATTGGTAAATGTTTCATTAATAATTGTTGTAATTCATTTTGTTTGTTTGCTTTTCGTAACTTTTCGTCCTTCTTCGCAGGCCGTAGTGTACATGAGAAGCAGCAACGGCGTCCTCACTCCCTACTGTGGAGGAGCTCTGGTCTCCAACCGACATGTTGTAACAGCCGCTCAATGTATCGTCAGTGGACGCAATGCAGTGCCGTAAGTGACACAGTTTATGCCCTGTTTTTTAACCATGTTTTTATTAACACGCTTTCTTGTTTGTGTGTGTGTTTGTCCAGTAAAAATCTTGCAATCGATTTTAAACTAACTTCCCGACTAGCTAGACATTTGAAACTTTTCGAATAGCTCAGAACATGATGACAATGCCTTTTTTTAATGCTTTTAACCATCTTTAAGCAGGATTGAATTCATTTTCAGTTGATTTTGTTTTGTAGACTGGTGCAGCCATCTATCGACCGGGACGAGAACGAAAAGTTAAACGCAAGTTAACTTCCAATTAACTTCATTTTCTTTCAAGTTGATGGGATAATTCATCAAAAAAATTTTAAAAAGTATTTATTAATACATAGAATTGTTAAGTTTATATGATTCAACAGAAAATTTAAAAACATGGTATATAAAAAGTTCTTTTTATCTTGAAATTATTGAGCAATTAGTCATTTTTGCTTCCCATTTATGCAAAGCAATGTTATTTTTCTTCTAGTAAACTCTGCCTGTCAGTTATTGGGCAATCCGGAATCAGTTATTGAAACCCGGATTTATTGCGAACAATTAAGTACCATTCTTTTTGTGATACGACAATTATATCTCGAGATATTAAAATAATTGTGACTTTTATACAAAATTTTAACTTTCAATGCATTTATCTCAAAACACGATGTTCTGACTTTGCGCGCATATCTCAAAAACTGTTCAAGATAAATGCTTGAAATTTTCTACACACGAATTATCCTAGATGACAAAAATTTTGCAAAATGTTGTATGAGAAAATTTTGTAAAACATTTTTTTAAAGCTAATTGTTAAATATGAATATTAAAAATGAAGGCAATTAAAATAGTATTTTAATTCAATATGTTGAGCTAAATGTTTTCTTTAAATTTAAGTGTGTTTCATGTTAATAAATGAAAATTAACACCAGTTATGTGCTCGTGACAAATGGCAATTATGAAAATGGGAAAACATGTTAATTAATTTTCCTAATTAATTTAAATAATTTACAACAATCGGATATTTTTGTTGTGACAAATTATGTTTCATCTAACAATCGAGAAATTTTTACCATGTTTTTATTAACTCGCATTCATGTTTGTTTGTTTGTGTGTGTGTTTGTCCCGTACAAATCTTGCAATCGATTTTTAACTAACTTCCCGACTAGCTAGACATTTGAAACTTTTAGAATAGCTCAGAACACGATGAAAATGCATTATTTTAATACTTTTAGCCATCTTTAAGCAGAATTGAATCCATTTTCAGTTAATTTTGTTCTGTAGACTGGTGCAGCCATCTATCGGCCGGGATGGAAACGAAAAGTTAAACGCAAGTTAATTTCCAATTATTTTCATTTCCTTTCAAGTTCATGGGATAATTCATCAAAAAAAATTTTTAAAAAGTATTTATTAATACATAGAACTGGCAAGTTTATATGATTCAACAGAAAATTTAAAAACATGGTATATAAAAAGTTTTTTTTATCTTGCAATTATCATTCAATTTGCTTTATCGGTTAATCTGCTAAAAATAATGAAAACTTAGTCAATTTTCTAACATTTTTTGCAAGTGAAAGGTGTACTGAAACCCAATCTGCGTTGTTCAGGGAGGTACTACTTATGTCGTTGTTTGAATATGAAAAATTGTCATCGTGTTCTGAGCTATTCTAAAAGTTTCAAATGTCTAGACGGAAAGTTAGTTAAAAATAGATTGCAAGATTTGTAAGGGACAAACACACACACAAACAAACAAGAAAGCAAGTTAATAAAAACATGGTTAAAAGCTGAATTCCAGTCTACAATAAAGATGTTTTTCCTGACCATTAACATTCGGTGGTTTTCTTTTTTGAGACGAAGATATTGGTATGACGAAATATTTTGCTTCACAATAGCGGAGAAAGAGAGGCTCAATCTAGATTAAAGAGAAACAGAAAAGATTTTTCATAAATTAAGAAAATATTATAATTCAAAAAAGACTAGTTGTGGGAATTTTAAGGTAAAGCACTCACACATGCATAAATATATATATATATATATATGGGGGGATTCGGGCTGAAGTGTAGACAGTCGTTGGCCCCATAATTTTTAGGGTTTAGGATGGCTTAATAACTATACCATGGTTAATATAAACTTAATGTAAATTAAAAGAATTGACACAACAATCCTAGGGACCATCTCTAGGGTCCGTCCTCTCTCTCTCTCTCTCTCTCTCTCTCAGTGCCTGTGTGCGTGCGTGCGCCTGTCAATGAGCATCACTTTGGATATCTTTAGTAGAAGTAGCACGTTTATTCAGATAGGAACATTTACATACACAACTCTTAATAAAATATTACGAACAGTTAATTTCCTTTTATGCCCATTTACGTCGGCCGCATCTCGTCAGCGTCTACCGCTCTTCTGGTCATTCTCTGAAGGTGGCACTGTAAGTTCGGAATTATCCTGAGTACAGGGATTCTGAGGGAATTTCCCCCCACACACACATACACTTATATATATATATATATATATATATATATATATATATATATATATATATATATATATATATATATATATATATATATATATATATATATATATACTAGCTGAAAACCCGCACTTCGCTACGAGTACATTCAAATTAAATACAACGGTCAATGTATGTAATTAATGCCAATATATATATATATATATATATATATATATATATATAGATATAAATAAGTAAAAGATGAAAGAGAAAGCCAGTAATAGCTCTAAATATATATATATATATATATATATATATATATATATATTTATTAAAAAAATCGTAAAGAACATTTTCATAGGCAAAATAATGTAGAAGAAAATATTTAAATTAAATCTAATAGGACATACCAAAGAATATAGTACAGTTAATATAGTACAGTTTGAGGAACATATATTTTATTGTATTTTAATATTTTTTTGGATAATGTCCAATCGTCTGCCGCATTAGCAAGAAAAAATTTTTTTTGTCTATTTAGTTGTTATGCACGTGGCAATAAATTTATTTAAAGTACCAGAAAAAGAAATCACGTGATCAGCATTTAATAAATTAAATTGTAAAATTTAATCTTCAAAAATTAACCAAAAATCAGAAAATGCAGGTAAAGATTCGAAAAAGATCTCATTTTAAAGGATTTTTTATAATCTTTCTCGTGATATAAATTTTGTAACCCTCAAATTATTATTTTAAATGCAAACTTAATAAAAGTTACAAAAACAGCTTAAAAATTTAATTTTAAAAAATCTAAGAATAATTTTTAAAAATTCTTTCTTAGTGTACCCCTACACTATAAGAAGAATCGCTATTCAAAATTTCAGCCCTTTAGGTCCAGCGGTTTGGTCTATGCGTAGTATGTTAGTCAGTCAATCAGTCAGTCAGTGAGTCAGTCAGTTACGGAACTGTTTATATATATATATATATATATATATATATATATATATATATATATATATATATATATATATATATATATATATATATATATATATATATATATATATATATATATATATATATATATATATTATTTGTTAAAACAGATAGCATAGACTACAAGACTTCGAGAGAGATGCCGCATTGTTGCTGAACAGAAACTTAATAGGCTGCATCAATCACTGCCACCGGGCAGAAGACGATCTTCAGCTCAGGCACCTTCATAGGTGCCTGAGCGCATAGGTGCTTCATAGGTGCTTCAGGCGCAGTCATAGACTTAGGTTTTGCCTCAATTAAAGACTCTTTATTTCAGTTAAAAGCTGAAAACACAACAGACAACAACTTACCATTTGGCATAATCACTTTAAGTTTTTTAATATACACACGGCGTGATTCATTCGTTCCTGATGTCGGGTTTTAAATTTCCACTGTTGTGCCATCCATTGCGGATCTGTTAAGGTAAGGAAAATGCATAAGAACTCACTCGTAGGAGGAGTCACTAAATACTACAGGACATGCATCTCTCGCATTTTCAGTCTACAGTTATAGTACTTCAAGTTTTACCAGAACTCATTAAAAACGGTTAAAATTCGGAACGAGACGTTTGACCACACAGTCATGAAAATGAGGTTCTCACCAAGTTCATGAATAAGCGAGAAATGCATTCTATTCCATTTAGCGGATCCTTCACTTTATGGGGGCATTGCTTAAGCAATTTTCATCGTCGTTTAACAATTCTACATTTCGCTCCTTAGTTCATGTGAAATTTATGTCTGTAAATGGCATGAATTAACTTCATTGCCAATAAAAAACATGAAATAATTCTTCATTCGAAATCGATTTTCCCCCTCTTCCGTTAAATAGTACATATTCCTGCCCTTTCAGAGGTTGAAAGTGGGATGACGACAGCTGCTCGAATGGGCGTGTGAGGAATAAATAGCTCAATTGTAACTGTTCGCCGTCTATCATTTCAGCATCGATCCATCGAGGTTCGTCGTCCGGCTGGGTGCCTACGACTTGTCCGAAACGAATGAACCAGGCGTCGAAGTGGACGTCGATGTGGAGTCAACGCACCCGCATGAACAGTTTGAGTTAACCACGTTCGAAAACGACATCGCGGTCCTGACGCTGCGCACGTCCATCAGCTTCACTGAGGATATATCGCCCATCTGCCTGCCCTACGACAGCCTGAGGGAGGAGGACCTCACGAACAGATCGGTCATTGTCCTCGGCTACGGCAGAGTCGCCCCTAGTGAGTTGCCCTTTTACTCTCGTCTGAGTTGAATATCTACTTAGTGCAAACATACGTATATATACATACATATATATATATATATATATATATATATATATATATATATATATATATATACACTATTGGGGGATAATCCGCCCCCTGAGGCCTCCAACCTCCAACCCTCACCACGGAGATTCGCAACCGCTTCACCATGCGCAACCTTAGACGCGCAGCCACGAGGAACGATAAAACTTTTTTATAAACAAACTTTATTTATATTTAGTACTAGCTGAAGTACCCGACGATGCCCGGGATTTTAAGAATGTTTGTTGTTAACCAAAATCAATTTAAAAATTAACACAGTATAAATAACATAAAAAATATATGTGAAATGTTATACACGTCTCAGAATTTCAGCCTTTCATCATTTTAATACTAAAATCTGAAAAGTAAAAATGTCAAATTCTCTAATGTTTGTTAACCAAAATTAATTTAAAACTAAGCACAGTATAAATAACATAGAAAAAAAACCTTGTGAAATCTATAAATATATAAATTTATAATAAACTCCTCAGAATTCAGCTAGAATTAGCCTTTCATCATTGGGGTAAAAAAAAGCTGCAATTACAGGTTCACACAGAAATTTCCAATAGAACAATGATATGACTGCAGCGTTGCCTCTTAAAAAAATGAAGTGTTTGATTGAGGGCTGCAAACCATTCAACTCCTCTCCACATTTAACTCCTATAAATATCCTCTACATATTAAATTCCTTTTCTCTCCATAATAAACTCCTCAGAATTTTGGTATATTCAGCCTTTCATCATAGTACCACTAAAATCTGAAACATCCTCTCCAGAAATATAAATTTATTAATTTCAATAATTAAACACACACAAATATATAAATTGCGCAGAAGTTTTTTAACCAACATTTGAATAATTCTTAAATGAAAAAGCATATGAAAATAAAGATAAGAACTTCCGGAATCGAAATTAATTACCCTTAATTTTTAATTAATAAAAAACCAACATAATATGAATAAAAACGATAGTTGCTTAAAACCATATGAAAATAAAGCTATTATAAAGATGATAATAATAAAAAAAGCATAAGAAAATAATGCTCGCGCATGAAGTTAACGTTACGATATAAAGATAGTAATAATAATATAAACCGCGTGCATAAAATATTTAGCTTTTCAAGCGAAATAAATTGATTTTTAGAAAAAAACTACTTTTAATCGAGAAATTAAAATACATTGCACAAAATTTTAATTTTACCAACTTTCCACCCTACAATTTACACCCTACTTCTTTTAAATAGGATGTAAATATAAAGTTTTAACAGCCAAGTGAATGCCAGTTAAAAATAATGTGTGCGCATGAAGTTAACGTTACGATATAGAGATAGTAATAAAAATCTATATATATATAAAACAGTTCCGTAACTGACTAACTGACTGATTGACTGACTGACATACAAAGTACAGACCAAACCGTTGAACCTAAAGGACTGAAATTTTGCATGGCGATTCTTCTTATAATGTAGGGGTGCACTAAGAAAGATTTTTGAAAAATTCTTCTTAGATTTTTTTAAATTAAATTTTTAATCTGTTTTTGTAACTTTTTTCAAGTTTGCATTTAAAATAATAATTTGAGGGTTGTAAAATTTATATCACGAAAAACATTCAAAAAATATTACATTCAAAAAATATCATCTGTAGATAGAAAGGGGAGAGAAAATTTAAAGAAATGTAAATTTATAATGTACTCAGGGAATGTATTATTGTGGTTCTATATCAGAAAAATAATAAAATACATAAATCATAAAATAAAAAATATACATTAGCATATTGGGCACGAAGTTGCGTATCTTTCATGTAACATCAAACTCCCTTATTTTAATTCAAATGTTTAAAAAAAATTAAAAATAATAACATTTGAAAATTTCGCATAAGTTCATTTTGAAAAATTCATGTATTTCATATATATCTTATTTATTCTGCACTTTGTAAAAAAATAGAAATATGCCTGTCAAAAAACAGTAGTCAACTGCCCCAGAGCGAGCGTTGCAACGCTCTCATGTGTACATAGCCTAAAGGACAGAAATTTTGCATGGCGATTCTTCTTATAATGTAGGGGTGCACTAAGAAAGATTTTTTAAAAATTCTTCTTAGATTTTTTTAAATTAAATTTTTAATCTGTTTTTGTAACTTTTTTCAAGTTTGCATTTAAAATAATAATTTGAGGGTTGTAAAATTTATATCACGAAAAAGATCATAAAAATTCCTTTAAAATGAAATTCTTTTCGCATCTTTACCTCCATTTTCTAATTTTTGGTGAATTTTTAAAGATTAATTTTTACAATTTAATTTATTAAACGCTGATCATGTGATTTCTTTATCTGGTACTTTAAATAAATTTATCGTCACATAACAACGAAATAGACACACAAAAAATTAAAATAGTGGCGCCATCTACTGTACGCTTGTGAATCGAGAGTTGTTGGTTATTTATTAATTAAAAATATTGGAAAGTTCTTGTGGATCTGTAAATATACATATGGTAACAGTTTTAAAATTTATAAATTATCAACCTACACAGGTGATAATTTATCCGGCGTTGCCCGGGATTTTAAGAATGTTTGTTAACCAAAATCAATTTAAAAACTGAACACAGTATAAATATCATAGAATAAAAAGCATGTGAAATGTTATACACATGAATAAAAAGAAATCCCAACATAAAAAACCATAAATTTACAATAATTTCTTCAGAATTCAGCTAGATTTAGCGTTTCATCATTGGAGCAAAAAAACCCTGAAAAGTAAAGCATAAAATATATACATTTATAATAAACCACTAAACGCTGAAAAGGAAAAATGTCAAATTGTCTTTAGGAAAGTAAAGCTGAAAAGTAAAAATGTCAAATTGTCGAATGTTTGTTAACCAAAATCAATTTAAAAACTAAATACAGTATAAATAACATAGAAAAGATTTAGCCTTTATCATTGGAGCAAAAATTCCTTTAAAAGTAAAACATAAAATACATAAATTTATAATAAACCTACGAAAATCCATTAAAAAAATAAACACAGTATAAATAACATAGAAAAAAAAGTATACGAAATGTTATACACATTAATAATATGAAAAATAAAATAAAATAAAAATAATAATTTTTAAAAATAATAAAATAAAATAAAAATAATTTTAAAAAATAATAAATAAAAATAATAATAATAATAATTTAAAAAATAATAAAATAAAAGCTGAAACAAAAAAGCCTCCATAAAAAAGCTGAAAATACAGGTTTAGCAAAATCTGTACGATCCGTATTCGAACCCGCGTCATGTTGTATAGTAAATTAACGCTCTTACCGAATGCGCCACAATAACATGATGGTGTATTGTGTAAATAGGAGAATATTTGTACTAAAATTCCTGGAAAGTTGCTATGGGTTGGTGAATATACATGTATTTATGGAGTAAGAGGAGTTTTAAGTTAGAAATAAGTTAGCAGGATAGAAGCTTAGTCTTTAACTCTTCAATAGACACAAAGACATAAGCGAGGGGGGTTGCAGTAGCGATTAAAAATGATCTTGTGACACTTAGCGTGGTTGATTCGAATTTTCCATCGCGTGTGATAGTGTCAATATGCCGTTGGATCCGATTTATTTTAGAGTATAAAATCTGACTTGAAAGATTATTATTTTCATTTATTATTCTGGTTTAATATATAACTTGAAACTTTTTGATTTTATTTATTTTTATCTTTTCGCTCGCTGTTTGCCAGCTAAGCCTAACGTGGACGCCATATTCAGAGTGGTGATTCCACAAAGTGTAACATCTTACATTTAGTTTCAAAATTTTTGGTTTTTTATTAATTAAAAATCAACGGTAATTAATTTCGATTTTTGAAGTTCTTCAGACCCTCGGCTGTTTTTAAAGACGCCTGTATGTAAAATTTCACGATCGTTGCTCCTAAACTGTGGATTTCTATACAATTACAGAGATACAAACATTCATTTTTATATATTAGAAATGAAAATAGCACCACTGCACTGAAAACCCCACAACTTTGCATTAAAGCGTTGCAAAATTTAGCTTTTCTTCACACGATAGCACGCGCGCGCGCACACACACACACACACACACACACACACATGTAACGAAAAGAACACGCCTTCCTTAATTACATTTTACACGTATTCTAAATTCTTTTTTTTAACAAAGCACGATCCCTTTTCCAAAATGCGTCCTAAAAATAAATTAATTGGTAATATATACTTCCCCTTAATGCTCGTGCTGATCACCACGCAGGCACTTGGTAATAAATAAGGCTTATTTTTAAAATCCTATTTACTAACAGAACTCAGAGTGCACGTGACCCCGGGAAAACCAGGCGACTATGTCATCATGCATCACATGAGAAATACATGGGTGTAGGACATATGACTGATTCTATCCAATTAAATAATTTCAACCCTGGTGGCGAGTTCAGTAAATATTCATTTTATAATTGCCTGAACGGAAGATATTCCCCTCTTCTATTCTAACCATGACTTGTAAGCAGCTGCTGTCAAAATTGCGTCTCATGTAATCGGGTATCTCCCTTTCCACGCCCCGGCAAGTCCGATGGCCATTTCATGATGCTACAATTGAATAAATTCTATTGGATAAGTCTGTGTTTCCTAAATCATTTATCTTATCTATGACGGCTGTTCTCTTCATGACTGCATCTCCAATAAGTTTTTTTAAAATGAGCACGCAGCTATTCTTCTTATAATGAGCGATTGCTTTATGGGTGTGATCAACGCTTCTTCATTCTTTATGTGATTATTACCAAACAAACAAACACACACACACGCACACACGTGAGTGTGTGTGTGTATGTATATATATATATATATATATATATATATATATATATATATATATATATATATATATATATATATATATATATATATATATATATATATATATATATATATATATAACATTTAAACACGTCCCTTATTTAGTTTTTTTTTTTAATTTAGCCATGTCCTCTTTTTCCTCTACGACTGTTCAAAATTTATTTCCTTGGCTATTCACTTTAGGCCCAGGTTCAATTTTGAAGTACTCAGCGTATTATGTTTCTCTTGTACCTTAATCCAATCCCTCGAGCTACATCTTTGAACAACTATAGAACGCTTTGCTACGGTGCTGACTTTCGAAACCAGAATCTGCGGTTAGAATGTGGGCATGGATGTTTTTAGCCGTTCGAAGTTGGCTTAAGGCTATTTCGTTTAGCCCTTAAGTAGCAAATGAGTTCAAAATCCAACTGACCAACCAGATAATTTCTTCTTTTATTGTTTTACTCTTGTTTAATGTTGCTTACATGTATATATAATAATAGTCAATTTAAATTATTTTTTAAGTTGTATTACGTATAATATCGTTGAAGCTCTTTTTGCAGTTGTGAAATACTTTTCATTAAAGCTTTGTAACTCTGCGCATTGAGTTTGGTAAAATGATCGGTTTTTGAAAATGCTTTTAGAATTTTATTTCCACCTGGTACATGGAAAACCTCAGGTCTTCATTAAATCGTCTATTTAATTAGTGAATACCTCTGATTTTTATTTTTATGTTGCCTTTACTTATACCATATATTTTGATGTCTCTTTTATAAATGTCCTTTCAATTTCGTCAAAAGTTCTGCCTCTTCTTCAGTGTACGCCCTTTCGACTAACCGAATACTTTTAGGTAATCGTTAAATGTAGGGAACTCCTCGTTCAAAGTCTTTCATTTGGCTTTCTGTGGATTCTGTTTCAGGAATAGTTGGATTATAAATAAAATTTGGGACAGTCTGATTATAAAATAAAGACCTCTGGCGTTCATCTCTCCTGTACTTGTGTGAGCTTTAACCCAAACGAGTCGTGCCTTTAGATGAACAGGAGCCAACAGTGGTCGCTTTCGAAGGACTCTGCTCCAAATTCCAAGTACAAGAAATTTTTTTAAATAAATTTTTGTCGTTAAATATTTTATAGGATCCATTATGAGCATTAAACAAGAGAAATAACCTGATTTCAAATTTATTTTTGTTCATCAGATGGCATACTTTGCATCTATAGCTATTTGCCATAATAAGTTTTACGGGAGATCTATATATTTAAGTTGCTAAGCTGACTTTTTGAACAGTACGTGAAAGAAAACTACTGCATCAATTTACTTCATTTTGGTCTTAAACGAAAGATTGTAATCTATAGATTTGTCAAATTTGGTTTTTGTAACCGCAATTTCTATTAATTAGCGATAATTTACAATTAAAAAATTGATTTCTGCGCATGCTCAGTGGCATTTTTAAATCTGGCTTTAGAAACTCACTGTTTCTGCACATGCTCAGTGACATGTTTTAAAGGCAAACAAGCTTATTCCAAGCTTTGAGTCTCTCTCTCTAGATATCTCTCTGCCATTTTTATTTTTATGATAATTATGTTTGTGAAATATAAGACATATAAACTTGGCGGAAATTGTTTGTTTCGCGTTGTTTAATTAGCGACAATTTATAATTTTAAAAAATTGCTTTCTGCGCATGCTCAGTGACATTTTTAAATATGGCTTTAGATACTCACTAAGCACGAGGCCACTTAAGCACATTAATTTGTTTTTGCACATTATTATGATTTTCAACATTTGGCAATGATGTGTTGAGTATAATTTGTGTATTAGTACATATATTTACTATCTAACCGACATGTTTTGACGGGTACCAACTAGTTTTTTTTTAAATTTTCAGGTACTTAAGCCTTTTAAAAAATATGTTTTATAAATTCTTTCTTAGATCTGAAATTTCTTTTTTTTCTTTTGTTGTTTGTCAAATACATTTAGTTTACGGCTTCTTAAACTGTGAGTCGCGAAATCTTTGTCAACTGTTCGTGAAGAGTTTCACTACAATCCGAAATGTCCCTCCGTCCGATTCTTCAAAACTGATTAGACAAAATGAATACGAAATCCATTTTAATTTAGAACATTTAAATAAAATCAAAAATTATTTTATTTATAAATAACAGAGAAATAAGGCGTTCGCACTTCCTTTCTCACTCTGATCTGCTCTGTCCACCTGTCCCTTGGTTTTTCATTCCTGTAAGAGTGCCAAGAGAAAACAAAATGCCACGGATTGATTTCCTTTTAGTGATTAGTAATCACGACTACAGAGAATTACAAATCATTTCCGTAATAAAGAAAGGCAAAATAGAATGTAACATAGTGATTCATTTCCTTTCTCTAACTAACCGCTGGCAAGCCATAAAAATGCCTCATTTCCCTTAGCAACAGTAAAAAATGTCAGGACGCACGGACTAACAACATGGATACTTTGCATGTGTAATGCGAACATGTGACGCTGCCAGAAACACAACGGCTCTGATTAAGTGTAAACACCATTTTTTTTAACTAAGTGCAAACATATTTAGTTTGTTAATTAAAGCTAATATTACTTAGATAAACTATTATGAAAGGCTATATTTATTTATATTTTAGGACAAAAATATTTTTTTCGGTCATGGATAAGTGGCTAAATTTAAACAGAAGGGGTAAAAATTCTGATGACAGCTAAGTTAAGTCTTCGTTACCAGGCTCCACCAGGCGACACAAATAATCGTTAAGTTTTCAGAAAGAGACACGAAAATTGATAGGAGCAAGAAAATATGTTGAATCCTTTTCGGAATATAGATTTACTTATAATAATCATGATGGTATTGGACAACCTCATTGCTAAATTTGTAATAAATATTTGGCTATGGAGAGCTTGAAACCATTCAAACTAAAACGACACCTTGATACGAAGTATGCAACGTACTTCAATAAACCGCAGGAACATTTAGAACGACTTTCAAAATCTTCAAATAAAGGGAAACGTTACTTTGAGGAATTTATCACTGTCAACGAAAAATATTTCCCTGTACCTTACGAGGCTACTTATTTAAATGTAAAAACTAAAAAGCCCTACTCGATAGGAGAAGGTCTCGTGTTACATGCTTCTAAAATGCCCGAAATAGATCAAAGAAAAAAGTATGGAGATGAAATTCGTAAAGTTCCTTAATCAAATGATACTGTTTTGCAAAAGAATTTCTGAAACTAGTAATGTATCAATTCCAGACGCTTGTTAGCAGGCTTAAGGTTTGCAATTCAATTAGATGAAACAACTGATATTTTTAATATGGCATAGTTATCACTTGATGTAAGAGATATGAAGGTAGCATACATGATAATTTATTGTTTCGTCGCCCCTTGGAACAGAACACAAGAGAGGATGACATGTATCTAAAACTCGATGAGTTTTTCAAAAATGAAAGTTTGCTATGGAGAAATTTCATTGGGGTCTGTACAGACGGTGCTCCAGCAATGATGGGCAAGAATGTTGGATTTCTAACTAAAGTTAAAACTGGTGGCAATATACATATCACTTTTACTAGGTGTATGATCCATCGAGAGGAACTGAAAAATTATCACGGAATTTAGATGTGCCTTGTGATGCTATCAAAATCATTGACTTCATTAAAAACCGTGCCCTTAACATTCGTTTGTTTTCAAACCTTTGCAAAGACATGGACTCTGATTCCAAAACTTTATTACTACATAAACACGTAAGGTGGTTCTCAAGTCGTCGAAGTTTAAACAGATTTATTGCGACTGAAAGATTCAAGTTGTTATATTTTTGTCGGAGCAGAAATCCGACATTGCTGATATTTTTCATAATGACTTGTCGCTTACAATACTATGTTATTTGCTGGGATATTTTTTAAAACTAAATGACTTAAACACGTCGCTTCCAGGAAAATATTGTAATATATTTATGTTAAAAGATAAAATTGATGGTTTTATCAAAAAAGTTAACATAAGGGAAATCAATGGGGAAAATGTTTCTTCAAAAATGTTTACAGCCATAGAGGATTTTGCAATTCAAAATATCCTTCCCAAAGACTGAAAAGTAAAAATTTTAATTGATCATTTGAATTTCTTGTGTACCCGTTTTGAGATATATTTCCCTTCAAATTTCGATTCTAAAAACCTAAGTTGGATTCATAAACCATAGCAGTACTATGAAAAATGTCAGTAAACTGCCTCTAGAGAAGGGGTCGGCAACCTTTTTTACATATTTCAGAAATGCAGGAGTTCTGCAGGCACCGCTTGGAGGAAGAGGAGAAGGGGAGGGGCATTAATATTTAAACATGAAAATATTAATGCGGCATAAATTTTTAATACAAAAATTCAAATTTTAATTTAAACAAAACAGTCTTAAAATTGATAAGTAATGCGATCTTAGACATTGCAAATCTGCGGCCAACTCGTAATGCAGTGTTGGAAATTGATTTATGAAAACCCGGTTTTTGAACAAAAACTTCTTTCATATAAATTAAAAATTAATGAAATTTCATACATTGTACATGCTATGTACTCGTACAGTCAATCAATTCGGGGACTTTATTTACTTCAACAACAGATACACTTACAAAGTCTTCTGAACACAATCACCTTCAAAATAATGTCCTTCCGCAACTATACACTTCTGCCAGCGTTGATACAGCTTCTGGAAACAGTCCTGGAAACCGTTGCGTGAGAGCTGTCGTAAAGCGGTTGTCGCTGTTGCCATCACTGTACCATTTGAAAACTTTTGATCAGCACATAGCTTCGTCTCGATACGCTTTTTGCAGTAACCGTAACGTTTCTGCAGTGGTTTTTCCTAATTTGTAGCAGAATTTAATGTTGGAACGTTGCTCCAAAGAGGACATTTTGCTACATCGACATCATAGGCTGACAGTCTGCAGCCAAATGGTGAGCTGCGCGCCTTAGCAGTTGTGCAAAGCGTCATGTGACGGCTCACGCGTACGCAGATAACCAGACTTGGGAACCACATCGTTATTTCGGTTCCCCCATACACCGGGCATAAGGGGGAGGGTAGTCCGCGAACTTATTGACTATACTGGTATAACAAATGATTTACAAAAATGTAATTTCCTACATAAGATAATAAACAAAAACATAAGATCAAAAATTAGACTTTCGTAACATACAAACATGGGAATTTATTTATGAAATATCACATTTCATTGGCTATTCTGAAGTAATGTGACAAAAATTTACATAAAACCAAGTAACGTGGCATGCGCAGTAGACATAAAAAGCGTTATATATTGGAAGCAATACGCTTCAGTCATAGTTTTCACGATGGGTAAACGAAAGGTGTTGTCTGAGGACGAAAGAGCCAAAATCGATGCATATCTAGAATGGGAAAAATCTGCTCCGGAAGTTAGTAAATTAATTAAACGATCAGTTGGTGTAATATATAACTATAGAAAAGATTCTGCAAATTATGGCAAAAATTTTAATAAAAAATGTAATCCACATTTAACTAAAATGGAGAAAAGGGGGATTCTTCAACTTCTATCAAAAACCGGCCACAGTTCAAAGCATATTTGGGCAGATCTATCCCTTCCTGTTACTTCTAGAAGAGTTAGGCAAATTTTACATTCTTCATGGAGCTTGAGATGGCCGAAGATGAAGTCTGGAAAGATACTTCTGCGTCACAAGCAGATGCGTTTTCAGTATTGCGAGAAGTACATGGCAATGGGCGACAATTAGAAGAAAGTCATTTTCTCCGATGAAAAGAAATTTAATGTGGATGGCCCCGATGGTTTGAAGTATTACTGGGGGGGACCTCCGAAAAGATCTAAAATCTACATTCAGCAGAAATTTTGGTGGCGGAAGTTTGATGATTTGGGCAGAGATTGCTTATGATGGCAGAAGTGAAATTGTAAATGGTCGCCAGAATTCATTTGATTACAGCTCAGTTTTAGAAAATTCCTTTCTTCCATTTGCATGGCAATATTATAGTTTAGATTACATCTCCATGCAAGACAATGCAAGTATTCACACTTCAAATGCGATGAAAGATTGGTTTGACGAACAGAATATTGATCTTTTAGATCATCCACCTAGTAGTCCTGATTTGAACCCCATCGAAAACGTTTGGGGACAGCTTGTTCGAAAGGTTTATTACTTACCAGACACTGAATAATTGCGCAAATTTATAAGCTCTCTCCAAAAGCGAAATATAACCTGTTTTACACCTACCAAGCAAATCACTTCGTACAAAACTACATACTGACCAGACTGGTCTGGCATGTGGTAGTCGGCTGCTATACTCACTGCTAGTGGGGGGGAAATGTTGCAGTGGGGGGAAATGTCACGATATTTACATACCGTTATATTGAATGGGACTGGGCGACACAAATAATCGTTGAGGGCCTCGAGTTTGACATGCCTGAATCAAAGGTATCTCTGGTGCTACTTTTAACCAATGGGATGCCAAAAAAAAAACAATATACTCGTATGGCGGTTTCGCTGGCGTCATCGCTTTCACAAGTAATTTGGAACCTGCACCCTGTGTTCGTTTTCGGGATGTATCTGGTCGAGCATATTTTCCTAGGACTAAAAAAGCTTTACGAAGGAATTTCATGAAGCCTTCAGTGATATGACATCATACGGCGAGATCGCTGGCCTCGCGGACGTGGCGGAGATCGTATCGCCCCGATCTCATCGGGATTTAAAAGAAACTCGAATATTCCAATACCCTTGAGACTCTGCGGTATCCGACACGTGAGGGGTACGTGAGGTCATCCCAAAAGCTCCCTGTGTATTCGATCGGCAGCGAAAAAAAAATCTGTAATTTCGATAATTTGACTTCACTGCTTTCACAGTTAATTAAGAATCTGCGCAAAGGGTATTTTTTAAGGTTTCTTTGCGGAGGACTTTGGGGTAAAGCTTTAGGGTGAATTCAAGCAAGCGGTTAATTCGGAATCTGCGGAAACGGGGTTTTTTCGTAGAGGACTTTGGGAGTAATAGTTTGAATTAAACTTTAATTCTTGAGCCTCTAGACTCTAGAGGCTCAAGAAGAATTCGGGTGTCATCAAATGCACAGGTCTAAGTATCGCGAAAAATTCTTGAATGAATTTTGGCCCAGGATTAAGACAAAATTTCCAATCATTTCAGAAATGGCCCTGAATCCACTTCTGTCGTTTTTTACTACGTTTTTATACGAAACGACATTTTCATCAATGACGATTGTTTTTTTTTCTAATGCGGAGGGCCTTGTCGTGAGACTTTTGCCTTTCATTGACGATTGTAAAATAAAAAATATCGATAAAATCTAAGAAATGAATAAGTGTATGAAAGAACTGTTTGGAATCAAACTTCTTTGATTTATTAACAGAAAATATTTTATTTGTATATTTTCTTTTAACGTAGGATTACGTTCCTCAATAACGGTCCTTCGGAGAGAAAAAATTGTCCTGCGTCGTTAGAGTTGTAATTTTGGCAGAGCTCCAAACCCAGTAGCAGTAAACAGTTAAACAGAAAAGTACCAAAATGCGTAAAAAAAAAGGCGAGCAACGATAAGTAATCCTACGTTAATAACCCGCGGTAGTTTCGTTATAAGAGACTACCTGAAATACTTTTTTGTACCTACGTATATGTATAACCCTGCAAAATTTTCTCCGGTAGAAAAAAGTTTAAGAAGCCTTAATATAGATTCTCTGTTTGTCATCCTACATTAAAACAATTTTCCTTGCGTTCTTTTCATTGACGGAACAAACCCTGAACGACATCGATTCATGCTGCAAGAATCTGCTCACAATGAATCTGTTTTAAAATAAGCATTAAGAGTTCCATTAAAACATTTAGCTTTTAATTTCGAAAAGCGTTTAGTTTGAACATTTGAAATGACAGGTACGTAAATGGAATCTGGATAGAAACAATTTTATTAACTAACAATTTTATTTTAAACTTATTAATATTCTTATAGGCCTTTATGAGGTCTCCAACATTAATAATTGTAAACCATTTTTTGGAGAACCGAATTATCTTGTTTGATATATTTTGCAACAGTACGCGAACAGTTTTTAAGAAATGATATAAAAAATATTTAAAGAAACATTATTCTGTACCCTATTTTTTTCGGTGGAGCTTGTATGGTGTAATCATAAGTCTTCTTAAAATTTGGCAATAATGTGTTCAAAAGCTGTAGAACGGTTTTTGCTGTAGAACTGTGAATAAAACATACAAAATTTGCGGAGTATTTTTTAAATGCTTTTGATTTAACCCCCTCCCCTTTTCTGAAAAAACGTATATACACTCTTAGACAAAAAAAGACGCACCAAGGTGGGGTAATGCACATTTGACAGAAATTGATATGCATACAGTTTTCGACGGAAAATGCAAAGTTTTTTAGTTTGGCGGCCACTGAATGAACATGTGACGCTGGAGGGCATCTTAACTGCGCAACTGGCAGGATATTAAACAGGAGAAATTTCGATTCCAGGTCATAAATTCTTTGCGAATTTCATTCCGTGTACTCAGGTAGACAGTAACTATGCCTCGCACACAGGTGCGCGAACAATATGCGCAGATGTCAGCATTTGAAAGAGGACGTGTAGTTGGGCTCAAAGAAGCCGGTTGGTCTAATCGGCGAATCGCTCGACATTTGGATAGGATCGATGCCACTATTAAACGATGTTGGCAGGAATGGGTGAACCATGGCCGAACACAGCATCAATTAGGAAGCGGCAGGCCTACAGAAACGACAGAACGTGAGGACCGAGCAATCGTCAGAGCGGCACTCACAGCCCCAGATTCATCATAATCATCGATCGTACGTGCAACTGATGCTTCAGTGACCGCAAGGGCCATTCATAGGCGGCTCAGAGAAAGGGGGCTGAGCTCACGGTGCCCCTTGCGCCGACTACCTGGAATGTCACTGACTGGAGTAGAATTGTCTTCAGTGATGAGTCCCATTTCGAATTGAGCGCCGATGATCAGCGAATACGTGTCTGGAGACGTCCCGGACAGCGTTGGGATACCAACCTGTCTTCGGCCATACGGGCCGACAACCAGGAGTGATGATCTTGGGTGCCTTTTCATTTCATAGCAGGACCCCTTTGATTGTCATCCGCGGCACCCTTACAGCACAGCGGTACGTCGACGATATTCTACGCCCCGTTGTGTTGACCTTCATATCACGCCATCCTGGGCTTACATTTCTGCAAGATAATACCCGCCAGCACACGGTGAGAGTTCCTAATGCTGGTCTTCGTGCTTGCCGAATACTACCTTGGCCAACAACGTCACCGGACCTCTTACCCATTGAGCACGTTTGGAGCATTATGGTCAGGTCCCTCCAACCAGCACGGGATTTTGACTATCTAACAAGCCAATTGGACAGAATTTGGCACGATATCCCACTGGAGGACATCCGCCACCACTATCATTCAATGCTAAGTCGAATAACTGTTTGGAAATTTGTTATTTTTCTCCCCTAGATGGCACTGCATGTCAATGTAAGTTTAATATTTACTATGTTTTGTCTATACTCTCGTGGCAGGCAAACAGGAAAGTTTGAGCGTATGTAAGCTCTCATCTTTAATAACTCTTTGAATAAAACTGTATATATGTAAAAATAAATAATGTAGATTTTAGAAGATAGATATTTTTCTTCATGCACCTTCTACCACTCAACCACGGATGTAATATGGTGCACATCGGCTGTGAACTGGAACTGAATTTTTTTTGATTGGAATGGACACCTGCTGTGCTTGAAAAAAAAATGGCTCAACGGATTCCTTCAGCTTTTGGATGCTGAATGGAAATAAGAATTTTTCTTCGGATTAGCTGTTCTTACTATTACGGATACCTTAATTAAAGGTAAGGTCTTTTATAATATTGAATATGGATAAGATTGCAAAAATCATAGAAAAAAGGAGCACAGTAAGAGCTAATATAACGAAATTGATTAAAAAGATTCAAACTTTGAATTATGAAGATGAAACTGTTGAAAATCTAACAGAATTAATTGAGTTGTTAGAAACGAAAGAAAAAATACTTAAGGAATATAATTTAGAAATTGAAGATCTCATATCAGATCCAGTTAAATTTAAAACCGAAATTGCTCAATCGGAAGAATATGATGAAAAAATTATTACGGCTAAAATTAAACTCAAAAATAAAATTAAAGAAATGAATAAAAGGGACGATCAAAGTTCCCATGGAAGTAATAACACCTCAAATGTTACTGAGCATAATTTTACGGCATTAAAATTGCCTAAATTAGAAATTCCGCGTTTTTCTGGTGATTCTAATTTCATGGAATTCCTTAACTGCTTCGATAGCGCAATAGGATCGAACGATTCCCTAACTAAAATTGAAAAATTTCAGTATTTAAAGTCCTTACTTTCTCCCCCCGCCTATAATGTGGTTGCTGGATTCGAATTAAATGAAAAGAACTACGATTCTTGCCTTGAACTTTTAAAGCAGCGTTATGGTCGTACTGATTATAATATTAATTTGTATATCTCCAAATTACTTAACTTAGAACCGGTAAGAAATTCCTCTTATGTAAAAGGATTGCGCAAATTGTATGATGAGATAGAGGTAAACATAAGAAATTTACGCGCACTAAATGTAACCGAAGGATCGTATGGTCATCTATTAAATCCCCTACTCTTAAAATTGTTACCCCAAGATTTAGTTTTGGAATTTCACCGAAAACGAAATAAGGAAAAGAACTGTGAAACTTCGGATATTATGACTTTTTTGAGAAATGAAGTCGAATCAAGGGAAATTTGTGAAACTGTAATGAATTCTTCCAAGGTTTGCGAATCTAAACGCACCTCTTTTCAAAGTTATCAAACGGGACAAACGTATCATAAAAATTATTCGAAACCTAAACATTTTTCAACCGCTGCAACATTACTTGCACCAGTAAAAAATACATGCATATTTTGCGAATTTAACCACGATTCTATAAATTGTAGGAAATTTGATGTAGAACAAAAAATTAGTAAACTTAAGTCTGAAGGACGATGCTGGGCGTGTTTCAAGCCCAAACATACCAGCGGAAGCTGTCGATTAGGTATTTCGTGTGAAATATGTTTTTCAAAATTTCACCATAAATCAGTTTGTAGGAAAAATGGTAAACCTTCTAATGGTTCGGTAGAGCGTAGCAAGGAAAATTGTAATAATTCGCGTAGCTTAAATTCTAATGAAACCGAAAATGAAAGGACAAGCTCTACTTCTGAAGTTATAAGTTCTGTTTCTCAATGTAATCTTAATACGAACTGTTCTAAAAATGTTTATTTGCAAACTTGCACTGTCTTAGCTAAATCGGAAAATAAATCTTGCTTATCAAGATTAATGTTTGATAATGGAAGTTCGCGCTCTTTTATAAGTGAAAATTTAGCGAATAAATTGAATTTAAAAACTATTCGGAATGAAGTTTTGTCAGTCTATTCTTTCGGAATGAAAAGCCCAACAGATAAAGTTTATCGAGTTGTTGAATTAACACTCGAAAGTACAAATTCTCCTTTTCGAAAAAATCAGGAATTATTTGTGTCTAGGACTATTACAGGTGCTACCGTTAAATACCCAGACGAAAAAATAAAAGACTTAATGCTGAAAAGGAATTTGCGGTTAGCTGATGATTCCGCTAGCTCAAATAATATAGATATTCTTTTAGGGGCAGATGTTTGCTGGGAACTAATTTATCAGGAAAAGATTCCGATTAATAAACATTTATCAGCTTTGAATAGTGCTTTCGGTTGGTTAATTACTGGAGCGGACAAAAACGAAAGTAGTTGTTCTGAGAACATGATTATTGTGAATAATGCGATTTCAAATGATTTGCGAATGTTCTGGGAAATTGAAGAATTTCCGAATGAGACTAAAAATTTATCGGAAAAGGAAAATCAATTAATCAAAAATTTTGAAGACTCTTTAAAATTTAACGGAGAGCGCTATGTTTGTAAATTAATGTGGAAAGATAATGTGGGACCACCTCCCGAATTGGACTCTAATTATGAGGTGGCGAGCAGACGCTTTAATTCATTAAAAATTAAATTGGATAAAAATCTTGAAATTTCTGACCAATATAAAGAAATTGTATCGGATCAATTGGAATGTAATATTGTGGAAAAATGTATTGATGAGGATTTAAACTCAGGTTACTACATGCCGCACAGGGAAGTTATAAGACAGGATAGACAGACTACTCGCGTTCGTATGGTTTATGATTGCAGCTCTAAAGCAAATGACAATAAAAATTCTTTGAATGATTCACTTGAATCTGGAGTTAACCTTTATCCAAATTTATTAGATGTAATACTTAAATTTCGGGAAAATCAAGTTGCATTTTGCGGAGATCTAGAAAAAGCTTTCCTTATGATAGAAATTGCGGAAGAGGATAGAAAGTATCTAAAATTTTTGTGGTTTTCGGACGACCCGAATTATTCGGTACAAACACTTCAACTTAATCGTTTACCATTCGGATTAACGACGTCTCCGTTCGCGCTAGCTTGTGTTTTGAAATTTCACATTAGGAAATTTAAAGATGATTATCCTGATTGTTATGAAATGTTAAATTCTCTGTATGTCGATGATTTGTACGATGGAGCTAAAAATGCTCAGGATGCCTATAAGTTAACATCTTTGGCAATAGAAATATTACGCATCGCTGGATTCAAATTGAGAAAATTAAAAACTAACTGTGAGGAACTAAATAAACTTTGGCGTGAAAACGGGTATGAGGAAAATATGGATTTTGGACTTCGAGAAGGGTTCTTGGGATTAAAGTGGGATCATATTAAGGATGAAATTAAGTTAGATTTAAAGGATGTTAGGGATCCCCTGGAATTTGGAATCACCAAGCGACATGTGCTAAGCATGATTTCTAAAATATTTGATCCTTGCGGACTAATTAGTCCTTTTGTAATAAGAGTTAAAATTCTCATGCAAGAAATGTGGCAAAGAGGTCTAAATTGGGACGAAAACTTGCCAAACGACTTAGAAAAGAAGTGGGGAACATGGTGTTCTGAACTTGTTGAACTGGAAAATTTCAACATTCAACGTAAACTTTTTTCAACAGAAGACGTTAGTGAAGTTTCTCTACATATTTTTGTGGACGCTAGCCCTAAGGCTTATGGGGCTGTGGCATACCTCCGATACTTTACAACTGAAGGAAAAATTAAAATTAGTTTTGTGGTTTCGAAAAGTAAAGTTGCTCCTCTAAAAACTTTAACTTTAGCAAGATTAGAGTTGATGGCAGCACTCGTAGGTGCTCGTCTAGGTAAATATATTCAGAAAATCTTTCCAGCCTTCACTCAAAAAATATTTTTTTGGAGCGACTCCAAAATTGTGCTGCACTGGGTGAAAGGTTCGTCTAAAGTTTGGAAACCTTTTGTGGCAAATCGGGTGGCTCAGGTACAAGCACTCTCTTTACCTGAGTGTTGGAATTTTTGCAGTGGATCGGAAAATCCTGCTGACCTTACTACTAAAGGAGAATCTGCAAAAATGATCCTTTCGAGTTCTTTGTGGTGGACAGGCCCTCCTTGGTTGTCTCAACCGGTTCACCTGTGGCCTGGTGAAAGCTCCTCCAACCGACCTGATGACAATTGTAATGAAGAGCTAATTTCGAAGGAGCTTCGAACTGTAGCAGTGAATACTGTAGCCTTGACTGAACCAATTCTAGATTTGACAAAATACAGTAGTTTTTTAAAATGTCTGAGAATTTTTGCATGGATAAAACGATTTGCAGCTAGAGCGAGAAAAGTAACATCTGAAAGCGGTCCTCTTTCTGCTCGAGATCTCGAAGAAGCCGAACAGTATTTTATCCGGAAAATCCAAAGTGAACATTTTTCAAAGGAAATTAAATCTCTGAAATCTAAAAAATCTATTTCCTCGGACTCTAACATTTTTTCCTTGGCCCCATTCCTGGATGAAAATAATTTGATTAGAATAAAGGGAAGAATGAACGAGGCAGAATTTACTTTAGGTGAAAAACACCCTATTCTACTACCAAAAGATTCCCGATTGACTGAATTAATAGTGTTACATGTTCATAATAAAATGCTTCATGCTGGGGTTGCTGCGACACTATCAAAAATACGTCAAAATTTCTGGATAATTAAAGGAAGGCAGTTAGTAAAAAAGGTCATCCATAACTGTCTAATCTGTAGAAGATATTCAGCGAAACCTGCAAGTCAACTTACCGGACAGATTCCAAAAGATAGATTGAATGAAACTCCCGCCTTTTATACTACTGGAATTGACTTTACTGGTCCTGTTTATGTGAAGGAAGGAAAAGACGTCGTGAAAAGTTACATTGCTCTCTTCACGTGTGCTGTAACACGAGCAGTACATCTTGAGCTTGTCTCTGACTTGTCAACAAGTAAGTTCATATTAGCTCTAAGACGTTTTTTGTCAAGGCAAGGAAACTGTCGCATAATTTATTCCGATAATGCCAAAACTTTTAAGTGCGCTAATAAAGATTTCGATTATTTTGATAAAATTGTTAAAGATAAAAGTCTTCAAGACTTCATTTCTTCGGAAAGAATTGCATGGAAATTTATCGTAGAACTCGCCCCATGGTGGGGAGGTTTTTACGAGAGATTGATGAGAACAATTAAAGAGCCTTTGAGAAAAATCCTCGGACGATCTCAATTAACCTTTGAAGAACTAACAACAATTTTGGCTGAGATCGAAAATGTTCTCAATCAGAGACCCCTAACCTACATCTATAACGACGCCAATGAGCCTGAACCTCTGACACCAGCTCATTTTTTGTTGGTGGGACACAACATAACATATCCTTTCAATTTTGCTGAACTTTTCAATACTAATTCGTCCAGAGTTTCTTTGGTTAAACGCAAGATATACCAAACAAAACTCCTACAGCAGCTTTGGACAAAGTGGAAAACACAATATTTGCTGAATTTAAAGAATTTCCATGTGTTCAACACTTCAACCTCTAAAGAAAATTTCAAGGAAGGCGAGGTTGTACTCATTGAGGGTACAAACAAATCAAAGTTTTTATGGGACCTAGGTCGCGTTACCGAGGTCTTTCAGGGTCGTGATGGACTCGTTAGGTCATGCAAAGTAAAAACTAAAAACACTGAACTTAGAAGACCTATTCAACTTTTGTATCCTCTGGAACTGCCGAACTGAAAAAAAAAAAAAAAAAAACTTTTTACTATTTTAATTTCTTTCTCTTTCTTTTTTTAATATTAGATTATCTATTATAATTGCTAAGTTACTTTTAATTTCAACTCTTAGTTTGAATTCTCATAATATTTGTTTTCATTGTTTTGAATATGAATGTCATATAATTTTATGTTTTTCTTTGTGATAATTTTAGCAAATTATCAGGTGGGGAGTGTTTGGAAATTTGTTATTTTTCTCCCCTAGATGGCACTGCATGTCAATGTAAGTTTAATATTTACTATGTTTTGTCTATACTCTCGTGGCAGGCAAACAGGAAAGTTTGAGCGTATGTAAGCTCTCATCTTTAATAACTCTTTGAATAAAACTGTATATATGTAAAAATAAATAATGTAGATTTTAGAAGATAGATATTTTTCTTCATGCACCTTCTACCACTCAACCACGGATGTAATAATAACTGCTTGCATAAGGGCCAGAGGTGGACTAACGCGTTATTGACTTTTTCACTTTGTGAAGCTCTTTCTCTTGAATGAATCATCCAATTTTTCTCAAATTTATTCCTTTTTTTCTGTACATGTACATCACATCTGCCCATGTTCGTTTCCATTCGGATAACTCCTTATTGGTTCGTCTTTTTTTTTGTCTAAGAGTGTATCTGAGTGAATGAGTGCGAGGTATTTTTCGATAAAAACTGTGTAGGGCAAAATCCAGTGAAATCTTCCTCCTGTTGCAAGAAGATTGCAGTTTGTTTGTTTTTCTTCAGCTTTTAATTCCCTTTATGCTCTTAAAACGATCTTCTGATTTTCCTGGTAACGTGACCTTCAATTTTCATTCGTCTGACCTATTGTCGCACCTTCTAAGAACGCACTCGACTTTAATATTAATTGTATGGCAATGCTGGCTATTTTCTTTTTCCTGGTTTCTTTTTCCTAGTCTTTGCCAAGATTAGAGATGTGAAGATCAGCTTGATGGATCATTATCTCAACGAGAAACAAAAATCATTAGAGTGCATTTAAATCATCCAAAGAATCTACAATAAAAGTATCATATATTTCCGATTGATCTGATCTGCTTTAATAAAAGCGGAAGTTTACGAGGGCCTTGAAACAATCCAAACTGGAAGTATGTTCGGTAGAAACATCCTTTATTTTATGAAAAAGGAAATATAGAATACTTGCACATGAAGCTAGATTACATGTATAATTCAATGTCAATAAAGTACTCACAGTAGATGTATGACATTGCTGTATTTATGACTAACTTGACTTTCTGTCAGTTAGACTAGAGCTACATAAATACTCGTAGGTGTCATAAATGATTGACAAACTTCCGCACGTTTTTCTGTTATATATATATATATATATATACGCCGTCCACATGGGTAGTGGTCAGGGATTTCCTTTAAATAATCTCTTCCCGAGAAATCAGAATTAGAAGAACTATAACAATAAATAGTTTAGAGACACTCATTTCTTAGCATTTAATCTACCAGAGACGGTAGCTACAACCTAAAAAAATACCCATTATTTGGTTCCCCCTTCAATTCGTTACGAATTTTATTTCATTCTCTTTTTACTCATTTCAGGGTCATTAAAGTCTTGTAAATACACATTGCATTGTTTAAGCCGAGTAGAACAACAAAAACAAGCTCAGCATTTCGTTTTCATGGTTGTATGATATGAATATTTTACAATCTACGAGTATATATATAAAACAGTTCCGTAACTGACTGACTCATTGACTGACATGCAACGCACAGACCAAACTGCTGGACCTAAAGGGCTGAAATTTTTCATGGCGATTCTTCTTATAGTGTAAGGGTGCACCAAGAAAGATTTTTGAAAAATTCTTCTTAGATTTTTTCAAATTGAATTTTTAAGCTGTTTTTGTAACTTTTTTTAAGTTTGCATTTAAAATAATAATTTGAGAGTTATAAAATTTATATCACGAGAAAGACCATAAAAATTCCTTTAAAATGAAATCTTTTTCGAATCTTTACCTCCCTTTTCTGATTTTTGGTGAATTTTTAAAGATTCATTTTTAGAATTTAATTTATTAAACGCTGATCGCGTGATTTCTTTTTCTGGTACTTTAAATAAATTTATCGTCACGTGCATAACAACTAAATAGACAAAAAAGATTTCTATTTTCTTGCTAATGCGGCAGACGATTGGACATTATCTAAAAAAATATTAAAATACAATAAAAGAAATTATCCTCAAACTGTACTATATTAACTGTACTATATTCTTTAGTATGTCCTATTAGATTCAATTTGAATATTTTCTTCTACATTATTTTAACTATCAAAATATCCCTTACGATTTTTTATAAATATATATTTTGTTTTTCTTACATCAATTGTATACATTGATCGTCGTATTTATTATATATATATATATATATATATATATATATAATTTTATTTTTTTTTGGCATTAATTGCATACATTGACCGTTGTATTTAATTTGAATGTACTCCGTTGCGAAGTGCGGGTTTTCAGCTAATTTAAGTATAATTTCATATACGCCTCAGAAATTTTGCAGACTTTCACGTGTCGATGAACTTTCTGTATGGCCTCTACAAAGGGATCATGGCAATATGATTGACATCACAGTATATAAGCTCGAATGCTGGAACACGAGAACTTTTGTAGCATGATAGTGCTGATGACCATTCTCGAAATTTTACGCACAAAGGAAAAACTCATTGCTTGTGTTTATTGTGTTATGTTTGAATGGTCTCATAAGTTTTAATCTAAATTTTATGTTTTATGACCATTAAGGTTATTCTCCGAGTTTGGCATCAAGCATCATCGGTAGGAAATACACTGCAATAGAATTTGTCAAAATATTGTTGACCCTATTTTCTCTAATCTTTATGCAATGTTATACGAGGTTCTATCTAATTTTTTACATTTGACGATTATTTTCTACCACCTTCCGCGTTTTCAGTAATGCATACACATAGATAATCTTCGGTTGGAAAAGAAAATTGGAGATCCTAAGTTCCGATGAGTAAAAATTGCAAGCTTACAATTTTTCCCGACACAGGAATTAAAACCAAACATTTTAAGTAATATTCTGAAACTTTTTGCGTTCGAAGTAATCCATTTAAAACACTTTTATGAAATATATTATCTGTGAAAGTTTTATGCTCATGTATAATGAATTCCTTCTCCCCAGGTGGCTCTTCAAGTAACATATTATTGCAGGGAGAATTAACAATTCAGAACCAGGATGCGTGTAAAAGGGCGTACGAACCCGATGTGGAAATCACAAACGCCTATATGTGTGCAGGAACGAGTAGGGATAGGTCTGATACTTGTCTGGTAAGCTGACACTTTCTATGTTTACTCATTTATTTATTTTTCCAACATTTATTAGTTTGTTTTTAACTTCTGGTAATTATCATTCAATCATTCTCAATTTTCTTAGTTATTGAAAATATGACTTGGATATATGAGTTGCTCACTTTGCCACATCGTGACTAAGGGACTTAAACGATTTGGCTAGTGAAAAATAAGTAACATCCAATTCAGTCTTCTAATTATGTTTTTCTTTTTGCCACACGAAAAAAATTTAAATAATTGTTTAATAATTCACAAGTACTTACTTCTGTAGCAGTTAGACTGTCACCGACTTATTTATTTTACTTTTTTGCGGTGAAACAACACCAAACTATTGACCGTTACCACCCAATACTTACATCTTCGTTTGAATTGCATTATTGCAACGATTTACAATAGAGTATAGACTTAACCGGATTGGCTTCCGATAAAAGTTACTTATTATTCGATGGCCAAAACAACTTTTGTCAGTGAGTGGTGACGTTCATTCTTATTATTTGGGAAATTTATTATGAAGTAAATAAGTAATAATAATTACAAGATAAAAAGAACTTTTTATATACTATGTTTTTAAATTTTCTGTTGAATCATATAAACTTGACAATTCTATGTATTAATAAATACTTAAAAAAATTTTTTTTGATGAATATCCCATCAACTTTAAAGAAAATGAAGTTAATTGGAAGTTAAGTTGCGTTTAACTTTTCGTTCCCGTTCCGGCCGATTGATGGCTGCACCAGTCTACAAAGCAAAATTAACTGAAAATAACTGAAAATTAATTTAATTCTGCTTAAAGATGGCTAAAAGTATTTAAAAAATGCATTGTCATCGTGTTCTGAGCTATTCTAAAAGTTTCAAATGTCTAGCTAGTCGGGAAGTTAGTTAAAAATCGATTGCAAGATTTGTACTTGACAAACACACACTCACACACACAAACACACAAGAAAGCAAGTTAATAAAACGATGGTAAAAAGTTAGGAGTCCATCAGGTACATTAACACTAAAATTTCAAAAAAGTAGACTTAACCGATTTGGCTTGTGGTTCATATATAAAGTCAATGATACAGAAATTCTGAAATGAGCAATTCTCTGCATGTAAGAAAATGCTTTGACTGAAGTCCATTTATGCAGTTCCCTCAGTAAATATATTCCCTAGCTATTACTCGTATCAGAAGCTACCGGAAGTGTTCTTATAAAATCTTAACGGAAAACTTGATAAACTCCATACGACTGCATTTATTTACTTGCGTGACATTTACATGTTTCTATTATGAATGTATTCATAGGATAAGTTACAATGATGTTTCCTTTTCAGTAAAGACGTTGAGTTTACTTCATGTACGTCATATGCGTACACCTTGGGTTGGGCAGTCGATGGGGCCATTCCTCAACTATGGTTTTTTGAAAGCTAGATTATGAAACCACTTAGTTGTGAAAACATATTCACGAAGTAAAAAAATTCACACTATCTGAGTGGAAACAACTGTCTGAGCTATCACATATGGGGTCCTGAAAAAATAGTAGTTATCGATCTTTGGTTGTTAGTGAGAAATATGTATCCAGAATTATCAGAAAAAATCTCTGTAGTATTTACTTTTTTTTTTCTAAGAACTACCTTTGTGATAGAGAGCGTTCTCTGTGTTTTTGCTACGCATTGAAACTGCACGACAAAACATTAGGAATGTGGGGATCATAACGGAAAATTCAATTCTTCAAATATAGAACCTGGCGTTAGCTGGTGTTGTGGCAAACAAACAACCACATTGCTGCACGGCTACCATATTTGTGTATGCATTTATAATTACAGTTTAACTTCCCTAACCCCACCCTTCATTTACGAAAACATAAAAATTCCCAGGTAAGGACAAGTTCACCATTTGTTTCATTTCATTTCGATGGAATAGAGACCCTGCATCGATACTGTTTGCACTTGTAAGTCGCCAAAGAAATTTTACGCACTCGGTCAGATTAAAAAGTTATTGCAATTTGATTTATGAAAAACAAATCAAGTAGGGGTTGTAGCATTAGCTACATACCATGTCATAGTCCCGTAGAGCTTCGAATTATGGTAGAGAGTTTCTAAGAATTGCAATAGCAGAAGATGTTGCTTAAGATCAAGATGATCATTTGCATTGATTTAGTCATTGTCATGTATAGTTACGCATTGCATACTGTTGAGGAGTTTCTGGGAATAGATAAAAAAGCTTCTAAGAATAAAAAAACTGAACTGGTGAAGTGCGTTTACCGCACTTGTGGTATTCACGAAATATTTGATGAAAAAGTTTTGCCGAATATCAAATGAACCTTTTTTTCTCTTTGAGAGGATAAACTAATTTTATATTTTATTTCAAAAAATTCAAAAATTCTTTATGTGCAATTTGAATACCTCTGTTACTGTAAAGGTTACACTCAAAATAGATGATTTCAAACAATCTTGATAGCAATAAAATATGTCCCCAATATCTCCTTTTTTACCGACACCCTTTTCTACCGGTCCAATATTTCTGTCCATCGGTGTTTGTAAATGAGAGCTTTTACCGCATTATTTATTTGGGCAGATTTTTTCCAGCCTTGAAAAATTAAAATCATACACAAATGCTACAATTCTATAACAATAATAAATTTAATTCCGAAATAGAAAAATGCTTTAAGCATTATAGTTGATCAATTACAGATTTAAAAACTAAACGCTGAAACTGGATTTAAAATAATCCTCTAAAATATGTGTTTAATTAAAGTGTCCCCGAACTTTTTAAGTTTTGGAGCCGTGGATCTAAAAGGACAACTGCGGGTTGAAAACGTTTTCTAATGCACATCCTACTATCATCAACTGGTTCATTTTCATATGGACTTCATAATATGCGGGTCATCTTCCTAACCACCGCAGTTTCAGACTTTATGCTTTTATTTATGTATACTTTTCTATCTGGTAAGCTAGAGAGTATTTTTTAAACGTGTTTTGCCTCTGATCTGCAAGTTTTGATTCGTCAGTTTGAAAATTTCAGGAACAAACGTTGAATCTTACTATTTTCGATTCTTCTGACTTTAATAATTTGTTTACTATATTAATTAGTTTTAAGCGTATATGTTATTTTCTCTTTTTAAAATTTTTTTAAAACTTTCTTCTCAGGGTGATTCAGGAAGCCCCTTGATGTCGCTTGGCAGAAATAACAACTACTATCTCGTAGGTATCGTATCGTTTGGAAGAGCGTGTGGACAATCAAATGTCCCTGGAGTTTACACGCGAGTCACGGAGTTTCTGGATTGGTTAACGAGGAATCTCTCCGCCTGAGACACTATGAAATAAAGGCATTTTCAACGAACAACCTTACATCAAAATATTTATAAAAGTGAATAATCATCGGCAATAGTGCAGCAATTTTATTGTTATACGATTTCATTTCCAGTTCTTGTCAACTCTCATTCTTTTTTACTTCATTTAATCTATTAAATAATTACAAGATAAAAAGAACTTTTTATATACCATTTTTTAAAATTTTCTGTTGAATCATATAAACTTGAAAATTCTATGTATTAATAAATACTTTTTTAAAATTTTTTTGATGAATTATCCCATCAACTTGAAAGAAAATGAAGTTAATTGGAAGTTAACTTGCGTTTAACTTTTTGTTCCCGTTCCGGCCAATAGATGGCTGCACCAGTCTACAAAACAGAATTAACTGAAAATAACTGAAAATTAATTTGATTCTGCTTAAAGATGGCTAAAAGTATTAAATGCATTGTCATCGTGTTTTGAGCTATTCTAAAAGTTTCAAATGTCTAGCTAGTCGGGAAGTTAGTTAAAAATCGATTGCAAGATTTGTACTGGACAAACACACACAAACAAACGCACAAACAAACAAGAAAGCAAGTTAATAAAAACATGGTAAAAAGTACAGAAATCATATTAGATTTGATAATTGATCATCAGATATAAGTTCTAAGGAACCTAGGGGAAATTTGTTCTTGAATTTCAAATATTACAGTCTTAAAACCGCTTGAAGTGAACATTATCTCAATGCAAATTTTAAAGGCAGAATTTTGAAATTTCTAAAGACAAATTTTACAAGCTGAAACACAAAACATCTCACTTACAATGACAAGAATAAAAATTGTAAATATTCTAAATTATATTTCTTCTTAAATATTATAGTACAAGAAAGGCGGTAGGTGAGGTGGTAGTATTCTGAGTACAAAATTCGATAAAACTAATGATTAAGTTATAACAATAAGTCATCACAAAGTAACTAACAGTATTTTCACCTAGAGATATCGAATATTATTCAGTTTATAGCATCATATATTATGATTATGCAGAAGAAATATAAATACAGAGTATATTTTTTGAGTAATTTGTTTTGAATTCCTCATCGTTTTTTTGAAATCAGGTTTATAAGTGGTCACTAGAATTTTTAGTTTGTAAATTATTTCTTATTGATGAAAGGTTGCTTGAGTTAAATAGACCTTAAAAAGAGTTATTTAGATGTCGTTTATACATTTATAATGCACAATGTACGTATCTTTAAAAGAGAGAATCAAACTTCTTAATGTAGGAAGAACATTGCCTAGAACATTGAAGAAGCCTAGAACATTGTGAAATAACAAAAAGCAATACAACATATTAACTTCATCATTAAAACACCAATACAATGCAACCAGAAAAACTTATTAAACCCTTATATACACTGTAACATTCATATGATGAACTATACATATAACTAAACAAATGATGAATGAATCAATCAAATTTGAAAGGATATATAAAAAAATTGCTATTAAAAGAGGTAAAATTTTTTAAAAAATTGAATTTGGATTTTTTTCTTTTTTTCTTTCAAAATAAAAATTTTGAGAGGGGCCCCCAACATTCTGGGGCCTCTAGGCCTAGGCCTAATGGAAAATCAGGGCCTGACCGTAATAGCTTAACCGTTTGGGTATGAAATCCAGTTTCGGGTTCCCCTAAATTATATTTGTGGTTGACAGTCAAATGTTCATAGCTAGATTGTAAAATCCATCTCAATTTATCCTCAAAACAAATGAACTACGGCAATAAAAATTAAAATTAAAAATGGCAAGTCACGATGTTTGGGACGGTCCGCGGAGAAAGTTGAAATTTTTGGCGCAAGACCGCAAAATTTTGCGTGGCGCCCCGCTAACTGTATGAGTTGGCGACATTTACATTTGGCGCCAAGTGGCGTCCCGCTAACCGAGAAGTACCCTGAAATGTTTTCTGCAACGCTGAAAGATATTTGCAATTTCATGCCTGCTGTTTAAATTTAATTTTGTCTTTTTATTTGTATTTATAGTTTAATTTTTTGGATGCATAAAATAATAGTCCACGACAAGATATTTTGACTTATTTTTTCCCATTCTTATATTTATGATCAGGCGACAAATTGGCGACATTCATATTTGGCACCAAGTGGCGTCCCGTTAACGGAAAAGTATCAAAGTTTATTTGTATTTTTACTATAAATCAACTCTATTTCAACCTAGTATTTCATTATATCTCTATTCTAAAAAAAAGTAACTCCCGCTGCCGCCGCTGTCAAAAGATTGTCACGCTATCTCCTTCGAAACCGCTGGGGGTATGGGGTCGAGAGCGATACCAATGGATGCAGAAAAATGGGGGGGACCAAAGTAAGACGTGTCTCATCTTCGTCGGACTTTAATTTTATGTTTTGTGGGAAACTATTAACTTTTTCATCTTCAGATTACGATAACTCACCAAAAAGGATCATAGAATTTTGATCTTTTTACAATCTAAGACTACAGACATTTCTCTTTCAAACTAGACCTCATTTGTTTAAAAATATTTTAAAACAGACTAATATTTTTATCAAAAAATTAAACACAGTTTTTCAAGAAATATCGTCCCATATGTGGATGTAATATCGATGCTCCTCGAGTTTTTATCTTACAAAGAAAATATTTACATGTTCTGGAAGCTGAAAGCTTTCTTATTCATATAAACCTCATTTCAAGTCTATTACTTAACACGGTTATCTTAAAACTTCGATTTTTAATTGAATTTTAAAGCTGATAATTCAACAGTAATGAAAAGTCCTTCGCATAAGGGTGACAACAGTAAATGGATGGAAGCTGTTACATTGCCCGAGAATCACCCCTATGTATCTCGCTATTAGCCCTAACAGAGGAAAGATGCAAAAATAATTTAAAAGAAACTAAAATCAAATTCAGTTTATATTATATTCCTTTTATAATACATTATATTTAGTTTATATAATATTAAGTATTTCTTGCTTTCAGTTTATATTATATTCTTTTATCCGTTTTTACTACAGCATTGATTTTTCAATTTTGCTGCTATAAGACGTGTATTGAAAAAAATGCCTAAAAGAAAGTGCGGTATAACTGGTGATAAATAAAGAAGACGAAGTGCTCAGGCACAGAGGGAACGAAGAGGAAGGTAAGGTAAAGTGGAAGTTTTTGACAGCACGTTTGAATGCCCGACTTGAAATGAGGTTTATATGAATAAGAAAGCTTTCAGCTTCCAGAACATGTAAATATTTTCTTTGTAAGATAAAAACTCGAGGAGCATCGATATTACATCCACATATGGGACGATATTTCTTGAAAAACTGTGTTTAATTTTTTGATAAAAATATTAGTCTGTTTTAAAATATTTTTAAACAAATGAGGTCTAGTTTGAAAGAGAAATGTCTGTAGTCTTAATATCAAGATACGGCGTGAAACTGAAGGACCTCAGTTCAATAAACACTTTGAAACAGTAGGACTTGAAGAAGATAAATTGAAACACAAACGTGCTGCCAACCGTTCAGAAAATATGTCAGAACAACGATTGCACAAAAAACGCGTGTCAGATAGGAGAGAAAATATGTCACAGATTCGAGGCTCCGTACGAAATGCGAGCGTAGCGAGCCTAGGGACGAAGCCCCTAGTTATTTTTAAAAAATAACAATCTTTTCAAAATCAGATTCATAAAGCATTTGTCTTTATATACATTTCAAAGAAGCAATATGTAAATAACTGAAACTATTAAAATGTTATACTGAAACATAAAAAAAACATATAAATATATGCTTACGGATAAAAAAAAAACAGTGAGATCGTTCCTTTTTCTTCGTTCTTGATAATAAACTTTAAATAGTAGTTTTCATATAGATATGAACTGCACTATAATTAATAAAAATCCCAGTTTCATTTTATACTTAACACGGTTATTTTAAGCGGCACTAATTCACACACTTCTGCAAGATTAATTATTTTTACATTTTTTTAAAAGAAAGAATATCTTAGAACTGCAAGCCAATTTAAATTTACGAAGAAAATAAATACGCTGCCAAAGATAACAACCAAAGTAGACTCAAAATCCAAGCAGACGATAACATTAGTCTCCCTAAAGCATAAATCACATGAACTTATTTTTAAGAAAAAAAAGTTATGTTGATGGTTAGCGAAGTAAATTTACACCGAGTGGACTTCGGACATGGATATTATTGACCTTCTGACGTAACTATGTTGTTTCACCTATCGAGTATTTCCATTGCAAAGAAATTTGTAGGGTGAAAGCCCTCAGGATGTGTACTTGCCGCGTTATAGAACTATTTATTAACAAATAGCATAAAATTTGCAATAAAATTTAATATGGCTTATTTGTGTATCCATATGGTGAACAAGTTGACATTTTATATAAACGTACCCATTTGTGCAGAACAAAATTTACTTGAAAGGGGAATTCAAATGTAACGTTCGCTATTACGTTCTGTGTCGTTACTATGGGAATAATAAAGCGCAATGTCATTGAAAAAAATACGCGTGACTAGAAAAACAGCAATTTGAATTATGTTCTGTATTAAACGGTTGTTTAATTTGAGAATTTTACATTACTGTGCATTTATATAGATGAAGATGAAAAATTATATTCAATTAAATCTGATAAAATGGAACTGAATTAACTAGTAAATAAGTACTTAATAAATAGGAACAAAGTTAGTAAAAAAGGTCTAAACAAACAAAATAAATTTGTTTGTACAAAATTTATGTATGCGTATATGCATAGACGAATAATTACATGACACACACACACACACACACACATATATATATATATATATATATATATGTGTGTGTGTGTGTGTGTGTGTGTGTTAGTTAAAGTAAGTATATAAATGTATACTTACATATTCATACATAACTTAAATAAAAGTAGAATTATAATTTTTTTGTTTTACGTCCTCAACACCGTGATATTTAGATAATAGAGCGTGGTATGTGTAACAGTAATTTTTAAGATGCAATTTCTTCAGGTTTACAAGCTTAATAGAAAAATTCCCTTTCGGGATGGACTTTCTAAAGGAAAGTGTATAGTATTTAGGAGAAATGCTGGGGAAGCCAAATAATATTGATGAATATTCATTAGGACATTAAAAATGTACACTGACTGTCTCCCCCCCCCCAGCATTGATGAAAAGACCTTCGCATAAGGGTGACAACAGTAAATGAATGAAAACTGTTACATTGCCCGAGAATCACCCCTATGCCCCCCCCCCCCAAAAAAAAAAAAAAGTCACACTGTTCAGTATTTTGTTGGACCACCTTTTTCTCGACTTATAGAACGTCCATCTTGGAATCCATCTTGGAATTGATTCAATTAGCGAAAACACAGTCTCTACACTTATTTTTGACCACCATTTCATCAAGAATTCTCCAAGTTCCATGGTGGATGAAGAGAGAGTAGAACTACTTCTTAGATCTCTATCCAGTATATCCCACATGTTCTAAATTGTATTGAGATCAGGACTTTGCGGTGGCGAATTAAGTCTGCGACTGATGACTTGTGTAACTGGAACGAATCTTTCATTGTCTTGACTCAATGAGTTCTGGCATTGTCATCTTGAAACTCCCCTTCGCCTTCTCGGAAGAAAAAATTCTTTGATGGAATCACATGATCATTCTGTACTTGCACTTAATCAACAGGCTTCATTTTGTTGCTACACAGTGTTGCTGCACATAGTACATCCAAAAAGAAATATCCCCAGAGCATAACACTTCCCCCTGAGGCTTCAACAGTTGGCACAATGCAGGAAGGGTCCTATGCTTCGCGTGCCTCCCTCCTTACTCTAATGTGTCCATCGTCTTGAAAGAGGGTACATCTGGTATCATTGGACGACATGATCTTTCCTCACTGCTCAACAGTCCAATTTTTATGTTCCTTGGCAAATTGGAGCCTTTTTTTCTGTTGATGTCACTAACAAGTGGTTTCCTTGTTGCAACACAACTTTCAAACCTTATTCTTTGAGTTCCCGTGTGATGGTGCAACTGTAAATGGTCTTACTCACAGTATTAAACATTTTTGTTAGTTCCAAGGTGGACTTCTCCCGACTTGACTTCACTAATGGGTTTTGAGATCTTCAGTCACGATCATTTAGGATTGATTTTCGACCACAGATTCTTCGCGAAGTCGTTGATAGTTCTCAGTCTTTCCAAGATTTAATTATACGTTGATCAGTTTGCAAACCTATACCAGTTATTTCGCTGATTTCTTTACAACATTTCTGTCCTTGATTGCATTTGGCCTCTTTTGAACTCCGAAACATCTTTACCTCGACCACATGTAACGTTAAGACTCATGATTGCTTCAAAATGATCAGCTGCACCCTGAATCAGCACTATTTGAAGGTTGCTTGGCACACAAGATTATTCAGATTAACAAAATGCTTAACCAATCATTCCCTTTTAACTATTTGCACGTGCAAATATGCATTGCGACTTTTTTTGGCCGGTCAGGGTATATATACGTATATATATATATATATATATATATATATATATATATATATATATAATCCCACATAAATTTTCTGTTTCAAACACAGATTTCTTAACCTTTTTTTTTAACAATTACTTTTTTCAATATTTGTGCGTGAATTTCATTTTTCTCGGGGGTATCAGTGAGAATTCTACACTTGCCAAGTTTTCGTCCACCTCTTTTCTACCAGAGACCATGGTCCTAGGTACAAGACAAGATTATGGCCCTAGGTACAAGATGTTATTTTTGACAAAATGGCTTCCATAGCCAAAGACCTGCAGAAACCAAACTTTGTTTGTATTTCATTTTTTCCTTTAATGGTTACAAAAATTATATGCTATACATTAAAACATAAGTTTGCACTTACTTTCACAAAATAAAACTTCAAATTGAAGTGAAAAAATTTAGTTTTGGTCATCAAATCAAGACTTTTCTATTTAACTATAGCTTCTTCTTGCTTTCATTAAAAATGGCTGTTATGATTTGAAACAGTGTTGTCACTCACTCCAATGAGTAAAAATGCTGTAAAAAATAATTATTTAAATAAAGCATGGTGGCCCTAGGTACAAGAGTTTCCCCTAATCATGTCTACAGAAGAACAAAATGGGTTTTCTCGCAAGTGCAGCTTCTTCTTCTTTGAGCTCAGGGAAATACCGTCGAAATTATTTTTCCATATACCGAAGATGCCCTGTAATATCCAAGTTGAGTTGCTCATCGAGTTCAGATTTCTCAACAACACTGGACAATTTTTCAAACATCGCAATATTTCCTTGGTTTACTTTTCGACGCCAGTTCTGCAATTTCGAGATAAAAGCCCTCAGACTGTCAAGAGTTGGATAATATGCATGTTCTTTCCTTGAAGTCTCAGGTTAAAATTATTCAACTGTTCATAAATATCTGCTAAATAAGCAAGTCTTTTCTTCCACAGTTCATCACTGAAGTGAGACAAAAGCTCGTATTTTTCTTGAGCATCTAAGAACTTGATTTCGTCTTTCATCTCATAAACATGATTCAGAACGTTTCCCTTTGATAACCAGCGTATAGATGTGTAAAACATCAGAATTTCATGGTCAGCATTCATATACACATTACAATATATATAATTTAGATTTAATTTATATAAATTGTCTTTGATAAATCTTCTAAAAAGACGGGTGTTGAGGGTTTCGGATTTCACATTATTAACAATTCTGATTACTGAATCGAGTACATTTTACAGAGGGGGTTGGTTTTGCTGGCAAGTGCATATCTGTGAATGACACAGTGTACCCTTTGTTTCAGGAGCAATTCTTTTACTTTTTTTATGAAAGCCCAACTTTGACCCCAATATAGCAGGAGCTCCATCAGTACACAGACTTTTTCCACTGTAGTCCTCCGGATTTCAAAAATGTTTTTATTTTCGTCATAACATATTCCAGTGTTGTTGTAGTTTCGAGTGCGCTTCAAAGCAGGAACTCTTCTTTAATGTCCTCTGAATGAATATATCTCACGAAAATAAGCAACTGAGGACATGAACTTAAGTCTGTTGATTGAAGAGAAAACAAGGAAAAAATTTTAATTTCGTTAAACACTTGCTCTTTCACATTTTCGGACATATCGGAAATGCGTCTCTGAATGGTGTTGTTGGAAAGAGATATTTGGCTCAACTTTGTCTAACTAGATTCCCCAAGAGCTAACTTTACAGTCTTAAGCAAACAGGATTTGATGAGTGTTCCTCCAATCGTTTGGGGCTTATTTTTTGGGGTAATTTCCACTGAGACTTCATACAATGCATGTATGAGGGATACACTTTGTTGAGGAAATTTTCCTGTAGAATCAAATCTCTGACGTTTGAGACCGGAATCATGACGTCGAAAGTATTCCACATCCTATGTTCAGATTGCTTTGTACCTAAGTGACGTTTCAATTTCAGAGGTTTCATAGATTCTGCACTGAGGATAACGAACGCAGTGTGTTGCTCGAAACCCACTGTGACTTCTCAATGCCATCGCTGAATGTGATAGTAAACCCAAATTTCAAATACTCATATGAATATTTGCTTTTTTTTCTCCATGGTAATTATGAAACATAGAAATACAATGATACTTCTTTATAAATAAATTTAGAATTCCAAATAATAGTAAATTTACGACAATATATACAATGCGGCTATATAAATGAATTTCGGCAATTGCCATGCAGTTATAAACTGGATACGTCAATTTCTAAGGAGTGGAGAACACTAAGAAACCTTCCTCACTCAAAGATGCGTAAAATTAAGAACAGACTATTATCCCAAGAAAAAAATTTTCACCTTCTGTATTGATTTAGAATTATATAACAGTAAAAATGGAAAAAACGCTTACATAAATGAAATTGCTTTATTGAATTGGGGAAACTACAATAACAATGAGAAAAAGGGAGAGCACAGACTGATGGAAGACAAACTGGTTTTTAAAATTTGTGTACTGGACGCAGGAAGTAACCGCTATTTTCATTTACTGCCAAATAAAGGCAGTAGATCTCTACCAAATGGAGTTTGCACTTTGATCAAGACCTTTAAAAATGTCACGGCACTAGAGTTTGATGGTTATTGGGATATCTCAGCCTCCAAGACTGGATACGCTACCCAGACACATATTCAAAAGCCAATTAAAATTGATTTCGGTTCTATTTTTAGCGTTCTACTGATATAGTATTCGGTTATTTCTATTTAGTTAGAGTGTGTAAGCGTTATGTGCTTGTGGTGTTAATAAACTGTGTCTTTTTAGCATCACTACTTATTTTCCGGATTATAATTTGAGTACAGTAAATTATTAATATCTGTTAATACAGTAAATTATTAGTTAATTATTACAGTTAATACAGTAAATTAGTTAATACAGTAATACAGTAATACTGTATTAATATTAGTTAATACAGTAAATTATTAGTACTGTATTAATACAGTAAATTATTAGTTATTCTTCATTATCTCACCCAGCAATGGTAAATAAATATTGAAAAAAAAATTTCGGTTAAATTCGCTAAACAGTTACTTTAACTCAATAAAGCCTTGGCAACCCTCCAGAAAACACTTCATCACCCACTTGAGCATCGTGACCCACAGGTTGGGAATCACTGATCAAGAATAACGGGAGCTGTAATAAACAGCTGGTGGACAGGGAGACATGAATTTATGAGTCAAAACGGTTTCAAGCAACCGACAGTGTAACTTAAAGGGAAATACTCAATCTTGTTAGGTTCGGATTACTTACGGTGTTCCGTACTGATAACGGCAATTTCCGGCGATTGTAGCGCCACCTTTTGGTTGTATGAAAAAAACTCTAGTATGAGACTTGTTCTAAATGAGTAAGTCGCGTCGCCTTTCAGCGGCCATTTTTCAAGCCCATGTTGCGGCACCGCTTTCAATAAAATTGTTACTTTACAGTCCACTTTGTATTCCCTCCGTTACATTTTGGTCCTAGCGACCCGGAGGTGGTACTTTTCGCGTAACTATGGAGAAATTTACCACTTTAAAGAGACCAAAATCAAGTTTGAAAGTGAAAGTAACGCAGGTCGAAAACTTCGTGCAAAACTTTAAAAACAGTGATCAAGCGAACATTGAGCTCCAATTAAAACTAACGAATGTTAAAAGGCTTCAAAATAAAACCGAAGAATTACGCAGTGAATATTATGAGTTACCTGAGGATACGGATTTAGCGGAAATCGAAGAAGAACTTCAAGATTTAGATTCGAGACTGGAAGAATTAGAGGTAAGCCTAAATTGCCTCAATAGTAAACTGTATGCAAGTAATAAACTTGAAAATGATCATATTAAAATAAATAATGCTGATCTGCCAACTTCATCATTGAATGTTAAGCTCCCAGAAATCCCGCTTCCACAGTTTTCAGGAAAATACGAGGACTGGAGTCAGTTTAAACTCCAATTTTCTAATTTAATTTATAAAAATGTCGTCTTATTAGAAACGCAAAAACTATATTATTTACTCGCAGCACTAAAGGGTGAAGCAAAACAATTAGAAACTCTAGATGACACTTATAAGTCTCTGTTTAATGCATTAGAAGAACGCTATGAAAATAAAAGGATGTTAGTAGATGCACATATCCAAGCTCTAATGAATTTTCTAGAAAATCACTCATGAATCACCAAAAGAATTACACAATTTGTTAGATTGTATAAATTGAAACTTACGAGCCTTGAGCGTTTTAGAATATAAAAGAAACAATCTTTCGGATATTATGTTGATAAATGTAATTACAAGTAAATTGAATAGAGAAACTAGAAAACTATATGAGTTATCTCTGAAGTCTAAAAATGTTCCATCACTAGATGAATTTTTAAATTTCTTAGAAACTCAAAGTTTGATGTTAGAAGGCTTAAACAAAAATTTTTCGGTTAAGTACAGCCCTAAAAACGTTTCAAATATCTCAAATCGTTCCAAAACTTTCATGATTAATTCCAAGGAGCATTTAAAACTTTGTGTTTTATGTAAAATCCCACACCCTTTACATAAATGCACACAATTTCAAAATATGAAGGTCTCAAGCAGATATGAATTCGTTAAAAATCAAAAGTTATGCTATAACTGTTTAAATTTCCATATTGTATCTCAATGTAAATCGAAATACTTTTGCAGTGTTTGTAAAAAGAAACACCATACATTATTGCACTTATTCGATGAAATGAAAGAAATACATGCAAATCAAAACACATTGCCTCAGAACATTAAAAGCGATGATTCAGTTAGACAAAATGGCGCGGTTCAGCTTGACGCTGAAATGAGGAATGTTTTGCTTAATTCCAAGCTTTCAAAAAATGAAAAAGTAAATGCTGCACTTCCGCAGAATGAAAGTGTTTTATTGAATACTGTGGTTATTTATGTTAAAAATAAATACGGTCAAAGGTGCAAATTTAAAGACTTGTTGGACAATGGAAGCGAAATAAATCTCATTACTAAGCGTTGTGCAGAAATTTTGGGGTTAAGAAAAGAGAATATTAAAACTTCAATTTCAGGAATAAACAACTCAATTCATTCAGTTAAGGCTAAAGAGAGACCATTTTCGGTGAATGTAGATTGTATATTGGTTCCTAGAGTAACTGAAATTTTCCCAGTAGCAAAATTAGATGTATCAAGTGTTAAATTTCCTGATTATGTGGAACTAGCAGATCCAAGTTTTTGTTTACCCAGCCAGATTGATTTCTTGATCGGAAATGAACTATTTTTTGAAATTTTGAATAGGAAAGAATTTATACGGAAGATGACAATTTATTGTTTCAGAACACTAAGTTTGGTTATATAGTAATCGGATCTTTACAACACGAAAAATATAATAATTCTCGTTACTGTTGTTTACTTAATGAAACTAATTTAGATAAATCACTTCAGAATTTTTTCGAAGCAGAACTGATACCGGAAGATAACGTTGAAAAGATTAAAAGTGCTGATGATAAACTATGTGAACAACATTTTTTGAATACACACAGAAGAGACAATTCAGGCCGATACATTGTTCAAATGCCGTTTTCGAAGAATCCTGATTGTTTAGGTGATTCCAAACAAAATGCCTTACGAAAACTTGATTGTTTATGGAAAAGATTAAATCAAAATCCCAAATTCTTAGAGCTGTATAAAGAATTTATTCATGAATATTTAACCTTAAGTCCTTTAACCTTTAAGTTATAGAAAATGAAGAACCAGAAATTGTATATTATCTCCCTCACCACGGTGTCTACAGACCTGATAAGGAGACAACGCCCTTAATAGTAGTATTTAATGCTTCGTCTGTTACGTCTTCAGGAGAATGACTAAATTCATTACAGTTGAAGGGAGGTATAATCCAGGATGATCTTTTTGCTGTTCTACTTAGATTTCGAAAACACGAATATGCACTTACTGCCGATATAAGAAAAATGTTCCGACAAATTTTGATAGACGGTTCTCAACGTCATCTATTGTGCATATTTTGGAAGGATGGGATGAAAGAACCGGCAAGGACTTACAGACTGTGCACTGTTTCATATAGCACGACAAGTGCGCCATTTTTGGCAACGAGATCGCTTAAACAACTTGCCATTGATGATGGAGATCAATATCCACTAGCAGCTTCAGTTCTTCAATTAGATACATATATGGATGATATCTTAAGTGAAGAATCTGAATTTTCCAAACTTAAGGAGCTACAGTCTCAGTTAATAATGTTGTTGAAGTCTGGAGGTATGAATTTACACAAATGGTGCACAAACCACCCTAGTTTATTAACAGATCCATCTCAAATTAATCAAGAATATGCTATTAAATCAGACTCTGAATTAGATGTGGTAAAAACACTGGGTATGCTGTGGAAACCTAAAACTGATATGTTTACATACACGACCAAGGTTAATTCTAAATTGAATTGCACTAAATTAGAAGTACTTTCACAAATAGCCTGAATATTTGATCCTCTTGGTTTAATTGGTCCGGTCATTGCAAAAGCTAAAATCTTCTTGCAGCAACTGTGGTTACTGAAAATTGCATGGCATGAACAACTTCCAGAATCTTTAGCTAAGGAGTGGCATGATTTTTCCTTATCACTTTGGAATCTGAATGAATTAAAGATACCTATATATTGCCTATACAAAACACCTGTACGAATATTTCTACATGGATTATTAGACGCCTCAGAAAATGCGTATGGTGCAGTTATCTTCATACAGTCTATAGCGTATGGCAACACTGTAAAAAGTTAATTACTATGCAGTAAATCAAGAGTAGCACCAATTCGAAAGGTAACAATCCCGAGGTTAGAATTAAATGCTTGTCTACTTGTATCTGAACTTATGAGAAAATGTTTAACATCATTACATCTACAAGTTGAATCAATGTTCTTATGGTCAGACTCAACTATCGCTCTTTCTTGGATAAAAACATCGCCTCATCAACTAAAAACTTTCGTCGGGAATAGAGTTAGTAACATTCAACGACTGACTGAAAATTTCCACTGGGATCACGTCTCCTCCAAGCAGAATCCGGCAGACATTATTTCACGGGGACTAGATGCTAAAGACCTTTCATCAAGGGTTTTGTGGTGAAAAGGGCCTACAAGCGGATATTATTGTTCCAAAGGATATTCCTGACTATCCTTCTACTGAAAATGAGCAATATTTAAATGAACTCAAAGGGCACTCCTATAAAACTGTAATTCTTACAAGGGACATTTTTTTATGCATTTTTAAGTTTAACTAATAATTATTTGAAGTTAATTCGTATTTTGTCACATATTTTTAGATATTTTAGTAATTGTAAGACAGACCACAAATTTAAAGGACCGCTCACCACCAAGGAATTGAGGTGGTCGGAGGTATCTATAATTAAAGCCGTCCAGGTAAGATAATTTGAAAAGGAGATTATCAATCTTCTAAAGGGAGAACCTGTGCCCAAAGGTAGTGGATTGCAAAATTTAAATCCATTTTTAGGCGAAAACAACATTTTAAGAATTGGAGGTCGCTTAGGCAATTCTGACTTAAAGTTTGATCAGAAACACCCCATTATTATTCCCAAGAGTAATAAATTGACTCGAATGATTTTTGAGCATTTTCACAGGAAGAACCATCATGCAGGCCCACAAACTTTCCTATATACCGTACGTCAAGAATTTTGGCCCATTAATGGCAGATTGACAGCAAGGAAGGTAGTTAACGATTGCATAATTTGCTTTAAGCAAAACCCTAAACCTTCTGTACAGATTATGGGTAATTTACCCTCTGATAGAGTAACTCCTAGCGCACCGTTTAACGTTACCAGCGTGGATCTCTGCGGACCCTTTTCTATAAAAATTCCTTATCAACGGAAATGTATACTGAAAAAGATTTATGTTTAAATTTTTATTTCTCTTGTGACTAAAGCTATTCATATGGAAATAGTTTCGGATTTAACATCAGAGTACTTTATCGCATGTCTTAAAAGATTTTTTGCAAGGCGAGGAAAAATTGCGATAATTTACACAGATAACGCCACGAATTTCATTGGGACATGTGCTGAATTAAAAAAAACTGTGCAAATTAATTCAAGAGCCTAATGAACAGCTTGGAAACTATTTGTCCTCAGAGCAGGTAACTTGGAAACTTATCCCCCCTAGATACCCAAACTTAGGAGGGTTATGGGAAGCAGGGGTAAAATCCTTCAAATATTATTTAAAGCGAGTTGCTATTATTAGTTGCTAATACTAATTTAACCGATGAAGAATTTTTAACGGTCATCACACAAATAGAGGCTATTTTAAATTCGAGACCTATTTGCCCATTGTCATCAGACCCTAATGACTTTCAAGCTTAAACACCGGGACACTTTTTAATAGGACGCCCACTAAATTCTATCCCCAAACCCGAGCTTGTAGCTATAAATGACAATAGACCAGGGGTGGCGAACCAATGGCACGCGACACAATATTTTGGGCACACCACCGATCAAAACGGTTTGCATTTAAATTAAAAATAACAAAGTTCACTATGAAGTATTACGATCAAACGGGAGTGAGCTTGTACTACGGAGTGATCCCTGCACGGGGCAGCTGGCGGAAAGTCACAAGCCGGCACTGTATTCATTCTGCGTTTTCGTGATACGGTAAATAGTGCGATGTTAAAATCTTCAGAAATCCGTAATTAAAGCTCAAATTTAAAAAAAAGTACTAATTTTCTTATTTCGTTGCTTTCTATTGTATACTTATAAAATCAAAAAACATGCAAATTCTCCATTGTCTTGCCTTAGTTACGTCGTGGACTACAATTAAGGCCTGTTCACATAGGAGTCCGTTGCGTAGCGTTAAGGGAAAGATGACGTTGAAACGAAAATAAACCAATCATAGGCGTTAAAATTTTCATTGCTAAACTTTTTAACGCCTATGATTGGTTTATTTTCGTCTCAACGTCATCTTTCCCTTAACGCAACGCAACGGACTCTTATGTGAACAGGCCCTTATTGTTAATGACGCATAGTTTGTTTACGCATACTACGTCTCGTCTCGTAACTTTAAAAGTTTATCTAGTTTATTTGTGTTATATTTACGATTTTTAACTGTTATTTAACATGGCTAGTTCAGCAAAAAAAAACAAAAGTGCAAGATAGCAAGTGTAAGGGCCTGTTCACATAGGAGTCCGTTGCGTTGCGTTAAGGAAAAGATGACGTTGAGACGAAAATAAACCAATCATAGGCGTTAAAAATTTCATTGCTAATCGTTTGGAGGCATATGATTGGTTTATTTTCGTCTCAACGTCATCTTTTCCTTAACGCAACGCAACGGACTCCTATGCGAACAGGCCCTAACAGAGAATTTCAAACCTGGTGGACCGAGAAATATGGCATGATTAGTAAAGGCGACAAAGCGGTGTGTGTTTTATTTTCTGGAACAGTGGTATGTAGAACATCGTCTTTAAAACGGCATTTTGAAACAAATCACAAATCTATTTGTCAAAAAAGCGAACTAGAGCAAAAGGAATTAATTGCAAGTGTAATAAAAGACAGAAATAAACAGTCGACGTCTATGATTAAATATGTTGGCAAAAATTGTCATACGAGCGAGGCAAGTTACTCGCCTGCAAATGTCATTGCTCGGCATAGTAAACCTTTTCAAGAGGGAGGGTTTTTGAAGGAAGCCTGGTTAGCATGCGCGTCCTCATTTTTTGATGATTTTGATAATAAAGATAAAATAATTCTGTTCATCAAGGATACTCCTTTATCTAGAAACACAATAAAAGAAAGAATCTTAAAACTGGCCGGAAATGAAACAGATCAATAAAAAAATGACATTAACTCCGCTCAGTAGCGTACGCAGAAATTTTCAAAGGAGGGGGTTATAGTCCAGTCAACTTAGGTTTTCATTTCGCATTAAATGAAGGGGTTGAGATTTTTTCAGGAATGTGTCTGGGTTGGTCCCCTGAACAACGCCTAATAAAGTCCCCTCGATTTCAGGCGCCGCGGGGGTGCGGTGGGGGTCCAAAGGTCACTTTTTTCAGTTTTCGGCGTTTATCTCGAAAACAGGGTGTAGCACAGAAAATTGTCAACACCAAAAATTAAAGCTTATAAAATTCCCTTCCAAATGGTATATCAATGTTTGTACCCAAGTGTTACCGTAGACGTAGACATAGACATGGTACATTAACGAGGCACCAGAGAGCAGCGCTCCATATTCTCGGTATGGGTAATTTTTTGTGCCTATATTTCCGTTCTCAGGATTAAAAGAAAAGTGTTGACTTGAAAGTTAGAATAATAATAAAAAATATTAATAATAATAATAATAATAATAAATAAATAAAAATAAATAATACTAATACTAGCAAAAAATAAATAAGTAAATAATGTGGCAGGTTTTATTTTTGAAAAATTACGGTAGCATACGATTAAGCAAAAATTAGTAAGGATAGTCTTGAGGTCGATCCATCAAAAATACGCAGGTCAGAACCAGAAGCAACGGCAAATGTAAATTAAAATTTAGAAGAGGTTGGAGGGAGAGTTAAGAAAGGGGAAGGAGACCAGGGTGAATAATCAAAGTGGCCTTAGGACGCCTATAGCATTCGCTTGGGTCGTAGTCGGGGAGGTTAGCTATTTCTTCGTTGTCTATTGAATATAATCTATTGTAGAAGTTAGATGCGAGATCTTTAATGTGTTGCCGAATGGGTTCGATTCTCAGATCCCTGTGAATACGTACGTTTGTAAGGTACCAGGGCGCCTTCCTAATACCGCGGAGTGTTTTATTTTGAATTGTCTGCAATCGCTGGATATGGGTGTCAGCCGCTGAGTCCCAAACAGGAACGGCGTACAACAGGATGGGACGCAGTACGGTTTTATACAAGAGAAGTTTGTTATCTAAGCCCTTTTGATTCTGGTACAGGTGGGCGATATCCTTACGGGCTTAAAAAATTTCTAATGTTATGTTCAATATTTTTCTTCCACGTCAGTCGACTATCGAGGTAAATTCCTAGGTATTTGCCCTCTCTCTCAAAGTGAACCAGTTGATTGCATACTGTGACCGGAGGAGGTGGAATTCTATTGTAACTGAAAAAAATAGCTTTAGATTTTGAAGGACTTAACTTGAGCCTCCACCTTTCGTACCATCGTTCAAGAATTCCAATATGTGTCTGTAGGAACTTGTGCATATATTTAACATTTTGATGCTTAGGTACTATTGCTGTGTCATCCGCAAACATGGCTAGTGTAGTGAATGGAGAGTTAGGAATGTCATTCATAAAAATATCAAAAAGGATAGGTGCTAACTTAGAGCCCAAGTGTTACCGTTTTCGAGATATGAGCCGTTGAATATGAAATTTTTTCAAAAAAAGTGGTAGCGGTTCAGGTATCTCGTCAAACTTCCTCTTCTAACTCTTTCCCCTTCCATTTCTCAGAAAACTCGTGACAGATAAAGTTGTAGAGCGAAAGATTTCCTTCAAAAATGTATAAAGTTATGCTAATTTATCTTCACCAGGTAAATAGTTAGAGCGTTTTGAAGTTTAGGGGTACTTTTCAACATTTTGCTAGTAAAATGCTCGGTACTCAAGTTTCGTTTCCAAGGTCAGTAATTCTCTTAATCACTTTGTGTGCTGTTTAATTAGATACGTATAGTATTCATAACCCATATAAATAATAAATTATGTATACCTGTACGTATAATTATATCTCATAATATACAGAACACTTGTAGTACAAAGGAGGAAGTAAGAAAACAAACCAAAATGTATAAAAGTGTCACTTTAACTCAGATCATTTTGGAAAATTTTGATACCACGTCATATGAAAAAGAAGAATTAGTTCAGTTACTTCTGACCTCAGTAGAAATTACTCCACAACACATTTCCACAAATACCTCCCTTGCCAGCATTCAGTGGAAATTGAGCAACGAATTGTAATGTCTCAAAGGTAATGGGCCAACAGCAGCTTGTGGGTCCAGTACTTTGAAATGGTGGTGTTGATGAAAAAATTCATTGCAGCACAGCGCAACTGGGAAGATCATATGACAAGCGCCCAACTGATGATACCTTACTTCCATGCCAGCGGGCATTTTCATTATGCAAAGTGTACTCACCTATATGTACAACACATGCTGGGACTAACAACTCGCCACCTTCAACTAAACAGGATTTTATAGATCGTGGATACTTCACTGTCAACAGAACTAGAACACCAATGGCTGGTGTGTGGTCTGACATGGCAATTGAGGTGACACTCATGTGTGACATGAAGAGTGAAGGATAATTAACACGTGTACGAGGCTTTAGTGATTCGGTGTTGGCGAAATGGGTTGGGGGAGCACGCACAGCTACAGCAATATGTAGTTCACTTGAGATGTTTTGTGGCGTCCATACTGCAAGAGGAGAACAACATGTTGAGTTTCGAGCATCACGCATAACCATAGATGATCTAGACAGAAGTAAGCTTGCTCAATGGTTGGCTGATCACCCGCCTTTTGTTGAACGTAATTGTTTGATGTCACTTTCAACGGGAGTAATTGGACCAAGTAATGTCAATTGCTACCAGGCCTTGAAAACTGGAACCCGCACAATGAGCACTTTTGTTGGAATGAATTTCTCAGAAGTGAAACAATCCAAGAAGGACTCAGTCGTTCCTTTAGCTGCGATGAGCAATATGATCAAAGTTAATGATGAGGTAGTGGTGGTAGAGCCTCTGATGAAATTTCAAAGAACTCTGATCACCAAGAAGAAAGAAGGGGATGTAGAGGAGTTGCTAACGTACGAGTTAGCCCCATACCCCATGTCTCTATTCGCCAAGGGGATAATGAGAAAAAACAAAATGTCAGCACTGTCTGATACTTTCCCAAAATGCAATCAACTGATCAATGTGAAGAACAGTTTCACGGTAATCCATGGCGGCTTCCTGCTTCATAGAGTAAAGTGGAACACCAACACCACCTTCGCCTCCATCTGCAATCAATATGTATCGTACATAATCAATCATTACGTCAGCAGTTCAGCTGTGGTTTTTGATGGTTATGAAGACACGAACTCCACGGAAAGAGACAAACAACATCGGAGAGCATCAAGTAAAACATCAGTGGATATTGACTTCAATAAGAACATGGTGGCTACTGTTCATCAGGAAAACTTCCTTTCCAATGAAAGGAACAAAACCAAGTTCAATACTATGTTAGTTCAGGCCGTGGGTGCAAGAGGTATACAGTCTACTACAGAAAAAGGAGATGCTGACTGCAGTATTGTCAGAGGTGAGTGGCAAAACACCTCTCATTCCACTGCGGTGATAGTAGATAGGTAAGATCTGCTCGTCTAACTTGTGGCACTCACACCACGAGACACGAATGTATTTTTCATGAAGGCCGGACGGGGCAACACAGAAGACAGGCTCTACTCTTCCCAACATCTTCAGGTCTTATCATTCAGCCAGTACATTCTCTGCATCCATAGTTTCTCAGGATGTGACACTACGTCAGCGATTTATGGTAAAAGCAAAGCAGCAATAGTACAATGTTTCCAGCGGTACGCCAATGGAACAACAAACATCGCCAAAGTATTTTATGACTCCAAATCTTTACCGGGAGACATTACTGGAGCTGAGGAACGAATGTTCCTGTTTATGTTCCAGGCCCCGCCAAATGAGCATGATCTCAATGACCACAGGTATCTTTCATTTTTCTTTGCTTGTACTGATCCCATTAAGTAAATTTATTAATTCATATTATTCATTAATATTCAATACGTTATACACTATCCGGCCAAAAGTATCCGGACACCCCCCTAAAGAAGTGGATCTAGCAGGTGACGTAATTTGATGCGTAACCGAAAGCTATAAAATTATTGGTAGTGGTTTGTCAGGTCATATTTATGCGTTTGTGAGACGATGAGTAAGTCAAAGGAGCTTAGTGACTTTGATCGTGACATTATAGTGGGATGCCACCTTTGTGGGAAATCAGTTCATGAAAATTCGGACATTCTACAGAAGCTAAAATTATAGTGAAGACTTTGACTTGTTTGAAACTTTTTCCGAAGTATCAGAAAACTTTATCCGAAGTATCAGAAACTTTTTCCGAAGTATCTTTTAATATACAGGAAAGCAGTTGATGAAATAAATTGTATATAATATATTTAATGTAACTGTTGTTTGAACTTACTTTTGATAACCATTTTTTGATTATAAGAACAACTTTTATACATTTTGGTTTGTTTTATTACTTCCTCCTTTGTACTACATGTGTTCTTCTGTATATTATGAGATATACATTATACGTACAGGTATACATAATTTATTATTTATATGGGTTATGAATACTATACGTATCTAATTAAACAGCATACAAAGTGATTAAGAGAGTTACAGACCATGGAAACGAAACTTGAGTGACGATCATTTTACAAGCAAAATGTTGAAAAGAACCCCTAAACTTCAAAACGCTCTAACTATTTACTCTGTGAAGATAAATTAGCATAACACTATACATTTTTAAATGAAATTTTTCGCTCTACAACTTTCTCTATCACGAGTTTTCTGAGAAATGGAAGGGAAAGAGTTAGAAGAGGAAGTTTGACAAGATACCTGAACCGCTACCACTTTTTTGAAAAATTTTCATATTCAACGGCTCATATCTCGAAAACGGTAACACTTGGGTACAAACATGGATATACCATTTGGAAGGGAATTTTATAAGCTTTAATTTTTGGGCATGACATTTTTCTTTGCGACGCACCGATTTCGAGATAAACGCCAAAAACTGAAAAAAGTGACCTCATAACCCCCCTCCCCCCCCCCGCGGGGCCTGAAATCGAGGGGACTTTATTATGCGTTGCTTAGGGGACCATCCCCTACACATTCCTGATAAAATCTCAACCCCTTCATTTAATGCATGATTCGCCGCCATTCAAATTAGCTCAGCGCCATTCGTCGCCGCTGAGCTAATTTGACTGGACTATTACTATGAAAGAGTAGTTTTGAGCAATCAGTGCAAAGCGTAAACCTAATTAAACAATATATGTAATCAGAACTAATGGGGGGGGGGTTATAACCCCCATCAACCCCCCCTTGCGTACGCCACTGACTCCGCTCCTTTCATATCGCTATGTCTTGACGAAAGTACCGATGTCACTAAATCTGCACGTTTAGCGGTTTTTGCTCGATATTGCGTAGGAAACGTCATTAAGGAAGAGTTAATTGCCATAATATCGTTGCTAACAACTACAAAGAGCTCAGATATTTGTACGGCTGTTAAAAATTCGCTTGCTGAGAAAGAAATTGATTTGAAAAAAAATTGTTTCAGTAACAACTGATGGTTCTCCAAGTATGGTGTTAAAAAAAATGGTTTCATTAGTTTATTTCAAACAGACATAGGACATTCGATTCTTGAATTCCACTGCATCACTCACCAACAAGTCTTATGTGCTAAGAGTGGTTTAACATCTCTTGATAATATAATGGCGTTAGTCACAAAAATAGTTAACCTCATATCGTCGCAGGCTTTAAATAAGGGAAAGTTTGATGCTTTGTTGGATGAAGTCAACTCGGTGTATTATGGCTTACTGATGTATAATAATGTTCTCTGGTTGATCCGCGGGAACGTACTTCAAAGATTTGCTGACTGTTTGGAAGAAATCAGACTGTTTCTGCAAAATGAGGGAAAAATTGATCAATACCCACAGTTGTTGGATATTATGCGGCTTTCAAAATTGATGTTTTTTACAGACATATGCCAACATTTCAATGAATTGAACATAAAGCTTCAAATCACAAATAAAACAATTATCGTCATGATGGATCTCATTCGCGCTTTTGACGCTAAACTGCATGTTTTCAGGAACGATATTATTACAAAAAACTACAAATATTTCCCAAACTTGAAAAAAAAATATCAAAGATTTAGATGTACATGAGAAAGCAGACGAAGAAAAAGTTATTGATGAATTAAGTTCCGTAATTGATTCTTCAATCAAGGTATTTTCAGCGAGATTTTCTCAGTTCAAAGAATTATCGGAAATGCTCAAGTTTATTACGTACCCTGATGTGATTTCATTTGATAAACTGAACTTGTCCCAATTCGATTGGTTGGAAATTGAAGAATTTGAAATGCAGCAGATTGATTTCCAGTCTAGTTCAATATGGATTCAAAAATTTATTGAAACAAGGAAAAAGTTTGAATTGATTGAAACAGAAAGACTAACAAGCAATATAAGTAAAAATGCCAGTAATAAAATTTTGGCAACATGGAATTAGATTCCAGATACATTTAACTGTTTGAAGAAGCTGGCTCATGCTATTTTAACAATATTTTCATCTACTTATGCCTGCGAGTCATTATTTTCAGAGATGAATAACATTAAAAACTCGCTTAGAAACCGTTTGGAAGATGATTCCAGTTCAGCATGCATTTTGCTAAAAGTAACATCTTACTATCCTAATATAAGTTATTTGTTATCTAATCTGCAACAACAGAAGTCACACTAATGTTGCTTTAATTTGAATTACACATATAACTGTATTTTTTTGTTAGTAAATAAAGAGTTTTGAGTTGTTAGTATTTAGTTTTATTATTTTCCCAATAATCACTAAGTCAAAATTATATGACGGCACGTCTATGGCATCATTAAACATTTCTTTAGAAAAAATGGCACGTTGATCCATAAAGGTTTGCCACCCCTGCAATAGACTATCTAGATGGCAACTAACAACCAAATTAGTGCAAGGCATTTGGAAGAGGTGGAAGAATGATTACTTAATTAACTTACAACAAAGATCGAAATGGAAATTTGAAAAAGATAATGTAGAGGTGGGTGATTTAATTTTAATCAAGGAGTACAATATTCCCCCCTCAAAATGGTCCATAGGTAGAATTAAAGAAACCATTAAAAGTACAGACGGTAATGTTCGAGTAGTGATAATACAAACTTCCACTGCTGTACTAAAAAGACCTATATCAAAGATATGTATTTTGCCAATGCAAAATTGAACTTTCTTATGTTTACTTCTTTTCTTTATTATTGTACTGTTGTATCTTATATTAGTATAGTTATAATATGTTTATGTTTAATTTTTTGTGTATTAAAATGTTATTTCAAGGCCGGCGGAATGTTCCGTACTGATCACGGCAATTTCCGGCGATTGTAGTACCACCTTTGGTTGTATGAAAAAACGCTCTAGTGTGAAACTTGTTCTAAATGAGTAAGTAGCGTCGCTTTCAGCGGCCATTTTTCAAGCCCATGTTGCGGCACCACTTTCAATAAAATTGTTACTTTACAGTCATTTTGTATTCCCTCCGTTACATACGGATTGTATGTTTCTAACATGATTGTTGGCTGGATGATTCAAGGGCAGACGTGCATGTAACTAGGGGCCTGATTCACGACAAACGCCAGCGACTTGCAGTCCGCAAGCCGCAAGGCAGGGAGATCTGCGATTGAAAAGGGGACGACACCTTGAAAGCCATTCACGACAAACAATTTTCGCCAAACGCATCCACTGACGTCACGCTGTCAAAACGAACCGATCTTTGGATAACTCGAAGTGATAATCGAGATATAATCGATTTTCATCGGAAATCAGCCAATGAGAACGCTTTTAGCGTGTCTGAGTTACCGTGTTGTCTATCAAAACAACTGTCTTTTCAAGTGTTTGTATTTCAAACGTTTGTGTCATTTCGCGTGTGTATTAATATCCAATTTTATAAAATAATCTCACGGCTTTTTACCTGCACCGCATTGGCGTTGCATCCTCTCCTGATTACCACCTTTATTCTGCTGAGGAATTTATGGATTTCAATCACCTTTTAACGTGATCCTCTCTTCAAAACAAGTACTTTTCAGTCACATATTTTTGAAATAGATATCACCTCTACTGAGTTACCAGTGGGGAATTATGGTCAATGTACTTTTCCCCGACATAGGATAAAAAAAGTCTAATATCATATAAATGACACTAGTTTTAGAATTACTTCAAATGTTACAAAAATTTAAGTTCCCTTAAGTTTCACTGTTCTATTATAGATCTTATTTATTATCTTGAAAATTACTTTTAGTGAAACAGATAGTAATCTTACTCTTATTGTGCAGTAAAAGCCATGTTTGTTAAAAAAGGTATATGTTAAACCTATTGAAGATGCTCAAAATAATGTATACATGACAAGCCTTTTAACAATGGCGAAATAAAAGTTTAATTATCCTAACAAAATTGACAATGATCATGTTTGAAATGTCCAAACAACAAATAATTCTTTAATTTTTATTTTCATGTTACTGATTTTTTTCCAAAACTGTTCATATTTTATATATTTCTTTCTTTGCTGATTAGTTTAGTTTTTGGTTTTAGATAAATATTCTACTAAGCTATTTTTGTATGAAGTTCACCATTTCTTTGTTTTGTTGATTACACGCCAAAATATTTAAAAAGTGCATATTCACATTTTCGTTATATAAATATTTATATTTAGGAAATTTTGGTGTTTATTTGTTTTTCCACAATACCATATGCCCCGGAAGCCTGTTTAATATTTCAATTGTGCTTATTTTTTGACTAAACTGAATACAGAATATCTCGCAACATAGACATGGGCAATTCTGCCTAATACATGCATTCATATAATTTCAATGTACATTGCATTATTATGTCACCAATGACACAAATTTAAGGAAATTTGAATTTTTGTATTGCAGGAATATAGGCTAAAGTAGCCAGCCGATTTCTTTTCACATGAAAATTTATCTTTTTGTATTGTAGGTATGCTCATATCATACCAGGTGGTGGTGGGTGTTAATACGAATAACACATTTTTCTTTTTGTTGTTTTGTGGGGGGGGGGGGGGGACTTCAAATTAATAGTGCCTCTTATGAAAATTCTCCCTCTCAGTCAATCAATTCAAAGCCGTCTGGTGGACGGATGGCCCGAGCATAGCCAGGCTAGTCTATAATAATATAATACAATGTATGTCTGTATGTCAACATCTTAAAATGTTAAAATGTCATATTAAAATTGTGCGAAAGAAATGTTAAAAATTTATAAGACAAAACACCAGTTCAAGTGTGAAAAAACTATTTAATAATTAACAAAAAATTAAATTTATAAATTTGCACAAATTTCTTCGTGTAACATTTTTCCTCTGTTTCTCAGAGTATTCTGATTATCAGAATTTACCACAGATGGGAACACTCCAGTATCATCAAATTCATTATCACATGTTTGTACAGCACTTTCAATATTATATTTCAAACAGATGTTATGTAATACAGAACATGTAATAATGATTTCACATACTTTTTCAGGTGTATACTGAAGTGTACACCTGAATCCAGACATGATCCAGACATCTAAATCTTTTATTTTAATACCCCAAAGCAGCACTCTATGACATTTCGTGCTTTTCTGTGTTTTTCATTAAATTTCTGCTTGCTTTCTGAGGATTCATCCAAATATGGTGTCTTCAGCCATGGTTCTAATGGGTAACCACTGTCCCCAAGCAAGAAGTTCTTTTCAGGGATAACTTTACTTAAAAACAACTCTCGGGGAGCACTGCTCTTCCAATTAGAGGAGTCATGAGTGCTCCCAGGCCATCTTGCTACGACATCCAATATCTTCAAGTTATAATCACATACCTGAAATGAAAGAAATATAAGATTTAGTATTTTGAATGTTTTAAGATTGAAAAGAACACAACACCTTTTTCTCTTTTTCTTCAATGTATATGAAACAGTATTTATTTTTGACAAGCACTTTTGTGGTGTACAAAGATGAGTTTTCGGACACTAGCCAATTCTAAATGATCTTTCAGTCATTTTGGTCTGAAAGTAAACTTTAAAATATGTGTTGTAATAATACAAATATAGAACAGTGTACACTTTTAAATGATAATTCAGAAAATGAGAAGGGTGCTAGAATGTATGGAATTAATATCAGTCCAAATCCATAAGTTTAAAAATATTTTTGCTTGGGAGATATACAATTCCATATGTGATGAAAAGGTATAAAGAAATATCTTTGGTGTAGGGTTAGTATGGAATGTAAACAGCCCTAAAATATTAGGTGATGAAAAATGTTGAAATAATCTCCCTGTATGTATGTACTCAAGTTGGATAACTGCACAATATTCCTAATACAGTGGACGCTCATTAATTCGAACTCGGTTAAATTGAACTAATCCAAAGGCCCCCCAAAACTTGTATTGTGATTAATGTTAAAAATCTCATTAATTCGAACTAAAATTTTATCACTTCGGTTAATTTGAACTAAAAATTTGACAAATTAGAGGAGAATGCAGAGACTGTTAAGCATCCTAATGATGAAGTCATAATGGACTCTATTAAAACTCTGAAAGCATTTATTCAGATGGAACCTTCCTCTGAAAATGAATTGAAATGTTTACTTCAAATCGAGAAGCTGGCTGAACAATGTAAACATCATAAACAAAACCAAACATCCATTTTACAATTTTTCCTAAAAGTGTAATTCATATTTTTAATTAAACTTTACTTTCTGCTGCATATCTTCTGCTTCATTTTATAATTAAGGTAAATCTGTATTGCTTTTTAATATGTTTAATTTTAGATAGCATAGTATAATATGTTTTTTGGGGTTATACATACTAGGAGATTTTTCTACTTCAGTGATACACTTTTAAAGTTATATATTTTCTCTTAACATCGGATAATTCGAACTTTTTTCTGTGAACCTTTGAGTTTGAATTAACGAGCGTCCACTGTATATTATTCAGTATTATTATCAATAGAATAATCCGATAAAGACAAAGACAAGTAAATTTTCCTACGCATATCAACAGTATTCCAAGACCAGTTTCATGCTTTTTAGTGCTCATCAGTTGTTTTTCTCACCCCCTCTGCCCCTGTAAGTACTCTTATGGGCACCTATAGTTATACACTGAGTGAAATATGTGAAATGCACCATCACTTTTTTATAGTTTAAGATAAACAGGCTTTACTTACCATTTGCACTTTTATTGAGTATTTACTTTTCCTGTTAATGAAAACAAACCAATCAAAATCTATTGGTTTGATGATGTTCACATGTGTGCAGTCAACAGCACCTACAAAATTTGAAAATCCAGTGTTTAAATAGAAGTTTTCTTTTGTTTGCAGCAGCTCATTACTTTTCTGCGGAAACTGTACATGATTTTTTAAAATTTTACATACAGCTTTTGTAAATTTGTTTACATTTCTTGAAAGAGTTGGCTGCAATATTTGGGAAAAGTTTGTGCTTGAAACAGAACTTTGAAAACTTCCTGTTCCCAAGACCTGTAGGCTGCTGAGGACCTATATAAACAATACAAGTATATAAATAAAGCTATTTAAGCCACATGATATAGTTATTACAAATAACCGTTGTTTCACAAACCGATCATATACACAGCATTACATATATTAGTATTCTTACATTAATCTGATCATAGGGAAATTATAAAGTAAGCATGAAAAACATAGTAACAGTTTATAAAGGGTCAATACACCTTTACTCAATACTAAATATTTGACTCAGGTTTGAGATTAAAAAAAATCAATACATCTAAAGACCTAAAATGCCCTATCCAATGACATAAAATTCTAAAAATCAATTTTTGGACCATTTTAAAAGGTGTACTGTCCCCTTTACAAAATTATTTTATAATTAATATGCTTAAAACTGGAAGAATAAGAATCAAAACATTGAACATACCTGCATTTCTATTGGTCTCAGTTCCTCACATAGATCTCTGACAGCCATCCGTGACAAACGAACTCATTTTCATTCATTTGAAATAGATCGTCTCGATCGTGGAATCTCCAATCATTTTTTAATGATGTATTAATTCTCTGCCGCCAAAGCCTACCGATTGCTATGATGTCCGCCATTGCTGTTTATCCTTCGCTTGCGAGACCTACGTAGCGTCCGCAAGCAGTGAACTTGTGTTGTGGGAGAAAACTTTCTGCGCGTTTGTCGTGAATGGGAAATTGCCTTTGCACCACAAACTTGCGGAAGAAAACAGGATTGCGGGAGAAAAGTGTTTGTCGTGAATCAGGCCCTAAGTTTGACGATTTTGTGTTTGGTGTGGCAGCCATGCGATTTGGCATGAATTTTGTTTTTTGTTGCAACCCTGTTTATATATGGCTATTTAATGGGGTATGCTTGTGGCTGTAATTATATTGAGATTTTTGACTGTTAGTTGCTAGTGATATTTATTATGGCGGCAATGTTGAATGTCAAGAATGATGTTTTGAAATATCAGGGCAGGATTTTAGATGGTGTTTGATCTAGGTTTTCACGTGTGAGGTTTATAGATGGAGTAGTTAATGAGGCATTAGTTCACGGCTTTTTGCATGGTGATAGGATGGGTTTTTTTTGAGTTTTTAATGGGAGTTGGAATTTTTAAAGTCATCTTTTTTTTTTGTGAAATGCAAGTCGAAAATGAAACTGAAGAAAAAAAATAATGTGTCTGATGGTTTTGTGTGGGTTTGTAGAAATAAGATAGAGGGTAAAGAGTGTAGATCACAACAAAGTTTAAGGCACGGATCGTGATTTATCTCCAGTAAATTGACGATAGAGGAGGTTTTTATTTTAACTTTCGAAATTTTGAATAAGAAGAGGACTTGTGATATCGAGAAGGCGTGGAGTTTTAATAGCCATACTTTAGCCGACTGGAGGCAATTTGTGAATGAATGTATTTTGGAGTATGTTTGTAGTACCTCCGAAAAAATAGGTGGCGAAGGGAAGGTGGTAGAGATTGATGAGTTCAAGTTTGGGAAAAGAAAATATCACCGAGGCCATGCAGTGGAGGGCCACACAGAAACGCAGATTGAAAACAAGCAGCAAATCATAGATAAGCTGCTGTAACATACGGGTGGCCAGATGCAGATTTTTTTCACACTGCGGAGGAGTTATCTGTCGCGTTCTCAAGGTTGCCCGCTGGAGGATAGAACGAGACCTATTTCTCTAGCTGGTTTTCTAGCTGAATAGGTGGCCACACATGTGTGAAAACACTCTACTGGTAGTATTGAAGATGTGTTTGCGTAAAGATAGGAAGATAACTATTTCTGCTGTTGGTATATTCGTGTGTTCTCGTAATTTTTGATATTTAAAATATAATGGAATATTACTTGGATAGTGAACTTATGATTATTGAAATTGAAAAATATCCATGTCTTTATGATACAAGGAATAAGGATTTCAAAAACCAGGAACTCAAAAGAGATACTTGGATGGTTGTAACAAAGAATGTTATTGGTGAAAAATGGAACCAGATTGACGAAAATGGAAGAAGTAATGTTGGTAAGTTGTAATACAAATTAAATTTTATTTTTTATGTTACAAGTTATAATGTAAGTTGTAAGTAGGTGATAGTTATAACTAGACCGTGGATTATATACAATTGCATACAATATTTACTGATTTGCATGTGTCTTTCTATTAGAAATATTATAAATAAAAATTGCATTCGCTCCAGAAAAAATATCTTCTGTAATAACTATATCTCCGCTTTACATATCTGAACAGCAACAGAAACCTTATTTTAAATATGTTCTTTTGCTCAGGTGAGTAATATTTAGATAAAAAATATTATGCCTATTCCTATTTGAAGTGCAGATTTATATTTTTAAGTGCATATTTGCATGCATATTTTGCAATTTTTTAAGTGCATATAATCTGCTGTCTCATTATAACAAAAGGGTATTATACAAAACTTGCTAGTACACAATTTTAAAGAATTTGATACAAAATTATTGCTGTTACTAGTTAGTAGCTTGTACTGTGTACTCGTAACAATGAAGTTCCTATTTTGCAATGTTGCAAGAGCGATTTTACCAGGGTACTGAACCTGCAGGAGAACAGAAGTAACTTTTGAAACTGTCTCTGGTCTCAACTCGAATGTTGTTTCCTCTTGTTCCAATTGCAGGAATACTTTCTAGTGGGCATGACAGGGCGTCTTCAAAATTGTAACCATCGTGGTGTCTTACGAAATTGGGAAGCACAAAGCATGCTTGGATAATGATGTCGGCCATATCAATACTAACATTGATTGGTCGATGAAGAATGCGCCATTCATTTGCTAATATGCCAAATCTACATTCAACGTAACGCCGGGCTCTGGACAGCCTATAGTTAAAAACTCTTTGCTGCCAAGTCAATTTCCTTGCAGGATATGGTCTCATGACATTTTCACACATAGCAAAAGCCTCATCAGCTACAAAAACGTAGGGCATTGGTTGTCCAGACAGATCATGGGGCAAAGGTACAGGCTATGGCAAGTTTAAAGTTTGTTGGTAAATTTGTTTACCTAGCTTAGTTATTTTCAATATATTTGAGTCTCCCTTGTGGCCAAAAGATCCTACATCAATATATTGGAAATAATAGTTAGAATCTACTACAGCCATTAATACAGTAGAAAAAAACTTCTTGTAGTTAAAATATTCACTCCCTGAATCCCACGGTTTTATAATTCTTTTATGTTTGCCATCAATTGCCCCCAAGCAATGAGGGAAATTTGTTCTCATTTCGTATCGATCATTGATTGCCTTCCACTCTTCCACAGTTGGCTGTCTCATGTACTCTCCTTTCATCACTTCGCAATTAGCTGTATATATATCTGGAATAATAGAAGAAATCGTTGAGTGACCAAGAAGGAATTCAAAGTGTAGTGAGTGAATTGAATTTCCAGTCGCCAAGTACCTGAAAAAGTTACCATTATTTAATCAATTTAATTGATATAAAATATACTTGGTTACACTGTATGTCCTGAGCAAAGTGTACCCATTGTTGAATGAAAGTTTTTTTTTTATCCAATATGGAGGCACTTTGTCATATAGACATTCGCCTGTGTTCACCGCAGTTTTTTTACTGGCCATTTTATTATGGTCATTTTACTGGTCATTTTATTATAGGTGGACCAGCATTTTTTTGGGGGGGAGAGGGGTCAGGACTTTGGGAAACATAAATACCGAAGTAATAAATAATGAAGGAAGTGAAGCACCAGTAGTGAGAACAGAAGAACCAGCTATTGTTGCTGGGCCATGTTTACACATGCCAAAGAAGCAGAAGTCAGATCTGTTCGAGAAAGAAATTTTGAAGGTCCTAAAGGCAAATTTAGAGCAGCAGCCCAAAACAATTCATGACCCAGATGAAATGTTTCTGCTCTCACAGTTGCCAGTTATAAAAAAATGAAGCCAAGTGACAAGCTGCAGCTCCAAATTCAGTATATGGAACTTATACAGAAATTCAGTAACCCCAATCCTATTAATTCCTTCCAGAGTACTAATTTACCAACTCCATCCCCTGCTAACTCCGACCTGTCATCGACATCAACAGCTGATAGACAGACAGAAGAAGATATGGATTCATTGTTGTCCTTTTAGAACCTTTAAATTTAATTGATTTTAATTTTATGAAAAAATAAACTGAATTGTAAAAATACTATGTTGTAAAAACTTAGTACTTACCTTAAAGTTACTGCTAGCTTTTCTTCTGCACTTATACAGTGCCGCATTACAGTATCACTTTTTCTAATTGCATCTTCAACCTTAGATAATAGAGTTTCAAATGAAGATATCGACATTCTATAATACTCAAAAAACTTGTCTGGGTATCCTTTCAGCTTACTGTGTAGAAGTGTAAATTTTCCCTTTACTGATCTATCACTTACAAGAGGATGTACCCAGTACTTTCTGTGATGTCGACGACATTGTCGGCGAACAATTAATAAAGCACATAACGCGTTAACAGCATTTTCATTTATTGAAACTGGATTCCTGTTGCACTGTAAAGCACAAACGACTGAGCTCGCGTTAAAGAACATGCATGTGTGGCCAGCTTGTGTAGATTTTCAATCTGCGTGAAAAAACATCACATGCACGTGTAGCCGGCTTGTGAAGATATTCAAGCTGCATGAAAAAATGCTCGTGTGGCCGTAGCCTAAAATAGTCAGGTTACATAGATCTATTTAGGAAAATATTCAAAATACTGCAGTATCTATTTAGGAAAATATTCAAAATACTGCTGAACTTTTTCAGGAATTTTTTGTATCATTTGTATCCAATGTGTGATTGAGCAGCTGGATTTTTTCCCCCTCTTTAATTGGAATTTTTTTCCCCAAAATTTTGTAGGGTTTATATTAGTGACAATCCTTTTTCACAATTTTGAAATCTGCCAAATAAAAATATATCTGTACAAAGGTACAAAATATCAGTTTAATACTTCCTTAGTTAAATATAATATGAAAGTGACAAGGGCTCTTTATCTCCAAGAACATGTTGAAGCAGTTGACAAAAGAATTGGATGTTAATAAACTGTTTCTGAAGAGAACAATCAGTTTATAGGAAAGTTGTTTTTTCTTTTCCAACAAGACAGGCACATTGTTTTTTCAGCATTTACCCAATGTTACCATGAGATTTTGGTTCCTTGTAGTGGGTACTGTATAGGTAAACCAACACCACCTCTTGGTGCCACCTTAATTTTGAGCATTCCGGGGCAGTAGGAAAGGGACAAGGGCTTTTTTATCTCCAAGAAAAAATTTTTTAAATACTAACCATCCTGTGATAATAATGTTAACACCACTGAAGACTAGACATTATTGGACTGCTCTCCTGGAGGGTTTTTTAAAAAAATTTTATCAATTTCAATAAATATGTTAGGTACTGAAATACCCATTTCTTTACTGATTTTCATAATAAATTATTTTAACCAATTTAATAAGTTTGAAGTTTGTTTCTTTAAACATTTGATATCATTTTGAATGTCTTCTTTTCTCCTCCACGTGAGCAGTTTGGGTCATGAATACATTCAAAGAGATGAGCAATAAGGTTGACAAAATAAATTTGACCAAGATTATTGGGGTTAGTATTGTTTGTAAAATGATTGCTATAATTATTGCTATAAGTATGCAAATAATTTTTTAATCATGCTCTATTTATTTAAATTTTTGTTATTTTTTATCTGAATAAAGTACAAATGCATATTAATATTTAGATGTGAAATTTTAGTTACGTCAGATTTGCCATAAGCAAATGCAGATGGTTAGAAAGATATTTTTTTATTGTTATTAAGGAAAGTAAATATATACCCAGAACCTACAGTTTGTCAATTTTAAAAATAGTTTGTCAAAATTTGCTTCTTTCTTTTTTTGATTGATTCTTTTGTCAACATTTTCCTGATTTAAAAAAAAAAAAAAATTGCAACTTTCAAAAAATTTTCATTGGGGGTTGGATGATTTTTTATTTAAAGAAAGTTGAATCACACACTAATTGTGGCTGGTGTGGAAAAAATCTGTCATGGCTGCAATGTCCTCCCAAGTTTTCAAATTTACCTCTGGAGGTACGGGGTCATGTGTGCTAGTCTTGCCACTTGCTTGGTTCTAAATTATGGGACTGGCTTGTAGGGGGTAGTGCTGGCCACCTATACAGTGCCCCCTTAAATGAATGGCCAGCAGTCTTGCAGTATACATATAGGCGAATGTCTAACAACAAGTGCCTCCACATTGGGGAAAAAAAGTTGGAAAAAGTTTGCACTCTACTGGTATAAACTCTAGATTTGATAAACTTGCTATCCCTGATGATATTTTTCATCTTTTAAAGAGCTAAACTTACTAGAGTAACTGTCTAAATGATTAATTATTGAAAAGTGATAACATTGCTTGTATGAATCATAGGTTTATAAAGTTAGCCGGTCTGATAAAATAACCTTCCCTGATTGCTTAAATAAAAGAATGTAAGAGAGGGTATCTTGGATTTCTTATTTTTTAAAAATTTAATAGTAAAATTGTTTGTTTTAAAAGTAAAATTGTTTGTTTTATGTGAATCCACATTCAAATGTATATAAAAAATGTATCAGCATGATTACTTGTGTATGTATGAGTTCATCAGATAAATTCATGTACTAAAAGAAACTCATTATAGGCATTTATAAACAACAAAAGTATAGAAGAGAGATGAGCAGGAGAACACACCTTTGATAGAGAGTCCTTGTTGTCAATGAGAACTGTAAAAGGCATGTATTTTTCTGCACATGTTGAGGTTTGAGAGAGCTCCATATACTAAGCTTAAATAGTTTTTAATTAGTTTTTTTTTTCATTTTTAACTTTACAGTTGATATGTTAATTTTTTTTCTTTATGAAAAGTAGTATGTTTCTGTTTGAACTTTAAATTGTTAAAAGGTTGTTGGTTCAACATAATTCTTAAATAGTCTGTAAGCATTCACTTATTTCTGTGTAAATTTTGATGTATAACAGTTAGTGTTTGATGTTTCTTGTTGTTGACCGTTATGTGACTTATCCTTCCTGCCTGTACACGATCAAGTCTGATTACAATGGTGCTTAACTCGATCGATTTTGAACTGTGCTGACTGGGGATGTATAGTCTTAAGTGACAAATCCTGTTTGAAACCGTGTCCTGATGACCACGGAAGACTTGTCTGGAGACATCCAGGGCAGGATGGGGATCCTGCCCTTATTATCACGTGTCACACAAGCCCACAATAGGGTGTTATCGTCTGGGATGCCATTTCCTTTGATAGCCGGACCCCCTTTGGTAGTCATTAGTGACACACTTACAGCACAGTTGTACGTAGATGACATTCTATGACCTATTTTGTTGCTGTTCCTTTTGCACCACCTTAGACTTACAGCTCGGCCGTATATAGCACGTGTTGCTATAAATTGTCTTCGATTCTGCTTAACACTTCCTTGGCCAGCTAGGTCACCTGATCTCTCCCCCATAGAGCACTTTTGGGACGTGATGGGAAGGCCAATTTTTGTCGCAATCAGACTTCTTGGTGTGTGGATTTTTTTGTTATGGAGTATATTTTGCTGCTAAAAAATATGCCTGTGATTAAAATAATGATGGTAACTGTACATTAGTATGCAATAAGTGAACCATGCAATTTGTTAGTGTTTTTGTTCCCATGTAATTTTGTTAACTATACATATATATATATATATATATATATATATATTAGCCTGTTGACACTGGTCCTATTTCAATGTACAAATCTTTATACTTTTATAACATTTTCTTCATGATGTAATAACATTGAAAAATAAAATATGCTTCTCATTTACATCTGCTTTCCCATGTGTCAGTTATATATTTAAATATATTAGTTCCAAAACTGGACCCACCTTCAAATTTTTCATCATAACATTCCTGCATCATACATTCTGAGTGTGTATTCTTTTGCCAACAACTGTTCAAGAGGGCATCAAAAATCTGTGTGTATTGGGGTTTGGCTGAAGTTAAATTTAGCTTCTTCAACTGCATGAATAGGTAAATAAGCTACGCTGGACAATCTTCATGTATATAGTATAATCATGAAAAACTGTTATTTGCTATTTAATTGAATGACTAAATTGAGTTTACATACATTTATCTATATCTGAAGATAATCAAAATTAATGTAAAAATTGAGAATTTAATGATAGCCAGATCTTCCGAAAGACAAAAATGTGATAGAAATGGACATTAATACAAATACCTCCCTATTAAAGTGAAAATACAGCTCTCAGGGGTTGCATGGGATTTAAGAACTCCTTAAAATCAAATTTAATATTTAAGACCCCATACTAAAAATCAAATGAAATATGATTCACTACTGACACTCTTTTTAGGATAAATTATATTCTTCTAAAAAATTTTTAATTTATTTTTTTTACTTAATTGCATAATCCCACCTCTAGGTAAGGTCATTGTAGACCAAGTTTTTCATATTCAAGTAAATATTGTTTTTCATAATTTATTGAAATTAACTCAATAGTTTGTCCAGACATTTTCAATTTCTTTACTTTTTATTTTAGTATGCTCAAAAGATTCTTGATTTTGCAGAGTGCTAGTATTAATTTATCATCATCATATAAAAAAATACCTTAAAGACGAATAATAACGTAATGAAATTGAAATAAAGTTTCTCTTTTTTAGATAATAAATGCTGAATGTCTAAAATTTTATGTGAAACAGAAATAATTTTCTGCAATTGTAACTTAAACAATTCTTTCTAAGACGTGTTGTTAGAAACATTCTCGCTCCTCCTACTACAGTGAAAAAATTAAATGCTATTTCAGGATGTAATGTTTCTGGGTTCCAAATTTACCTGTTTTGGATATCTCATATTTGTATCTTGAACATGCTTTCATACCCTTCTGGTTATACTTCCATTTTTGTAACATACCTAAAACAGCATGTGTGTGCTAATACTAAATCATCTAGACAGTTTACCGACATACATACATATATATATATATATATATATATATATACAGAGGCTGTTCACACATTTTTTAGACGATGTATATTGTATTCACAAAATTAAATTACATAAAATTCTTGTGTTTTAAATGTTCTATTTGACATCCCTTATTCCTAACTATCTTTCGACACCGCAATTTCCAGGATAATAATGCCTTTTGAAGTGTCAGAAGAGGTATTCTATCCCATTCCTCCTGAACAGCTTTCCAGAGTCCTGTAAGGGTTTTGGGACGACGTTTGGATAATGCTGATTTTAAAAGTCCGAAAGCACAAAAATCCATAGGTGATACATCGGGAGATTTAGTAGGGATATCAGTGAAGGGTATGGCCTTGATACCAGTTTTTTGTTCCATTTCTTTTAGGAAATTTACAGTGGATTTTGATGTGTGACTGCTAGCTTTGTCCTGATGGAGTCTCACAGATTGATGGCACTGTGGGTAAAGCGATGGTATTTCATTCAGAAAAATTGGCGATAAAATATGTTCCTGATAGTATTTGGACTTAATCTTGACATTTTTTTCCACTCTCTTTATTTTTAACTTGCCATTATAAGAAAAACCAGCAACAATCATGAATCCCTCAGAAAAACTTTCTTTCGATTCTTTGAACCATGTACTTAAATTTTTTTTCTCCCCTTTTATGATAATAAATGGCTGTTTTTTTGTTGCAATCATTTAAATACACCCATGATTCATCTATTGTGACAATTGTTTTCCATTTTTCTTTGGATAAGTGTTTCTCATATAGAATTCTGCAGCGTGTCCTGCGTTCAGCGATATGATTTGGAAGAAGACGATGCACATTGCGTTTTTTCGCTTTCTTAAGATTTAAATCAACGTTTATCATTTTATTTACAGTGGACACCGAGCATTTTAATGATTTTGCAACTGTCCTTTAACTAGGGGGATTTTCTTTTAACATTAAACAACGTACCTTTGCAATAGTCGAAGATGTCCGTTTTTTCTTTGGATACTTGTTTGGAATTTTTGTCCCACTTGAGGCTCCAATTTGACGTTTTTTTCCTTTCTTGTTGTTCTATCGACGCTTTAGATATCACAAAACTATGACTCTTACATCGTTTTTGGATAACGGAGTATGCATATTTCTCTTCAGAAAGAGCATAAATGTAGCCTTCGAACCACTGCTTTGTTAAAAACGCCATTTTGAATAAAAACAAAACTTTCAAGCCACAGACGATAATTTTGACTTTTAAAAACATAGTACATTTGCAATTATTTCTTTTGCAGCAAACGATTTTTTATTACCGCTTACCAAAATCGTCTAAAAAATGTGCGAACAGCCTCTGTATATATATATATATATATATATATATATATATATATATATATATATATAAAACAGTTCCGTAACTGACTGACTGACTGACAGACAACGCACAGACCAAACCGCTGGAATTAAATCGCTGAAATTTTCCATGGCAATTCTTCTTATAGTGTAGGGGTGCACTAAGAGAGATTTTTGAAAAATTCTTCTTAGATTTTTTAAAATTCAATTTTTAAGTTGTTTTTGAAACATTCTTTAAAGTTTGCATTTAAAATAATAATTGGAGGGTTATAAAATTTATATTACGAGAAAGATCATAAAAATTCCTTTAAAATGAAATTTTTCTCCATGAATCTTTTCCTCCATTTTCTGATTTTTGGTGAATTTTTAGACTAATTTTTAGAATTTAATTTATTATATGCTGATCACGTGGTTTCTTTTCTTTTTGTAATGTTTTAAATTAATTTATCGTCACGCATAACAACGAAATATATTGACAAAAAAAATTTTTTTTTTCGTTCTTATGTGCAGACGATTGGATATTATCCAAAAAAAATATTAAAATACAGTAAAAGAAATGTTCCTCAAACTGTACTATATTCTTTAGTATGTTCTATTAGATTTAATTTCAATATTTTTCTACATTATTTTGTCTTTAAAAATATCCGTTACGATTTTTTTCTATAAATATATATACAGGGTGTAACGAAACTCTTGGGCAAAACTTTAAGGGGTGATAGTACACATCAAGACAAACAATATTATGAAACTTAGGGTCCCAAACGTCTTCCAAAGGAGATAGACGCCATTAAAGTTTAGGGTCCAAAATTTCAAATGATTATAAAAAACGGAAAAATGGGTCAATTCGTTAGCGGTTTTAGCTAAAATTATTCTTTTTGTCAGTTTTTTCTTGAAAAATAAATTTAAAGATAAAGTAAAAAAATGTCGATAGAGGGCGCTTTAGACTTTGGAGTAACGAACAACTATTTTTTACCGTTATTTTTTTTATCACATTAAATGCTTTCAAAAGCTTAGCCTTAAACTTAAATTTTGAGCTCAAAATCTGAATCGTTGGGGGTGGTTATGTCGCGAAAACTCAGCAGTGTTCAGGAGGTGAAATTTGAACCCCCCCCCCCCTCCTCCCCTGTACGCAGTTCAGTTATTCACGATTTTGGATGCTCGGTCGTAGACCGCCCTCATTCATATCAACGCCGTTTCAGCGTCAATGTGTGGGCCGGAATTATCCACGATCATTTGATCGGGCCATATCTTCTGCCAAGGCGCCTGGACGGCGGAACGTATCTGGTATTCCTACAAGAGGTGCTTCCAGTTCTGCTGCAAAGTGTTCCAGCCAACATAAAGGCTCGTATGTGGTTCCAACATGATGGAGCGCCTGCACATTTCAGCGCAAATGTGAGAAGTGCATTGGATACAGCATATCCAGGGCGATGGATTGGACGGGGTGGTCCGGTAAATTGGCCGGCACGCTCGTCTGACCTCTCCTGTCTAGACTTCTTCCTCTGGGGCCATATGAAGAGTCTTGTTTACGCAAGCCCTGTCGACTCCAACGAGGAACTGGTTGCGAGAATTGCCGTCGTAGCAGGCGATATCCGGGAGATGCCCGGAGTATTTGCTAATGTTTGAAAGTCCCTCCGCCGGCGGTGTGAGGCTTGCATCCTTGCTGGTGGGCGCTCTTTCGAGCAGTTTTTGTGATTCCACAAGAAAATCATGCGTGTACCATTTTCTACGTGTCATCATTCAGTCAACCTTCATTCATGCGCACGACGTGCGTACATCAAATTGTTTTGTTTTTTTATTTCGAGAGGAGAAATTGCTCATGTTATTATGAATAATTTTTTTTTAATTTTGTCATCCCTCTCTAGTTTATTTTACGTCTAGGAGGTAGTAGTTGCTGCCTGGTCTACGACACAAAGTCCTACGACACCAAGATCGGGAATAACTGAACTCTGTTCAGGAGGGAGGGAGTTTCAGATTTCAACTCCTGAACACAATTCCGTTTGCGCTACTTAACCACCCCAAACGAATCAGATTTTGAGCTCAAAATTTAAGTTTAAGGCTAAGCTTTTGAAAGCATTTAATGTGATAAAAAAAATAACGGTAAAAAATAGTTGTTTGTTACTCCAAAGTCTAAAGCGCCCTCTATCGACATTTTTTTTTACTTTATCTTTAAATTTATTTTTCAAGAAAAAACTGACAAAAAGAATAATTTTAGCTAAAACCGCTAACGAATTGATTCATTTTTCCGTTTTTTATAATCATTTGAAATTTCGGACCCTAAACTTTAATGGCGTCTATCTCCTTTGGAAGACGTTTGGGATCCTAAGTTTCTTATATAATATTGTTCGTCTTGATGTGTACTATCACCCCTTAAAGTTTTGCCCAAGAGTTTCGTTACACCCTGTATATACTAGCATTATTGCCCGGGTAGATATAGATATAAAATATTTCATGCATTCCATCAAAAAAATACTGGGCTGCACTCCCGCTCTTCATGTTCATCTGGCCAGACAGAATGCGCTTAGCGCGTTTCTACTGAAATGATATACAAACAATAAGAAAGAAAGAAACTTTGAGCCTGCGGACCTTCGTCGGATTTTATTGAGAATTAATAACACCGTGTTGCGTGATTCGCACGTTTGGATTGAATAAGTTTACTGTTAAATTATATTTGTTAGATACTGTTCAATTAGATTTAATTAGATTTTTTTGATCCACTGTTTAATAAGAAATAAGTTTTATAATTTACATTTGCCTTTATTATTTATTTTTCTCTTAAAAACGCACTTTTTTCCATTTCACCCAAGAGGTAAAGTGCAAGATGCGTTATCCCCTTTATTTAATCAAAGTAAGGCTTGATTCCCCATGAAGCCTTTTTCCTTAAGCTTGTATGTTTTGTAAGAAATGTTTTGAATCAGATGCATTACCTGTGAGTAATGTTATCAAAGGCTTGGGGGATTCTTGAATTGTAGGCAATTGTACTTTCCCATTACTGCAACACATAGCAGAGCCAGGAAAGTTGTGTTCATCTGGGGAGCCAGAGCCCAACCCTCTTTCTCCCACGCATTGGAATTTGACCCCCTCCCCCTCCGTCATCCTAAAACCACCCCTCTTAAAGCAGCTGGTTGAGGAGAATCCACAGAGGGTAGACGCACCTCTATTACAAAAAACATTAAAAAATTAATTAAAAAAAAGCTAATTGAGCCCCAAATTTCGTTTTTCCTGATTTAAGTTTCTCGGGTCCAAAACATTAACTGTGCCGAATTTGGTCCCGGTGGGTGAAACAGTCTATGATTCTATAGCGGACAAACAAACAGACAAGCTCTTTTATATATATAGATAGATTTTTTTTTTTTTGGCATTGATTGCATACATTGACCGTTGTATTTAATTTGAATGTACTCCTTAGCAAAGTACGGGTTTTCAGCAAATATATATATATATATATATATATATATATATATATATATATATATATATATATATATATATATATATGTATGTGTGTGTGTATGTATGTATATATATATATATATATATATGTGATGCCCCGTACCTCACGCCGTGGAGGAGAGGCATAGCACTAATCAGAGGCGTAGCCGGCACGAAGGTGTGATGCAGTCGGTCGAATTGTAGATCCAGGGAATCACTTACGAAGTTAGGCGAGAAACGCATACATGGAGCCATTGATGAAAGACACAACTTCGAAGACTTGCTTTATTTATTTGAAGGCATTAGCTGCAGCGGCCACATGACTGCGCCTGACGAGGCGCGGATTACATTACAATACAGAAGCGGACCGCATGTCCGACAGCAACGAGAGTTAGACACCAAGAGACAGAAATCTTCTTTTCACACAAATTGTAAAAAGTGCTTTGCGATATTGACGCCAGAGGGCCTAACTGTTTCTTAATATTTTAATTGGGCCACTTTAGATTCGTGGAGTTCACGTGTCCACTTAAGTTTATCGGGGACTTTACTGCTAGATCCCGCGCTTGCTAGAACCGCGACCTCTTGACCTGAGTGTAGGATAAGTGGCCATAAAATTCTTGCAAAGTGTGGTTTTTGACGTTACAGAACCTATATATTCAGAGTGATTCGAGGGCTCTTCAAGATTTTTGACACTATACTGACATTCGGAATCTCATAACTTCTAACACTCATATCCGGGGATGTTATTGAGTTCAGCTACTTCACATGCCTGTATAATGATCTGCAGGGACAATATAATTTATCTTATTTTACTTTTAGGTTCCAATTTTGGAAAAAGGGGTCGTGCTTTATTAACAGGGTAATTTTAAATACGCTTTATATAATGGTGGGCCGTTATTATCACATATATATATATGTGTGTGTGTATATATATATGTGTGTATATATATATGTTTGTATATATATATATTTTTTTTTCTTTAGATTTCCTTCCAAAGATGAAAATCTAGTTGAAGGGACGCAAATTTCACAAGATAGAGGAGATTCAAGGAAAATCGCAGATGGTGCTGAACACATTAATGAAAGAAGACTTACAGCAGACATTGCTTTCGTGGCAGAAACACCTGGATTTGCTTCGACCTGGTTGCCTGGCCCCCACGCTCTCTGGATTTTAGCAGCCTGGGTTTCTTTCTCTGGGGTGCACTTAAAGGTGCTGAGTATGAAACACCTGTCGAGTCTGAAATGGATCTGGTAGCAAGAATTGTTCGTGCTGCTGCAGATATCCAAGCAAATCCAGGTGTTTTCGAATGTGTCCGCCAATCCTTTTGTCCGTCGATGTAACGCTTGCATTGCTTGAAATGATGGAAACTGAGCATCTCTTGTAACCTTTTGAAATGGTATCATGTACCACATATATGTGGTACATGATACCATTCTCATGTGCTCATGTAATATTTATGAGCAATAAATGTGGGAACGCCCTCTGGCACCAACTTCTGACACTCGCGGCAGACTTTTCTGTTTCACAGCTAGTGCCATCTGTGAACTCTGGGCGAACTAGGCAGAACAGAATTAACTTCTGTACGATTAAGACGCGCAGCTGACGGCTGTGATATGACTTCTGTTTTCTAACGATGTAGTATAACGACGTATTTCTATGTTATGAAGATTATATTTAATGTACCGTATTGTCCAAATATAAGTGTTCGTCTTATGAGAATCGTATTATTTGAGTCATTTTATTACTTAGAAGTTGAGGAACTTCGTTTATCTGTGTGAATGAATTCTAACTGGTTTAGAACAGTGACGTAACGAGCATAACTGGCGCCCGGTGTACGATACCTTTTGGCACCACTCCCCCCCCCGGAAAACATATACTAGTAATTTAATATATAGAATTAGTTAATTTGGAACCATTTGGCGCCCGGGGCATGATAGACCTCCTTGCCCCACGCTCGCTACGCCACTGGTTTAGAACAATTTATGTTTCGACGTTTCATACGATGTTTCAACCCTAGACAATGTGATTTTATTACAATTTTGGGGGCTTACGTCAGGGATGATCTCTGGATTTAATTAAATTTTATATGTTAACTAGCTGAGTGGCAACCCGATGTGTTGCTTTTTCGATTTAAAATGAAATGGTTTTATTTCTTAAAGATTAAAAACTGTTTAATAACTGTTGTGATGCCGAGAATTACGACGCCAAAATGGGAAGCCGTATCGGAACAAGTGGTAGCAAATTAGCGAATAGTTAAGCCAGCCATAAAAAAAGGTGAAACGTGAAATGCGTTGTGTATTAAATTAAGTTACAGAATTAACTTCAAGTAACAATGCGACATTAAAGATAACCCAGATAGGTTGTCTCAGGTAACATAGATTAAGTAGAGTATTTACTTAGGTTAACAGCATTTAGCTTAGCAAGAAAATACATAACCCTACATATAGCCTGACCCACGTGCTAAGCATATTACAATACTCGTTAAATTAAGTTCTACCCAAAGAAACATTATCCACTACAGTAAATTAAATTACAGACAAGGGGTTTAAGGAGCAAATAAGAAAATTTATTTAAGACACCATAATAAAAAAAGGTAAATACTTATAATAGGCCATGCCTTGTTCCTCACTCCACACTCAACACACGCTCCCAAAGTGTCACCAACTTCCAACGCGTCCAAGGGCTGTCTCTCGTTACCTTTCGAAGCTAGCCATGACTTGCGCCAAGCTGTACTTCGCGTCTGCGCAATACAGGCTCAATACACCAGATTTGGCGTGCATCGCCTTTTTTGGCAATAAATCATTTTTCTTTTCTGCCAATGTATGGCAGTTATGAGAGACAGTTATAAAGACCTGAATATTAATAGATATACTCCATGAGTCTTTATAACACTCTCCCCCTTCACCAAGTGAAGAAAAAACAAATGAGGGAAAATTTCCCAAAGAGAGCTGAGTTAGAAAAAACAATGTGCTAGGAGTGGGAGTTGGCAGGCTTACAAAAAGTTATATTGAAGATCCTTTGTAAAAATTTGATCACACCAGTGCATTACAATGTATTACATTGAAGACCCTAGATGAGGGAAAAAAATTCATTAATGCTCATATTGAGTCTAGTTTACAATGGTATACATTGGAGATCCTAAATGAGGAAAAAAATTTGTTAAAGCTCATATTGAGTCTAGTTTACAATGGTATACATTGGAGACCCTGAATGAGGAAAAAAAATTGCTCCTAATTTTGATTACATAATCATAAAATTATACAGGGTATGTACATTATATAAAAGAACACTAAACACTTCACGTCGGCTGGCCAGCCATTGAAAACACAGAAAAAAACACAAAAAAACAACCCTGTAAAAATTCATATAGAAAAAATTAAAGTTACATTGAAAAGCAATGAATGTCAATTGCAAAAATTATGTGTCCTAGATAGACAAAGTGTCATGGATAGACAAAGTGAAAGCACTACTGACAGTCAACATTGTGACAGAGAGCATGGTGTCATACACAAGAGTGTCACTACTATGAGAAAAATACAACTTAAGAGTGTCACTACTATACAACTCAAGAGTGTCACTACTATGAGAAAAATACAAATATACAAGTTATTTTCTTCATCCAAGGTGTGAGACACCTTGGATGAAGAAAATAACTTGTAACACAGTGTATCACACTGTACCATGCATATTACAAACAGTAAAAGTAAATGTACATAAACTTAAAAAAAACAAGTGCAAAAAATTGTGTTGGGATATACATTATGGTGAGTATATACCCTAGCATCATAAATTGTAGGACACTATAATAACATTATTCACAAACAAATATACAATATAACACAAAAATACATGAATATATACAAGAAACAGTTAATGCATTACCCACTTCACAAAGCTAACAGGTGAGTTATATTCAATATTAAACTTATAAAAACTTCACCTATATGCAGCAGGGGATGTACAACTGCAGGAGATAGTGACCATGTTGAGGTCGAGAACCTTCAAACCTGTATACAGTACATAACAGGATTCAATACTTTTCTGGAAAGCTGGTCACCCATAAAAAATACACAAAAGAATAAGTTAATACATATATATACATAAATATGAGGACATATTCCTGAGAAATGAAGAAAAAAAATTGCCTTGTACAATAAAAAAACAACTTCATTTCTCAAATGACAAAATCGAGAATCTTTTGGCTGATTAAAATATCACAGGTTGCACATAAGGTACAAAAAGAACATATTCAAGGAAACTCACAAATGAAAAAAAAAAACTGATAGATGATATCAGATGATGTTTCCTGCAATTCAGGCAAAGTGTGAAACAAAACTTAATATTAACTATTGCTAGGTTATTTACTATGGCATATGGGAGAACCAAATGATTTTAATTGCATATTATTATATTTTATATCAACAAAGTGGTTAAATTAGCATTTTACTTTACTATTGGTAGACTCAATAATAACAGAACTTTAGAATTAAGAGTGAAAACCATTATCAGCTTATAGAGGTTAAATAAACAAGGTTGAGCATAATTAACAGATATATTATGAATGGAGTAATTTCACAGATATTAAAAAACTTTAAGAAGATACAGAGGTATACCATATGCAGCAAGGGTCCTAGTCCACACAGGAAGACAGGCAGAAGAAGAGTTGGACGTGCCAATCGCTGGGTTGTCCATCAACTGGAGAAGACGTGCTCGCAAACATCTTTCCCAGAACTTCATTTTCTTGGCCTGAGGTTGTAGGGGCAGGGCTTCTTCACTGCAGTAGGAATTTCTGGCATCTTGGGGTCTGTTGTAGTTTCTGGCGGTGGAGGACTGGCATGGGTGAGACCAACTGGAACCTGAAGTGGAGGTGATTCTATCTGGAGCTGAGGAGTTTCAAGAAGCATGGATGGGTGGTGAAATGAGGACTGATCGTCTGCTAGACTTGCTTCTGGGACCTGGAACTCATCGTCTGGAGCAGGAGGAAACTGTTCTCCATCAGGATAGCTGAGCTCAGTGGCATCCATGGATTGGTCATCCTTTGGAACACTTGCAAGACTGGAGTCCAGCACAGGATCTGAAGGATTGGACACTGGAACACGCATCTGGGCAACTGGATGAAAAGAACTAGGGCACACAGAATCATTAGTAGTGGGAGATGGATTCGTCTGCCTTTCTATTAAATGCCCTTTACGAGCTGGGGCCTTTATCAGCCTGTTCACATGGATGAGCGAAGCCTGTGATATTCTATCTTCCAGTGGTCGAATGACCACAGTCACGTTCGAGCGGAATTTCTCAATTGCAAATGGTCCCTTGAGAAATTGGGTGAAATGAGTTTTATATTTTACATACACAATGTCACCCTCCTTTAGCCTTGTGTCTCTTCTTGCTCTATTGAGCTTCCTGTGAGAGTTTGCTTGACTTATGGATGTATTGCTGAAGCACAGTGACCAAATGGCTTTAGTTTGTGCCATAATATTATCAATGAGGGACCCTTTGTCAAGATGAGGAAAGTCATCGAAGAACCTCTCAGAATCAGTCAACAGGGCTAAAGCTCTTCCAAAATGGACGACTGCAGGGGAGTGACCTGTCGTAGAGTGGATGGTAGAGTTGTATAGTGAGGCATGTATTAGGATGGCTGTGTCAAATGGTACACCTTGGGCTTGTAAAGTTGAGATCGACGACTTGATAGAGGCATTAATCCTTTCAGAGATTCCATTTGCCTCAGGATGGCCAGGTGAAGAGTGTGCCAATCTGATTCCAGCCATATCCAATAGCCTTTTGAATACCACAGAGGTAAATTGTGGGCCAAGATCTGTAAGAATATGGCTTGGTCTGCCAAACATGGCAATGTACCTAAATATAGCCTTGGTTACTCTGTCAGCTGTGGTTGTAGGCATGTCCTCTAAGACCAAAAAGCGACTGAAGTGGTCAATTATGGTGAGGACCGAGTGACCATTGCGGAAGGGACCAACAAGATCAAGTGATACAAGTTGGCCTGGTGCAGTAGGAAGTGGTGCAGACTGGACTGGAGCAACCGCCACCCTTCTTTTCTTATAGAGAATGCATTCTGTACATGAGGCAACATAATTGGCACAATCCATGTATGCCCCTCGCCACCAATACCTTTTGGCGAGAGCCTCATACGTCTTCTTCAACCCAAAATGGGACAAATGAGCCAGGCGAAGTGCCTTTGGCCTGAGAGCTGACGGTAATACAATGTACTCTTCTCTCGACAATCCCGTCTTTCCTGCGTAAAATAATAGGTTTGACTCTGGGTGCACAAAAAAGTTCTTGGGCACATCCTTCGCCCTGTTGATTAACATATTATATGTTTTGGATAGTTCATCATCCCTAAGCAGTTCCTTCAGGATTGTTGCTGAAGAGATTTCATTCTCTGGGTCAGCAACTTCTGACGTTATAATACAGAATACCTTTTGTAGCTGCTTTGCAGCTTCACACTTAGAGATTGAACTGTGTGTGTTTACATCTTGAGGAGTGGTGGAAGAGTGGGAGGAGGCAGCAAAGGGAGGCAAATTAGGTTAATATGAACATTACTATTGTGGGTCAGAGCAGAAGTACAATTAATTACCTTAGCATGGGTATTATCAGGTACAGAAAAATATGAGTTAGAGCAAGAACTAGGCTTTACAACATGAGTAGAAATACAAGTGTTATTGTTATTGACATTATCTCTAGCATGTACATGAGATACCTTATGAGGTGAATTATCTACCTCTCTAGAATCACTATTATCATATAACACATTACTATTATTATCAAGTACTTTATCATACTGAGCAGGTTCCTCAGAATCCAAAGTAAGTACAGGTAAAATTTGCTTTGAATTAATTAAATTAGCATTGGTATTAAGGTCTTGGGTTATAACATTAGGTGTGCGAGAAAAATAATCTGGTAAGACATTAGAAGTTCCACTGACATGAATAAATTTAAAAGAATATTCAGATAGAGACATTAACCATCTTGTGGTGATGGATGCAGGAGAAGTTGTTTTCTTATAGTGCATAAGAGGTTTACTATCTGATAAAACAAAAAATTCTCTATTATACAAGTACTGTTTGAAGGATTGCACACCTTTTGCTATAGCCACGAGTTCTAATTTGAGAGCAGGATAATTCCTCTCAGCTTTATTTAATGATTTACTAAAGTAAGAGACAGGTAATAGCTGACCATCAAAGTCTTGTAATAGCACTGCAGAAATTGCTTCTTTGGGAGCATCAGTGTTAACATAAAAAGTATTATCAAAATTAGGTTGTCTGATAAAAGGCGAAGAAAAGAAAATCTTTTGTAGTGACTGGAATGCATTAGAAGCTTCATCAGTCCAATTAAAAGGTACAGACATAGAAGTCATTGAAACCAGAGGAGCAACCAAATTAGAAAAACGTGGAATTAAGTGTCTGTAATAATTACAAACACCTAGGAAACGTTTCAACTGTTTTTTAGTTTTTGGAAATGAAGTCACCTTTATGATATTAGAAGAAATTGGACTTATAGTGTTCTGCAACACTTTAAAACCTAGGTAGTCTACCTCAGTTTGATGGAATGAGCACTTTGGAGGATAAGCAGTAATATTATTTTTAGTAAAAACAGAAAGAAGAGCTTTTAATTTCTGACAAGACTCCTGAAAGGAATTCTTGATAAGCAAAGATACCCAACACATTGGTTTCCTCAATGAGAGTATCGACTAAAGCTTGGAAAAAGGATGCTGCACTACGCAGTCCAAAAACTAAACGTTTATATTTAAACTGACCCCACATGGAAGTGAAACTCAGGCGGTCTTGAAATTTTTCAGGTAAGTCAATTTGATGGTAAGCACTTTTTAAGTCCAAGGTGGTGAAGTAGCGATATTGAGCTATATTAGAAATTATGTCGTTTATCTTAGGTAAAGGATAAGATGAATTCTTAATTATCTGATTAATGAGACGTAGATCCAAAGCAAGTCTGAATTTTTGTGGAGCAGAAGAGTTTAATTGCTTCTTTTTAACAAGCAATATTGGGCAAGCCCAATCAGAGATTGTTCTCTCAATGATACCTGCCTCCACAAGTTCATCAATTTGCTTTTTAGTCTCAGCTTGCAAAGACTGAGGAATGGGAAATGGAAGAGTCTTAAGAGGGAAGTCATGATCGAAATTCAAATTTGGAATCACACGATCAGTGTGTCCTAAAGACTTAGACGAGGAAGAAAAAGCAGTGGCATAATTGCTCAACAGTTGTGACATTTGAGAAATTTCTCCAGGATTCAAATGGGAAAGCTTAAAGTCATTAAGATTAAATTCTGACTTTCTTAAATTTAATATTTCAGGAGATGCAGTAATAAGATTTACAGATTCACTGACTGAGGTAGTTCGAGCATGGGAAACAGACAACTGCTCATCTAAAGAAGACACATGACCCAACACAGCATTTTTGTTTACATGAACTGGCTTATTGGACAAATTTTCAATTAAAATGAATGACTTAATCACCTTAGAGGATTGTTGAGTAGAAGAAGTTGAACAATTATCATTTATAGAATCTGGTTGTTCATCAACAGATATATTATTTGCAATAATGGATGGATGAACTAAAAGATTTGGATTTTTAACAACAGGTTCAAAGAATAAATCAGAATTTGAATTGATTATTGGAGCACTGATTTTAACAAAGGAAGAAGAATTTGGTTTGATTGTAGTTTTAGACACAAGAGTAGCATTCTGAGCATTTACAACAACATGAGAATGTACACCTTGATTTTCAGAATCAATAAAAGGAATGACAATGTCATCAAATGTGATGGAAGCTTGCGAATTTGAAATATCCACATGAAATTTAGTAAGAAAATCATAACCAATTATGGCAGAAAAAGACTTATCATTCAAATTTGTAACAAAAAAAAGGATGTTTGAAGAATTTCTTCTGAAGTTTGAAAGATAAATTGATACATGAAGAGAAATTGACAGAAGAGTTGATGGTTGATATAGACACCTGTCTAGAAATGTTTTTATAATTAAGAGATTGTTTGTTCATGTGGAAAAATGACTGGTCAAGTAACGAGATAGAAGAACCTGTGTCTATTAATCCAATAATAGTTGTTTGAGGAAATTTTATATTAACCATAGGCAATTTAGCAGAGGTTTGAGCACTGCATATCCTTTCGATGATAATTTTGCTATTAGCATGCAATGCATTATCATTAACAGGGATCTCACACTGAGTAGCAGTGGAGTTCATAATTTTGATAGCAGAAGAAGTTTGACAACCAACAGAAGAAAAACTTTGTTGGATATTATTACTACACTGCACATTAAGATTATCAGTACCTCTATTATTTACAGAAAAATTTGAGCACTGTTGTACCAAATCACTATGATTGACATAATTAGGAATATAAAGGTCATAATTAGGACTATTAACATTGGCTGATGAGGAATACTGGAGAGACGAAGGTACATCAGCTTTAGATTGTCTCACTGCAGGGTTAGAAGAATCATAAACAAAGGAAGAGGCCTCAGGATTTAGATTTGAGTTTCTCACAGTGTGTGAGTTCTGCCTAGTAGAGTTATTTAACTGCCTGCTTCTATTATTTGGACCAGAAGATGACTGCTCCCTACGAAAATCTTTTTGAAACTTATAGCATTTTGCAAAAGTGTGACCTGTCTTATAGCAATATTGACAGACAGTCTTTGAAACCTTTTGTCTGGACTCATTTGAAGAACAAGGTGTTTGCATATATTCATTGCATTCAGTGTCACATGTCAAAGTCGAGGATGATTGAATAGCATTTATTTGGTTCTTAGTCATATTAAGTGAATTGAGCTGTTCTTTGATAACCTGAATTTCAGCGAGCAGCTCTTGCAACTGCAAAGCACTACCCACAGACTGGGCTGAAGTGTTGTAAGATTCTAATTGCTGCAAAGTATCAGCTCTATCAACTGCAGCCTGGAAACATTTTATGTTTTCACTTAATAGTTGCACCTTAATACTCTGAGGAACAGCATTAAAATAGCTCGACAAATTTTATCTCATTAAGGGCATCAGGATTCTTAACAGATGGATGTAATTTAGAAACCTGAACTGAAATTCTGTGAGCAAGATTTCTAATTGACTCTGCAGGTAGAAGAGTTATGGTGTTCTGAGGGTGCAATAAGGCAGTGTTTACAGAATGATTAGGATCACAGAAGGATTTCAACCCTTGCAACAAAAATTCATGATCTTCTGTGTCCAACAACTCGGAAGTATTTATGACATACTTTAGAGCAGGCCCTACCAATTTCGACCTGATAAATATAGCTGTTTCAGCACCTGACCAATTATTTACTCTCGCTAAGTCCCTGACTTGCTTAGAAAAAATGACAATAATTCTCCATCACCTTCAAAAGGTTGAATGGTTACATTGAATCTATTGTCTACCTCGCTAGCCATGTCCAAGAAAGCAAAAAGTAAAAGAACTGGACTAAAATTCTCAAGGATCACACAAAAGATAACATAACTTGAGTTTTACACATTCAACGTGTAAACAAAAATTTGCAGAAAGCAGTCAACCATAAAATGCAAGAGAAGAATTCCATTGGAGATAATATGAACCAGCAAATGACAAAATGTAACGAATTATGAATTATGGATATAATTAAGAAAAGAGGTATATTAAAAGTTATGCATACACAAAATGGGATACTATTCACTAATACACTTTTCAAATATTATGCTTGAGTTCACCATAGCTTAATTAGCATTAACAAATTTCAGCATAAATGTCAACTATCAGTCAGAAATATTATATGAACTCATAGATATGATAGGTTGCATGAATGACACAAAATTAGCACTTTATATTAAATGAATTTATATCAATAATGAAGTTTAAAATCAAGAATTGTAATTCAAAAAGCAATAAAATATATCCTTTACACATGAAAAAATCAATCAATAACACAAATTCCAATCTTAAATAATATTCAATGTTAAATACTCAGATATTCATAAAATCACTGTATAATTAAATAATTGCACATAACAAACACATAGCTTCGTTCATGCTCTATTATAAAAAAATGCATCATGTGGTACAGAAATAGCAAAATGAATGAAATTTTAGCATTATTAACATACATATATATTACTTATTACTAAAGAGAACAACATTATAATCCGGGGAAAACTAAGCAGATGCATTTTTTCATTACTCACGTAGGTTAAAGAATTAAAACAAAGTTACCGATAAATGAGACAATTACTACCCTTAAATATTAAATTAATTTTAAGGACTGGTCAACCGGTACCAAATGTTGTGATGCCGAGAATTACGACGCCAAAATGGGAAGCCGTATCGGAACAAGTGGTAGCAAATTAGCCAATAGTTAAGCCAGCCATAAAAAAGGTGAAACATGAAATGCGTTGTGTATTAAATTAAGTTACAGAATTAACTTCAAGTAACAATGCGACATGAAAGATAACCCAGATAGGTTGTCTCAGGTAACATAGATTAAGTAGAGTATTTACTTAGGTTAACAGCATTTAGCTTAGCAAGAAAATACATAACCCTACATATAGCCTGACCCACGTGCTAAGCATATTACAATACTCGTTAAATTAAGTTCTACCCAAAGAAACATTATCCACTACAGTAAATTAAATTACAGACAAGGGGTTTAAGGAGCAAATAAGAAAATTTATTTAAGACACCATAATAAAAAAAGGTAAATACTTATAATAGGCCATGCCTTGTTCCTCACTCCACACTCAACACACGCTCCCAAAGTGTCACCAACTTCCAACGCGTCCAAGGGCTGTCTCTCGTTACCTTTCGAAGCTAGCCATGACTTGCGCCAAGCTGTACTTCGCGTCTGCGCAATACAGGCTCAATACACCAGATTTGGCGTGCATCGCCTTTTTTGGCAATAAATCATTTTTCTTTTCTGCCAATGTATGGCAGTTATGAGAGACAGTTATAAAGACCTGAATATTAATAGATATACTCCATGAGTCTTTATAACAATAACTTTTAAAAATATATTAGAATTTTTAAAAAACGAAATAACTATTTAAAATTCTCTTTTTCAAATTTTGGTTTTTGGCTTCTGAAATAATTCTTTAAAATTTCCGTTCTCAAATTTTGCTTTTTAAACAAAAAAGAAGTTCATTGAATTAGAATAAATTCTAAAGATTTTAACTTCTCATTTCCTAAAGCAAAAAATATTTCTGGTACTTTAAAATTATTTCTGGATTTCAATTATTAAATAAATGACTCGTTCTCAACTAATTATTTTCCTTTTGGCAACATGGCCGAATGTAAATATTACAGCTCATGGGAGAAAAAAGTGCTTAAAAAAATAGAAAGACAGTTCTGATGAATTCAAAATTGGTGGCGGAAGAATCCTCATCACTTCCTCCTTAATTAGAAACAAATTTCACGAATTTGCTGGAATTATTAGTGAGTAAAATAATAAGTCGAAAAATTACGAACTCGGCATTCAAGTTACATTAAGATACTATGGCGATCAGCGTGGGAAATTTCAAAAGTGAGTTTTGTAAGTACGCTTTTTTAGATTGATAACATTTTTTTTATTAAATGTATTTGGTATATTTTGGAAGCTGAACATCTAGAAAATGCCGATAAATCGTGAAATTGACATTAATAGATGCAGAAAACCGAAATATTTGTCCATCAAAATCGTCGATTTCGTGAAATTTGGAAAACTGCTTTGGGGAAAAAGCTTCGTTTGCAGTGAAAAACATTTTTAACTTTTTGAAAATGTGCATATCCTTAAAGATGAAGAGTTGTAGAACACATGGAAATAAAAAATTTGTCGACTGGTGGGCGGAAAAGTTTAATTTTGCATGCATGAAAATAGTGGAAATTTGCGAAACGGAAAGGAGCTGGCCCACCCGGAATGACATGTTTCTATTACCCGCTTCTTTTGAGTTCGGCGGTTTTAATTGAATAATTTAAAAAGTTTAAAGTTTTGAAAGTTGAGGATGGTATCAGTGCACGCGTCTCGTCCGACCGCGTCCATCGGTACCAGTCGCGATATCCTGCTATGCTCGGTTCGCGAGATTAGCCCGTCCCCGTGTCTGCTGACTGACAAACTAACATTTGCTTACCTTCAGCTGTTAATAGTAAGACTAGCTGAGTGGCAACCCGATGTGTTGCTTTTTTTGATTTAAAATGAAATGGGTTTATATCTTAAAGATTAAAAACTGTTTATTCACTTTTAAAAATATATTAGATTAAAAAAAAATAATTATTATTTAAAGCTTCCGTTTTCAAATTTTGCATTTTAAACAAAAAAGCTGATTCAATTAGAAAAAAATTCTAAAGGCTTTAACTTCTCCTTTCCTAAAACTAAAATTATTTCTGGTACTTCAAATTTATTTCTGGATTTCAATTATTAAATGACTCGTTCTCAACTAATAATTTTTCCTTTTGGCAACATGGCCGAATGAAAATATTGTCACGATGATTTCGGGGAATATGGAAATGACACGAAGCGTAGATCAGAACAGATTTTAATGACCAGATTGCGAGGAACATCACCTAAAATACACCTCCGGAACGTTCCCGACATTCCCACCGGAAGTGTGAATTTATTCCATAAACCTAGGAACCGGAACTGAAATATAAATAATAGATAAATTTGCATACAGCTCGCATGCAGAGCAAATGAAAATAAAAGATGCTCTTGCACCCGACGGCGGCTGGTTTCGAACCCGGGACCTTAGGATTAAACGTCAGGAGCGATACCGCTGAGCCACCGTTACTTCGGTGAACGGAACTTTGCGAAACGGAAAGGAGCTGGCCCACCCGGAATGTCAACAGTTTCTGCTCTCCTCTTCTATTGAGTTCGGCGGTTTTAATTGAAAAATTAAAAAAGTTTAAAGTTTTGAAAGTTGAGGATAGCATCAGTGCACGCGTCTCGGCTGTCCGCGTATATCGGTACAGTCGCGATATCCTGCTATGCTCGGTTCGCGAGATTAGCCCGTCCCCGTGTCTGCTAACTAACAAACTAACATTTGTTTACCTTCAGCTGTTAATAGTAAGATAGTGTTTCGAACATTTACTGACATTTGGAACTTGTCACAGTGACGATTTACGACTTAAAGGACATGGATTAAAGTCAAGCATCTTTAAGAGGTACGTGAACATTTTTCATATTCCAAGATGATGTTAAATGATATAAAAGAAATCAGCGTTGCATTTAAAAATTTCAAATCAGATAAAATCAAAATTCTGCATAGATTTATTTTTGATCATGACGGCGATAGGTCAAATCGAAAGAGACTTAGGAATTTCGAAGGATTTGATTTCGAAATCGAAAGTGATAAATTTCAAAAGAAATTTAAAAAGATTGACGATGTGTTTTCGATTGGTGAGCTTATTACCATATCAAACATTTTAAACATTTCCTTCGAAGGAGCTAAACCAGAACTTACAAAAAGGATTCTATCTCTATTATGTAATATCGAAACGCTGGCTCAAAACAGTAATACAGATGTTTTGTCTTCTGACTCAGAATGCGAAGAAACGAATAATAAAAATGATTTTTCAATGCAGTGCGGCATAAACGAAAAGAAAAATATAGCTGATTGTTCAATACAATGTGATAATGTTTATAGAAGTAATTTTTATGCAAACCCTGTTAATCCAAGTGTTAGTATTAATTATGCTGATATCGAAAGTACCATTTCTAAATTTAATGCAGAATCGCATGAAAATATAATTCATTGGATTGATCACTTTGAGAATATGTCAATACTATTTAATTTGTCGGATTTACAAAAATTTGTTATGGCTAAAAGATCATTGGGTGGAAATGCTTTGTTATTTGTTAGAACAGAAACCGAAATTAATTCGTGGCAAAAATTGAGACAAACCTTGATTGATGAATTTTCTTTTGAGATAAATTCAGCTAATTTACATGATCTTTTGAATAAAAGAAAAATGAGAGATAATGAAAATTTCGATGAATGTTTCTTAGTTATGCAAGAATTGGCTAACAAGGACAATATAGATTTTCCCTCGTTGATGCATTATGTGGTAAATGGTATTAATGATTCTGCTAACAATAAATCAATTTTATATGGATGTGAGAACATTAAAGAATTCAGAGAAAAATTAAAAATCTATGCTAAAATTAAATCTGATCAAAATTCAAAAGATTCAACTTGTTATAACAACAAAGTTATGAAAAGTTATGAGTCAACGCAACATCCGCCTAACCGCGATAACTTTTCATCCATAAACAAAAAGACTATTCGTTGCTATAACTGCGGTGAATTAAACCATAACAGTAATTCTTGTTTAAACAAGCACCTTGGCTTCAAATGTTTTAAATGTAATACGTTCGGCCATCGTTCCCATGAATGTGTTGGCGACAAAATTGTCGTGTCAGCTTTGTGTAAACAACCATTGGAAATAATGCGTAAGACAATCTTCATTTCCGATGTACCGATTTTGGCTTTATTGGATACGGGTAGCGCTCTGACCTTGATTAGGGAAGATGTTTATCATAAATTAGGAAAACCTCGCTTAAATCGTTTTACTTCCGTTTTGACCGGAATAGGAGATAATAAAATCAAACCTTTAGGATTTTTTCACAGTTCGTTAAAAATAGACGAGGACACTTTCGATTCTAAAATTTGTGTAGTACCTAATTGCGTTATGCCTTACGAAGCTATAATAGGGATGGATATCTTAAATCAAGCAGAAGTTGTGATTAGTAAAGGTAGTGTAACTATCTCTAGACCAGGAATTGATGGTACGTCTGATGAATTCGAAATTTTAAATATAAACATTTCTGACACATGTAACGAACTAAATATCTGTGGTGATGTAGGCAAAACAGTTTAAAATGAAATAAGTAAAATTGAATATTTGGGACATACTATAGAAAACGATAAACTTTATCCTTCCCCACACAAAATTAAAGCTGTTGCTAATTATTCTGAATCAAGCATTACTTCAACTGAGAACAGTTTTGTTTCTGATGTTATTGACGATATTGAGATAGAAGTTAAAATAAATACTGATGATCTTGTTCAAGAAAAAATAAATGCAGATACTGAGCGTAGTACTGAAGCATCAAAGCAAAACCCAGACGATGACAACATTACGGACATTGTATATGTTGAAAGTCCTATAGATAATAATCTAGATAGCCCTGAGATAACTTTTGAAATTGAGAGATGGGAAGAATTTTATAAAGATTCTCTAGAACTTATACCAGAAAGAATAAATTTTGAGCAAGAAATGGTTGCCATAGAAAATTCCACAAGTGATATTGACATCATAGATAAAAATGCCGAAGAAATCATTACAAGTTCTTGTATATTAGGGTGGAACGAAAAAAAACTTTTTTTTGAATTTCAATATGCTCTAGTTTTCAAAAGTTGCCTTTTAACAAAATAAAGACGGAAATTAAATATTAGCGTAATTGGTGCATGTTTTCAGTTAGCGCAAGAAGGGCAAACTTTTGGTTTTTATTAAATTTTTTACAAAATTCGCAATTATTTTGAAATTGAATACACTTGTAGTACAAAAAAGTAGCAAAATATGTAATTTAAACATTCTTTTTAGCCAGGAGACCTGCTAAACTGATTATATAATACGTTTTACTTCATAAAAATAGTACACATAAAGGCACTTAAGGACGAGGCACTTAAAAGACACTCGGACATCACGGTGGAACGAAATTCTTTTTTCGAAATTTCAATATGCTCTAGTTTTCAAAAGTTGTTTTTTAAAATTAAAATTAAGAATATAAAATCTTTTTGCTCTACTAAAATATTTTCAAGTGCCGCAAAGCGCTTCAAAATGGATATTTTTATGAAAAAGTGATTAGGGTAGGTGGGGGCAAAGGTTCGCACATACATTTTAAAATGACCGGGAAGAGTTTTAGGTAGAATAGGGTAGGCAATGCATTCCTCTACTTCCAGTCAGTTGCCTCGTAAAAAATGTTGGAGTTAAGACCCCCTTTTGCAGAGAAAACGAGGTAAGTTTATTTTCGTCTCTTTTAATGTAATTTTTTGCAACTTTTGAGTAATTTTGAGCATCACTCAAACTCACGAACTGTTTTGGGCTTATTTTCGCATGTTAGGGTGGTAAATAACCTTTCAAATCCTACCTTAAGTTTTGGGTTAACTCAAATACAGTGGCGTCCATTCTGCAGAAACAGAACCAGCACGAAATGGGGTAAAGGTTTGCAGGAGTCATGGGGTAAAGGTTCGCAGTGCAAACCTTTGCCCCATCTGCAAACCTTTGCCGCTCTAACTATTAACATTTGTTTCATGTCCTCTTTTCATTAGGAATCCTTATTAACAACGTCTTTTATTATTAATGGGAATTCACATTTTTGTAATTTGAAAAAAAACTATGGTTTTTGATAAAAACTGCCTGTTTTTAATCAGAAAATTTTTTGTAAAATGCTTGAAAATCCATAAATTAAAAATAAAATAAATTAGTACAACACAAAAATAAAATAGCTCTGAACAAAGACCTATTTTACAAGATAAAGGAATTAAATGTTGTTACAAGACATTATAAGCTTCGAAGGTCTGGTTAGGGAAAAAAACTCTAAATGAGTAATTTCCAGATTTGAAAGTCTTTGAAAGGCTCCTTGCGTCACAATTTTTGACGAAATTTTATAAAATTTATTACAAATTTATTACAAAATTTACTTTAATGTAGAAGACTCCTCTTCTACATTAAAATAAAGTTATGTATCCATTTCAGGTTTAGACATCATTCAGATTATCAAAGTTTAACTTAAGCGTGGAAAAGTACAAAAATTTCACGAGAATTCAGAGTACAAGCATAAAAATATTTCCTAAAAATTAATTATTCAACGAAAGCACAAATCAAAACATAACCCTGATCAAAATGTATAAGCAATCTAAATGCAAAATTAAGGATAAGGTTAAAAATTGGATCGCAAGGAGCATTTTAAAAAACATAATAAAAATTTCAATTTTTTAAATATAAAAAATAAAATTTTAAATATTTATAAAATTTTATAAGGTGTTTGAAATAGTTTTACTTTAATGAATATTTATGCCCAATTTCATATCTCTGAAGTAAAAATTTCAAAAATTGCTTTGTAATGTCCCCCATCCCCTTAATTCGCTTAATTTTTACGGGTTTTAAAAGAATGAGTAAAGCCTAAGATATAATATAGCGATAGTGTTAATAGTTGATATTTTAATTGGAAGTTCTTTAGTTTAAGAAAAAAATTATTGAGATTAACCTCTTTTCATTTTGTGAATTTCTTTGTTAGATTCAACTTTCTGTGTTAATAGTTGATATATCATTTTGAAGTTATTTAGTTTAAGAAAAAATTTATTGAGATTAACCTGTTCAATTTGTGATTTTCTATATATGTAACACCTTTAAAAAGATTACAAAATGAGAAATAAAATTATTTAGACAACTCTTTTTGTGATTTTCGATGCCTATCCAGTAAGAAACCAACGAGTGGGGTAAAGGTTTGCAGTGCGAACCTTTGCCCCACCGATTGGGGCAAAGGTTCGCAAACAGGTCTTTTGGTAAAATTAAAAATTTGGTGACTAAATATTTCGGGAAAAAATTCATTATTTTATAGAAGGTAGAGGGGATACCCAACTACAATACAAGTGACTTTTTGGGGCGATGGGATCTAACGGAGGCCCGTAAGAAACCCAAAACTCGAAACTGCAAACCTTTGCCCCCACCTACCCTATAATTGTATTTTTTGTTAATTTCTTTTATAGTATATTAAAATAATGTATATTTCCTGTAAATAAAATATTCAAAATATGATATTTTGACAGAAAACTCGCATATTCTAAGTATTTCTAATTTTTAGATGCCATAACAGAACAACTGATTTTGTGGAATTTCGCGATTTTCATCATATTAATTTTACAGTAACATATTCTTATAATACACATTGGAATGAAATAAAAACAAATTTTAACTGACCGAGCTTAGTTAAAATAAGCAAATCACACTTATTTAGAAAAATATTAATGTAATGTCTATAAAGGCAAAACGTTACTTTGAAAACAATATTCATGCTTTTCAAAAGTCCATAGTAATCATACATGGTTTCCATTACTTATTTCACTGACACATTGAATTGTTTTATTGTTTCAAATTTTGGCATTATCTTTTGAGAATGTATTTTTGTTTTTATCAATGCATCTCTTGCAGAAGTACCACGAACGGACATGGATAATCCGGTAACTAATTTAACAATCCTTTCTACTACTTGTGTGTGACATGGAATGTTGTTGAAGTCAATAATTTGTTTCTCGTGATCAGATTCTTTTGCTTCCTTTATAAACTGTTTTAGTTTGTCATCAGAAACATGCCTCGTCATAGGAGGTTCTGTTACTTTAATATCATTCCATTCAATCATATCAATATAATCTTTGGCATCAAAGTTTATACGTGGAACTAAATTCTTTCTGATGCCTCCTTCATTTTCCGCCCTTGCTTTTAGAATCCGGCGTAATCCAAGCTCTCTTACTTGACTGAGGTCGTCTAATATCATACAAAGGAGGAGATTTTCAGAAGCGGCAAAGTATGCATTTCTTTGAATGACAGGGTCAATTACATTTTTAAGTGTCTGATTGAGGTAACGGGAATAGCTTACAAGTTTCCACAAGTGCTTCGATCCACGGATACAAGATGGTTTCAGCTTTATGTTAAACCAAATTGGTGCATAAACTTTCAAAATGTAATCAGTATTCAGATTTTTTGGCAGGAAATTCTGTTCGCACATACAAGCGAAGTATTCGGTTTGCTAATGTAAGACATCGTGAATGACAAAATTTTCCTGGTTTTCTCATGGACAAATCAGAAGAGCACTTTCCAACAGAGATGGCATTATGCATTTCTAACAAATATTTTGGGTCCACACTTAAATCATCCTTAATTTATAGTAATGGAATGTTATTTTCAATAGGTGAAAATTCAATCACTGGAAGTTCATAGCAGTTTTCTAGTTGTTACATATTTCTCCTCCAAATTCATTTGGACCTTTAGTTTTTCCATCTAGGAAACAAAATAGGTGACGTAGGGACAGTTCATTTAAATTATTGACTTCAACAACATTCCATGTCACACACAAGTAGTAGAAAGGATTGTTAAATTAGATATCGGGTCATTCTTGTCCGTTCGTGGTACTTCTGCAAGAGATGCATTGATAAAAACAAAAATACATTCTCAAAAGATAATGCCAAAATTTGAAAAAATAAAACAATTCAATGTGTCAGTGAAATAAGTAATGGAAACCATGCATGATTACTATGGACTTTTGAAAAGCATGAATATTGTTTTCAAAGTAGCGTTTTGCCTTTATAAACATTACATTAATATTTTTCTAAATAAGTGTGATTTGCTTATTTTAACTAAGCTCGGTCAATTAAAAATTGTTTTTCTTTCATTCCAATGTGTATTATAAGAATATGCTACTGTAAAATTAATATGATGAAAATCGCGAAATTCCACAAAATCAGTTGTTCTGTTATGGCATCTAAAAATTAGAAATACTTAGAATATGCGAGTTTTCTGTCAAAATATCATATTTTGAATATTTTATTTACAGGAAATATACATTATTTTAATATACTATAAAAGAAATTAACAAAAAATACAAATATAATCACTTTTTCATAAAAATATCCATTTTGAAGCCCTTTGCGGCACTTGAAAATACTTTAGTAGAGCAAAAAGATTTTATACTCTTAATTTTAATTTTAAAAGACAACTTTTGAAAACTAGAGCATATTGAAATTCTGAAAAAACAAATTTCGTTCCACCGTGATGTCAGAGTGTCTTTTAAGTGCCTCGTTCTTAAGTGCCTTTATGTGTACTATTTTTATGAAGTAAAACGTATTATATAATCAGTTTAGCAGGTCTCCTGACTAAAAAGAATGTTTAAATTACGTATTTTGCTACTTTTTTGTACTACATGTGTATTCAATTTCAAAATAATTGGGAAATTTGTCAAAAATTTAATAAAAACCAAAAGTTTGCCCTTCTTGCGCTAACTGAAAACATGCACCAATTACGCTAATATTTAATTTCCGTCTTTATTTTGTTAAAAGGCAACTTTTGAAAACTAGAGCATATTGAAATTCAAAAAAAAGTTTTTTTCGTTCCACCCTATTGTATATCTCCGTTGCCGTTATCTATCAATTCCTGTGTTGATGATACATCTAGTTTGCAATCATTCACATCTCAGTCCGACGATAATCAAGATGACAAACCTAAAGAAACGACCGAAGATACTAGAAAGATGAAAGATTCTAAAAGAAGCGAAAGTTGTGAAAAAATACGATGATGTTCGTTAAAACGTGATGTTCGTGAAAAACCACAAGATGAAAATAAGAGAGAAATTTTCATACTGAAGGACTTGAATCTCAGAAGACTGCGAAACGCTGATCTTTCTTTAACTTGTTTATTTTGTTGATAGAATTATTTCGTAAGGCTTCGTTCACACGCTACGGTTTCGGTTTTATGATCGTCTCGGTTTTGTCGTTTCGTTTGCAGTAAACAGTGTATTTTGTTTTGTCTGTTCACATGTTGCGGTCGAAAACCGCAAACGGGAGAACAACCGAATCGGTAGCAGATGTCGTTCGATTTTGTCTACCGAAACCGGATGCCGTGCCGCTATTTCGGATGCCATTGGCGTATAGAATTGAGAGGGGGAGTACACACGATTCGATAATTTTGAAGGAAACGTACACCAGTGCCGATCTAGCTACTGGAAGTGATTGTTTGAAGTGATTTTTTTTAGTTGCTTTTTACAGTTTTTTTGCAGTGGATTTTTTTTTTACAAATGGAGAAAATCGACACAGAAATTTTAATTTCTTTGGTTGAAGAAAGACCGACCATTTGGGACAAAACATAAGAATGTTTTATTTTAAATGACGCTAAACGGCGTTTAAATCATGTTTATATCATAATTAGAACATGAGATATTATTATTATTATTATTATTATTATTATTATTTACATCATTCTAATAGCAGCCAATCTTGTTTAAACCTGTGAAAACGTTTTCTGCATGATGGGTTTTTTCACCATTTCTCATCTTTAAATTGTTATAAGTCAAGAACCGTTAAAGATAAATGGTTCAAACTTGGAACATGTCTTTTATTTTACTTTAATTTTGATTCAACAAATTTGAAAAATATATTTACTTTTAAAAATATGATTTTTTAAAAATAAGTTACATAATTTTTAAAAAAATTCTCTAAATATTTTTAATTTTTAAAAAAATTAATATTTTAAAAAACGCTGAATCGAAATTAAAACACATTTCTGTTTAATTAAATGAAAAAAAATTAAATTCGACAGATAATATTTCGAGTTATAACGATTTTAAATTACCCCACTTTTTTTTTAAATTTTAAATTAAAAAAAATTTTAAAAACTTTATGAGAAGTTTTATGATGTGATTTTGTTTGCAAATTATATGGTTAACCATTACAAAAAATTCAAAGTTTTAACTCAATAAATGTATGTATCGTCATTCGGAAGTAGTTGAAAAATTTCGATTAATCTCTTCTTAATTCAATTATAAGGGTTTGAAAAGATCCCAGACAATATCTGTCTCTGAAAATAGGCTGTACCCAATACGTTCTATAAATTTTTTTAATGTTGCTTCGACGACGACGATACCAGTATATTACAAGAAATGTATTTACCTCCATCCTGCAAAGTGAACTACACTGCAATGATTGCAAAGGACGGGAAAACCACAAGCGGTGAAAGAAAAACCGAATCGTGTGAACACAGCTTTCGGTTGACACCGAAACGATCATAAAGCCGAAACCGTATCGTGTGAACGAAGCCTAATTTGTGTGGCTATGATTGGTGTATCATAAGAACTCCTCCTATGAGTAATGTAGTAGTGATATTGAGTTTATATTATTGTTGTTATTAACCAACCAAATACTTTTGCTGTTGTACAAAAAGAAAATGTAGTATTACAAATGAAAGAAATTATTGATGAACTTAGAATTTACAACAAAATGTTGAAAGAACAGATGCTATCAGAGTTGAAAAATAAAGAAAACCTTAAAATATCAAATATAAAAGAAATAGAATTGCAATTAGAAACTGTTCTTGAAGAAAGCCGTTTGTTACAGATTAGTATTTCAAAATTAGAAAATGAATTTGGAGAGCAGTTATTAAAAATCAAATCCGAAAGTGAAAAATTGAAGCAGCAAGAAAATTTCCTTAAATTACAAGAGAAGAAACAGTTGTATGGTGCTAATAAACTGTCTTTTGAAAATCTACAAGCATCTAAAGATACTGAAATACAACAACATGAAGATCCAAATTTTACATCTACAGCTGTCGATTACATGAAGACTTGAAACCAAAATTAAGTCATAATACGATGTCAACATACCGAATTAGACATTTTCACCCCGATTTTGTCCTAAAAAAGTGTTAAAAAATTACTTGTTTTTGTTTTACGGTGAAGATGAAATACTTAAGAAGACGAAGACGACATGGCTTTGATTTTAAAGAAGACAACGACGAATAGGCCATGATAATGGAAACGACGATGATTTTTGATGACGAGATGACCACAACAACGATGATGTCTTAGAAAAATGATTATGACGACAGCAGACTAGAAAGTTTTTTTTTTGTATTTAATTTTTTTGAATAGATACTTTCTGTTTGTTTTTCTTTTGCAGAACTTTTCAGATCTAGATGCGGAGGACCGTCATCTGGTCAGGAGGGCCGAACTGTGGGAACGCCCTCTGGCACCAACTTCTGACACTCGCGGCAGACGATTCTGTTTCACAGCTAGCGCCATCTGTGAACTCTGGGCGAACTAGGCAGAACAGAATTAACTTCTGTACGACTAAGACGCGCAGCTGACGGCTATGATATGACTTCTGTTTTCTAACGATGTAGTATAACGACGTATTTCTATGTTATGAAGATTATATTTAATGTACCGTATTGTCCAAATATAAGTGTTCGTTTTATGAGAATCGTATTATTTGAGTAATTTTATTACTTAGAAGTTGAGGAACTTTGTTTATTTGTGTGAATGAATTCTAACTGGTTTAGAACAATTTATGTTTCGACGTTTCATACGATGTTTCAACCCTAGACAACGAGATTTTTATTACATAAATAATTCTGATAATCTCTTTCTTGTTTTCCTTCATTTATTGTACCCCTGATACCACTTTCCCATGACGTTTACGACCATGGGTTGCTATGCAATTTTGAATCCTTTTGACATGCTATACCTCCCCTTAAAATTTGTCCAAATCATTATGGGATACCCTGTGTGTGAGAGAGAGAGAGAGAATAATATACCCATGGAGCTATTAGAATTCGAATTTCCATTTTATATTAGACTTCTGTGATTTGTTTTCGGTAGCACTGAAAGTACTTAATGTTGCTGACACGTGAAAAATTATCTTGAACATAAATTCAATTGATTGCAGTTTTCAATTTTTTTTAAAAATGACGTTAATTTTGTTCCTTTTGTCGCCCAACTAACAACTAATTACTAAACAACATTTTCTAAACTGTCGAAACTTCGGACATGGTTGTCAAGGAAGTCTTCGAAATGCTTCTGACGCTCTGCTAGTCTATTCTACACCCCAAAAATGTAATTATTCTGTTGTACCTCTGAAACGCTTGTAATAAAAGATATCCTTCTTTGGCGGTAGACGCTGTTTAAAAGTGGTTAAAAGGTGTTCATAAGAACGAAGATTCATTTAAAATGACACAAATGTTTTATGTACCCTGAAAGTTATTGAAATTATTATTTTTTTTCCTTAGGGCGAGTGGATACCAGGAACTTTATCAGACGTAAAGGTTCGGAGAACACAATTATTCATCGATTAAATATGCAGCTTGTCGTTATGTGATACACATAAAACTGACCTACGATAAAGGTTATCAAACCTAGAACATTCATTGCCTACAGGACTTCTCTCAAATAGTGAGTTATAGCGTGCCGAGTACTTGGCGTGAGTGCGTCAAAACCGAAGTAAAAATGTTCGAACTAGAACATCTTTTGAGAAAACAGTGAATTTAGATTGCAAGCCAAGTTCTGATTTGAAAAAACACACCTGATTAAAAAATTACATCCGTTTCATTGACTTGTTATTTCACATATAAAATACAATATTTGGTTATCTAATGCCGTGTTTCCCAACCTTTTTCGAGTCGTGAACCCTTTCAGTGTTCCTCGCAACCTGCACCCCCCCCCCCCCCCACACACACACACAAACACCTTCTCCCCTGCCTATTTTCATCAATAAGGCCTTTTAAGACGTAAGGAAAAAAACTAAATCTTTCATAATTTAATCCCAGGTAAATGTTTAAAAGAAATTTATAGGGTATGAAGAACATTAAGACCCACTCATCCCTCAGTTACAGGTGTGTAAAAGAAAGAACAGAACCATGGTGAACAGAAATGTGGTAGGTGAAGAAATGGTTGCAAGAACAGAACTATGGAAGGTGAAGAAAAATAATTCACCTACCACATTGATGCAGATTTATATATTTAAAAAAAATTAGAAAAACCGATACCTAAATAAAATAGCTTTATTCCGTCAGGAGAAGCTGCAATAGTAATGAAAGAAAAGTGACAGCACAGACTGATGAAAGACAAACTAACGATTAGAATTTGCGTACTATACCTAGCAACCGCGATTTTCATTGACTACCTTATAAAGGCGGTAGATTTCTAAAGAACTGAGTTTTAGTATTAAATGACACTTTTCCTGTTAAAAAATGTCACTGCCTTACAGTTTCGTTCTAAATAGATACTGACAATTTTTTCCGGTGAAATTCGCTGAAAAGTTATTTTAATCGAAAAAAACAGTGGCGACTCGCTGGTCGGGAACCCCTGATCTAATGGTTCTTGAAAATTCCTTTCCTACAGTTTTTTTTAAAATTTATTTAAAAAAAAGTCCTCTAAGATGTTCATCATTAATTTTTGTTCTTTTACTTCTTTATTTCGTCATAAAGTATTCGATAAGCACTCAAAAATACTTAGTAGTTATAATTAAAACCTGCTGGAAAACAATATCTATATATTTAAGTTGCTAAGCCGACTTTTTGGGCAGTCCGTGGGAGAAAATTGCTGCATCAATTTACTTCATTTTGGTCTTAAACGAAAGATTGTAATCTGTAGCTTTGTCAAATTTGGTTTTTGTAACCGCAATTTCTATTATTCAGCGATAATTTACAATTAAAAATGGATTTTTGCGCATGCTCAGTGGCATGTTTAAATCTAGCTTTAGAAACTCCCTGTTTCTGCGTATGCTCAGTGACATGTTTTAATGGTAAACACGTTTATTCCGAAAAGTCTCACTAGATCTCTCTCTGCCATTTTTATTTTTATGATAATTTTGTTTGTGGAATATAAGATTAAACTTTATGGAAATTCCTTAATTCGCGCTGTTCAATGAACGATAATTTACAATAAAAAAAATTGCTTTCTGCGCATGCCCAATGACATTTTTAAATCTGACTTTAGATACTCACTAAGCACGAGGCCGCTTAAACACATTAATTTGTTTCTGCGCATTATGATTTTCCACATTTGACAATGATGTGTTGAGTATAATTTGTGTATTAGTACATTTATATACTACAGTGTTTTCCGCTTATAAGAATCACGTTTGTTATTACTGATTTTGATTCTTATAAGCGGTTGATTCTTATAGCCGAAATTTAGGTTTTTGGACAGGCACACACACCTATATAGACATATATTAAATAATTTACGATAAAATACTCTTTAATTTACGTTAATTATGTTTTATTAAAATTATTTTTTATAGTTTTAAAAATTCAACTTAATATTTAGACCTATAAGTAGATACACATGATTATAGTGAGAGAAGAAAAAATCCAATATTTGTTACAACATACCTGCTTAACAGTTTAACATTTCAACTACAGGAAGGGTGCAAGAAAAGTTTTCTATGGTAGTTTGACGTAATGAATTTTTCAGGAGGCTGTTTATACCTCTTTCAATACTAATAGTCTCAGACGAAGATTCACCTTCTAATTTACGTTTCACGGTTTCATAACGTGCTGAATCTACTAATGTCACGTTTGTCTAAGTATAGTGTACACTTCGTCGAAGATTTATGTGTTTCAGGGTCCAGGAAGCCTCAACCAGGATGTGGGAGGTGGGAAAAAAGAGTCCCTGTCTTTTTTTGTCAGTGGAGAAAAGTGAAATGCGACCCGGACGGGTAAGAGGTCAAGGTAATATGACAGTGTTTTGCTAAAGCGTTTAAGGGGAAACTATTATGTTATGCCTAACAAAGGAAGGGATGAATTTTATGACTATATTCCATCCCATCTTATCAATCTTTCTTTTAAAAAAAAGAAAGAACTCCGTGACTTTTGAGGGTTTAAGTGGCTTTTTTTGGAAAAAAGAAAGGAAAGCGAAGAGTGTAAACTGATTCTTAAAACCGGTGGATTGATTCTTTAAAGCGAAAATTTTAGCATGGAAATAATACATTCGTTTTTGTTTTCGCGATATTGATTCTTATAAACGGTTGATTCTTATAACCATTGATCACTATAAGCGGTGGTTACTGTATCTAGCCTTCATGTTTTGACGGCTACCAACTAGTTAGAGCTTAAAATGCAAAATTGACAGCAAGCATTCATTCGAACAATTAGTACAGCATTCGCGTGTTTCTGCACGCGTTCTATTACTTTTGCAGTAGTCGTAACTAGAATTAAATTTGGAAAAATTTTGCGGGCGTCAGTTTAGAATCTGGCCCCGTGGATTTACTGCACAAGAACACGTTTTTGCTCAATATTTCTAGCAATTCGTGTCCTTAAAACAAAGGGGATAGATCAACAACCCCACTATTGCTCAAGATATCTGAGACGCCATCGCAATGGGGGGAAAACCCGCTGCCCAAAGTAACATTGCAACACACGATTTTTATCACGATATATTTAATAAAACTAAAGTGGGCATTATGAAAAATTTTATGAGTTTATTTTTACGCGGACGGATAAATAGAGAACGGAAATGATAAGAAAAATTAACTGCAAAAAGATACGTTATATGCAGGTTTAAAACTGAAATTTCAGGCTCGGGGTAGCCTTGTGGTTGCGCGCTAGCTTATCTCGACACGAGTCATTAAATACCTCCGTGTTTAGGCCGGATATGGGTATGTTAAATCCGTAGAGTTCCTCTATGAGGTCAGAGAGGGTAGGAGAGGGTCCGATCCCCCCCTGATGTCGCCCCTGGGGTTGCTCGGCAAAAGTTGAGGTGGCAACTAGCTAAAAAGGACTTCGACCCTTGTGGTGCTACATAAACCGGAACTGCACACATCTGTCTGACGCCTATATGGACCTGGTCGGGAATTTCCGGACAGAGGGCATTAGAAACAACAACATTATTAAAATTTTACATTTTCACTCTAACCTATTAAAGAAAATTCAATTTCCTCGATTACTAATAAATTTACTTTTAAACTTTGTTCATCTATGCATTTGATGCAGGGCCGTAATCAGAAGGCTGTTAAAGGGGCGCGGGGGCGAGGTCCACGGACAACCGCTTATGAGATTCAAAATATATAACGCGTAAAATGATATAAATGAAAACTTAATCATTATATTTTTATTCACTCGTTTCTCATAAAAATTTTTGTTAGCTATGAAGCTGTCTTATGATGAACTAAATCCCAGCCATATATCAACTGAAAATTGCAATATTTTCAGTCTTTAAGGGGTCATACGACTGTTAAACCGTAAAAAAAAATATCGATTTTTTTGAAGAAAATACACATGAAAGACTAACCTTTTCTGGGTATTTTAAGACAATTCGCTTGAAAAAAATCCCATAATTGCGGAAGTTATGAATAAAAACGTGTCAGATGTTTACTGCAAACAGATTTAAAGGGCAATACTTCAAAGGGATTTATCTCAAAATGTGTTTTTTTCACATAACGCACTTGTTATCTCTAGAACTATTTCATATTTTTGCATGCAATTTTCACAAATGGTACATATTATCATTTGTTTGAAACTGAACCTAAATTTGTTTTCAGATCTCTAGAGAAGGCATTTTTCATGCATAGATAAAATTTAATTTATTAAGAAAAAAATGCACTATTTTCAGTTTCATAGTAAAAATAGAAATATACCTTAAATATATACAAATTTAGGTTCAAACTAAACTTTAGCTTCTGCAGTATGTGTAAAAAGCAGAAATTTTGTCTTAAACTCAATTTTTTTGGAGTATTTATGTGCGTTAGCTTTGATATCACTTATCCAAAGCAAACTGATTATTATTTATGACTATCTAACACAAATTATTTTTAACTATCAAACAAGAAACATGTATATATTCATAAATCAAACATTGTTCTATTAACACAAAAAAAATTATGATTTTAAATCTTATACTTTTCAAGATATAGAATATCGAAAGTGACACAATTTTTATACTTTTTCGACTTTTAACAGTCGTATGACCCCTAAGCTGCGCAAAGGTTAAGTTCCCAACTGTAAATGTTCATAGGTTACACAATTACCTGCAAAAGCACACTCGAGAGAGTTGTCCAGATCCGTCGCGCGCAATCACTTTACATCTACAAGGCGGTTTAATTACCAGACATGTTTAAGAACACAAACAAATAGAAATACACTGTAAGACAATTATGTCGTACTATTTTTTTATAGCTGCTAATCACTAAACACAAAAAACATCCGAATGTATTGTCTACCACATGCGTGTAAGCTTCGGGGGAAATCACACGAGCAGTCCAAGGTAGAAGCTGTCAATGTCCTTTTGCAAAAACACGAGGGACTTACTCCATGGTCCATAACTTGCTGGACAGGTCGACTCGGCTGAACTTCCAGGAAATGCCGCAAAGCGTTCTTTCAGAGGAATTGAACTCTTAAAATTAAAGAATTCCCTTTATTTAATATATTGTATGTTGCTTGAGTTCTATCCACGGCTGACCGTGAATACAAATTTCCTGCTGTCTCGTAAGTTTTATCAAAGAAGTAACTTTGAGATTTTTCTCGATATCTTTTTCAAGCTCGAGAGAAGATGTTGCAGCTAAAATTTACAAAATTTGAGTAAAAAACTGAAATTTAAAGAAAATGGAAACTCTTAAATATTTGTGTTTCGTTGAGTGTTTTTAGCTATTATTTCTCGTCTCGTGAATAACTAAACGAAGTTTATATTCCCGAGTTAACGCTCGGCTGCAGATATTAATGAAGAAATTTTGCGGTTGCACGCTTTCTTAAGATATTCCAAATTTCTCGAAAACTGTTAATATCGTGTATTATCTCGCGACTTCTGTCGAGGTTGCATCCTGTTCTGCAAAAGAAGGGTGCATTTCTCTTTGAGAGCGGGCATAGTATGCTTTTCATTTCATTTTGTTCATTAGCTCAAATTTTTGTTTATACCGCTTCTTAACGCCGTTAAGTATTTTTTTTATCAATGTTTCGGAATGGACTTTGACATTTTAAAAGTAATACATCGATTTAACGAACAAAACAATATATTTTTTGTATCAGTGAGACTTCATTACTCATATGTTCATTGTCTAAAAATTGTTTTGCGAGTTCCAGTGATAAGTTATTTTTCTGCTCCCCGCCAAACGATTAAAAGCCGTCCCCTCCCATGTCTCTTTGTCTGTCCCACTTTACAGCAGGGGTCGGCAACCTTTTTAACTAGGAGGGCATATTTCAGAAATGCAGGAGTTCGGCGGACACCACTGGGTGAAGAGAAGGAAGGGGGAGGGTTAATATTTAAACATGAACATATTAAAGAGACATAAATTGTTAATACATAAATTCAAATTTTAATTTAAACAAAATAATCTTAAAATTGACAATGCAATATATGACACTGCAAATCTGCGGTAAACTCGTTGTAATGTGGCACTAAGTTGAATTCCCAGTCCTCAGGCATTGGTCCAAGTAAGTGTCAGTGGGGCTTGATCGGAACTTTGATTTTAAGTGTTTCATATTAGAAAACAAAGATTTCCTAGCATAAATTCTTGGTATTACATTCTTCCAATAAGGAATCAAAATGTTTGACAAACTAATAGGTGGTAGCATTTCCATCGCAATAATTTTCTAATTTTAAATTTGGGAAATGTGATAAATTATCTTTCTCAATATGCGATTTCCAGAGTGACAATTTATCTTTTAATGCATTTATCGCACTTAACATAGAGGCAAGAGGAGAACGACACTCTCAAAGATATCAGGCTGCTCAGTTTTTGATTTTTACGGTTTTACGATTTTTAATTTTTTTTTACTAAAATTATTCATTACAAGTACGAGCGTTTGTTGTTCAAATATCTAAAAATTTTCGAAATTTGAACGGCGGGCACCTTAAAATTGTTTCGCGGGCACCGCGTTTCCGACCCCTGGTTTACAGTGAAAACACTTGGCTCTTTTTTGAAGGGGTTACATAACAATTTGTATTTCTGAAAAAAGAAATAAGATACTAATTTAAGTTAAGGGAAAACGACCATGACTCCTTGTCGAATTCCCTACATTTTGGGGGACTCGTCGAGAATAACTGCCCTGATCTCAATCATTGCATTTATTAAATTTTCCTTCGGGTATAATACAATTGGCTACAATTGGCTTTACCGGGAATCTTCTGCTTACTGAACAGATGTGCTGGTCTCTACGACTCTATGCATATGTTATGAGGGGTACCAGAGATACCCCATTGCGCTGTGTAAAATTGGGAGGTGAACTCCAAAGGTATTTGGCACAGCGCAATGCGCCTCTACGTTTATAAATAAAATAAGAACATTTATTTTACAATATTACGCAAAAGGTTTGTTTACATATTATAAATGAATCTCTTGGCTAATTGTAACATATGTATAAAGAATTAGGCCGCGTTGTATCCGCTTCCTGCGGAAGAACCATTACGGGTGGAGCGAAATAAAGTTCAATTTATCAAAATTGATAAAAACACCAGCACTATTTGAAAGGGGAGAAATGACCAACCTGGGGAACGTTGAAGGAGACAGCAAGGCATTGGACGCAGATGATGGGGCACTTTGGTGGAGGCAGCAGGCACGGCGCGGGCGGTTGAAATCGGACATTCCTACTCGTCGGGGCTTTACCGAGGGCGCATCTCTCCTCTCCTGGTCATTGCGCAGCAGTTCCAGGTCTTTCTTCATAGCTCGCCACACAATCTCTGACCCTCTGCCTCAGCTCTCGTCGTCGATTTTCTAAAAAAAAACTCGGGGTTCATTTTTCCTCTTTTTTGGTTTTGGCCCCTCCCCAGGCTGGTCTCTCACGTAAATTTATTGCCGTTCCGTGTATTTTATTCGTGGGCAGGATAATACGACATCCCCATGGTTGACCCACGTGGTATTTTTATTTCCGCGAAAATTGGATGTCCCTTGAGTCTTTCCTGGAATTTTCTTCCTCCCATCCTAAGGAATTTTGGGTTGCGATGCTTCTTGGAACTTGGTGCAGGTGCAGGCCAGGCCCCCTTTTTTCCAATATGGCCGAGTTAGACCCACAAATGTGCTGATGGAAAAAGAAAATGGCGATACTGTTGGAAGGAGACAAAATGTTCAAATTGTGGATCCTTCACAACAGCATATATGTCATGATCTTTGTTTATGATCCTCTCCAGATCAAAATGAAATAAATTAATAAACGCAATACTCTTTTTGATAAAAATATAGTCAGGTGTGTTACGATGTACGAATGTTGCAGCTCATCGTCTTTGTCAATAAAATTAGAATCCTACAGCGAGTGCTTAAGAAAATGCCGACGTAGTTCGCTTAAGGCTGCTGTGTACTATCCCTATTGGATTCGCTCACCTCAGTGTTAACCTATGGAGAGAATGTGTCCAAGGATTGCCGACTTAGATTGAAAGATTTAAAAAAAAATTGTACTCCGTAATAGAGAAAGAAATTTTATACCTTGGGGCATTTTTCGTTTTAAAAAAATGCTAATAATATTTCAAAATTTAAATTATTTGGGGAAAATAATCTGATCTAGTGTGTTTTAAACGCTCATAAATTCCTCTGACGGACGCAATTTATCAAATGAATCCTGTTGCAAAGTGCAGAAATTGTTCAGGCTGTATGAAAATACCATTTTTATTGGATTACCAGCATTGATGTAGCTGTAAATGATAGACACATTTTCTCCATAGGTAAACATTGAGATGAACGAATCCAATAGTGTTAGTCCACAGCAGCCTTAATAATTGTAACTGTGGAACCTGGGCTTTAAATCTGTTTAAATCACTGATAGCCCCCCTTTAAAGAATCGAGAAATCCAAAGGATAAAGCACAGTCAACCCTGGATTCCTTCACTGAACAATTACTGTCCAACTGATAAACCTCACACAACTATTCAATTTCACATAGGAACGATGACATATATATTTATACACTATCTTTGTGACATGTTGTTGTTGCTGCTTAAGACCCCTGGTCGGAATATCCAGGCCAAGTCAGTATAGGGTTGCGGACTGAGGGTAGCTCCATTTTGCTGTGTCACCACAAAGATCGAAGTTCGACTTTAGCCAGGTGCCACCTCAATTTTGACCGAGCACACCCAGGCGCGACATCTGGGGGAATCGTACATTCTCCCACCCTCTCTGACATCATAGACGAATTTCTATGAGGTCTACGGATTTAACGTGGCCCTATCCGGCCTAGACACGAAAGTATTTAATGGATCTTGCCGGGATTCGAACCGAGCACCCTCGACGCCGAAAGTCAACGCGCTACCGCCAGGCTACCTAGGACCCACTTTGTGATATCCATGAGATAAAGGTTGTTTGTTCTTTTCGTGTGCGTTTCTTTATGCATTATACTAGGGATAGTTTGTTCAAACTTTACACTGTATAAAAAGACACCGTATAAAAGCAATGTACAATAAAGCTGGAGAAAGCCGAGATACGCATTTTAAATACTCGATGAAATACAATGGCTAAAAACAAAGAGTCCTCAAAAATATATCTTTGATAGTACGACCCGTGTTTCTTTCGGAGTCTTTTGAACAACTGAAATTTAACGTTTCGTAGCCATCTACAATAAAGCGGGGGAAAGCTGAGATACGTATTTTAAATACTCGCTGAAATCTAATGGCTAAAAACAAAGAGTCCTCAAAAATATATCTTTGATAGTACGACCCGTGGTTCTTTCGGAGTCTTTTGAACAACTGAAATTTAACGTTTCGTAGCAATCTACAATAAAGCGGGGGAAAGCTGAAATACGCATTTTAAACACTCGCTGAAATCTAATGGCTAAAAACAAAGAGTCCTCAAAAATATATCTTTCATAGTACGACCCGTGGTTCTTACGGAGTCCTTTGAACAACTGAAATTTAACGTTTCGTAGCAATGTACAATAAAGCGGGGGAAAGCTGAGATACGCATTTTAAATACTCGCTGATAATCTAATGGCTAAAAACAAAGAGTCCTCAAAAATATATCTTTGATAGTACGATCTGAGGTTCTTTCACGAGTCTTGTGAACAACTGAAATTTAACGTTTTGTAGCAATCTACTATAAAGCGGGGAAAAGCTGAGATATGCTTCTAGGGAATTGTTATTGTAGGTAGATCGAGGATTTTCTTTGAAGTTCTCTCTTCATGTCAGAGAAGAGAATGGTTTCCTTCCTTTACGGAAGTGTGAGTGTCGTATACCTCAAATTCATTTAGATACTTTTCTTCAGAATCGAAACATGGTGTTGCAGCTTCGTTTTCCACGCTGATTTTATTTTGACACCATTGTTGTTCATTATTCCACAGGATTTGATTGAGCGTCAGTCTATGAAAAAAAAAAATCGGTTCGAGATTTTAAATGCCCACCAAGGTGTTATTAAGTAATTCCTCATTTTTTTCCCCATCTTCCTCTGTTAAACGCAGCTGAGGAATTTCTGTATTATTTGTTTTACTGAAAATTTTGGCGAACTTAGAATAATAGAGGTAGAAACGCAAGTCTGTTAAAGGGATAACAAAAGCATCCTAGTGCTAATAATATATGAAATACTAATAATTACAAGATAAAAATAACTTTTTATTTACCATGCTTTTAAATTTTCTGTTGAATCATATAAACTTGACAATTCTATGTATTAATAAATACATTTTAAAATTTTTTTTGATGAATTATCCCATCAACTTGAAAGAAAATGAAGTTAATTGGAAGTTAACTTGTGTTTTACTTTTCGTTCCCGTCCCGGTCGATAGATGGCTGCACAAGTCTACAAAACAAAATTAACTGAAAATGGATTCAAATCTGCTTAAAGATGGCTAAAAGTATTAAAATAATGCATGTGTTCTGAGCTATTCTAAACGTTTCAAATGTCTAGCTAGTCGGGAAGTTAGTTAAAAATCGATTGCAAGATTTGTACTGGACAAACACACACACAAACAAGAAAGTGAGTTAATAAAAACATGGTAAAAATATGCGACAGCCATTTTAATTAGGAGATTCATTGTTACATTTCATGGTTCTTCGGTTATTTCGGTTCTTTTTGGTTACTAGTTTGAAAGAGAAATGCCTGTAGTCTTAGACTGTAAAAAGATCAAAATTCTACGATCATTTTTTGGCGAGTTATCGTAATCTGAAGATGAAAAAGTCAATATTTTCCCACAAAACATAAAATTAAAAAAAAAACTTAAAGTCCGACGAAGATGAGACATGTCTTACTTTGGTCCCACCATTTTTCTGCATCCATTGATATCACTCTCGACCCCATATCCCCAGCAGTTTCGGAGGAGATAACGTGACAAGCTTTTGACAGCGGCAGAACTTTTTTAGAATAGAGAGATACTATAAAGCTTTTAGAAGCAACACAAGTCGAATGTTTATGAGTTATTAACATTCCTGATTTTTATGCTGCACTGGTTATGCGTACTATTGTACTATCAATCAATATATCCACGAATGAAAATTTTCCCGATATAAATAGGATATATATCTAAAGTCCTCACAAGCTACCTCTGCGTAACGTTGTACAGCGTTCCCTTGTTCTATTTTCATTAATCTGTCTATCGGGTTTTCTATTTAGAGTTAAGATTTTAAAAATACATATTTTAAAAAGACACAAAAATTACTTTTTGCCATTACTTTTGCGCGAGAAATTACTTTTTGCCATTTAAAGTGATTTAAGATTTTATTAAAATGATTTATAAATCCCGAATGATTTAAAAAAACAAAAACCCCTTTCTATGCACGTAAGTGGAAAAATGATGCTAACAGAGCTATTTGCTTCGGCAAATAGTATGTCAAAAACTTCACTTGCTTTGAATTTTGGTTTTTAAATTTTTAAAAATTAAATGTAAAGTTTCTCAAGTGTCTTTTATATGTTCAATGATCCATATATATAAAGATACATTTGATTAAAATAAATAAATAAACATACAAAATACGCTTAAACAACGCAAAAAAAATTCTGTTCTTGATCTCCTCAAACCAAAAATTTCAAATTTTGCAATTTCTTTCGTGTCCTTATACCTACAAGTTTTGGCGACAAAAGCTATTCGAATGGACTGACAAAAGTGGAAATTTCCAACGTCACGGAATAGCAGTTTTTGTTACAATAATCCTCTACAATTCTATAAAAACCACTTAGGAAATATCAAACAGATCGTACGAGTACTGTTTTGTGTTTGAGCGACAGCCTGCCAGAGGCGGGGACCACATCTATTGACTTCGAAGCCAGTGTTCTGACCACTAGATCATCCCGGCGATGCGATGGAACCTCGTACTGTACCTTCACAGCGTATCGTTAAATCTCTACGGATGTGAGCGAGCGTTAATCGTTTTAATGTTCATTAATTAATTAATTTATTTTATTTTATTTCTTTATTTCTCTTTATTTATATTTTTCAATTGATTAATTAATTAATATTTTTATTTTTAAATTTTTTATCTATTATTATTTATATACTTATTTATATTTTTAATTGATTAATTAAATTAATATTTTTATTTTTAAATTTTTTATCTATTATTATTATTATTACTTATTATTATTACTATTATTACTATATCACTGTTATTGCTATTATTATCACTTACCATTATTATTCATATTACTACAGAGGCTGTTCGCACATTTTTTAGACGATTTTGGTAAGCGGTAATATAAAATCGTTTGCTGCAAAAGAAATAATTACAATTGTACAATGTTTTTAAAAGTCAAAATTATCTTCTGCGGCTTGAAAGTTTTGTTTTTATTCAAAATGGCGTTTTTAACAAAGCAGTGGTTCGAAGGCTACATTTATGCTCTTTCCGATGAGAAATATGCATACTCCGTTATTCAAAAACGATGTGAGAGACATGGTTTTGTGATATCTAAAGCGTCGATAGGTAATATCGTCAACAAGAAAGGAAAAAAAAAAACGTCAAATTGGAGCCTCAAGTGGGACAAAAATTCCAAACAAGTATCCAAGGAAAAAACGGACATCTTCGACTATTGCAAACGTACGTTGTTTAATGTTAAAAGAAAATCCCCCTAGTCAAAGGACAGTTGCAAAATCATTAAAATGCTCAGTGTCCACTGTAAACAAAATGATAAACGTTGATTTAAATCTTAAGAAAGCGAAAAAACGCAATGTGCATCGTCTTCTTCCAAATCATATCGCTGAACGCAGGAAACGCTGCAAAATTCTATATGAGAAACACTTATCTAAAGAAAAATGGAAAACAATTGTCACAATAGATGAATCATGGGTGAATTTAAATGACTGCAACAAAAAAGAGCCATTTATTATCATAAAAGGGGAGAAAAAAATTTAAGTACATGGTTCAAAGAATCGAAAGAAAGTTTTTCTAAGGGATTCATGATTGTTGCTGGATTTTCTTATAATGACAAGTTAAAAATAAAGAGAGTGGAAAAAAATGTCAAGATTAACTCCAAATACTATCAAGAACATATTTTATAGCCAATTTTTCTGAATGAAATACCATCGCTTTACCCACAGTGCCATCAATCTGTGAGACTCCATCAGGACAAAGCTCGCAGTCACATCAAAATCCACTGTAAATTTCCTGAAAGAAATGGAACAAAAAACTGGTATCAAGGCCATACCCTTCACTGATATCCCTACTAAATCTCCCGATGTATCACCTATGGATTTTTGTGCTTTCGGACTTTTAAAATCTGCATTATCCAAACGTCGTACCAAAACCCTTACAGGACTCAGGAAAGCTGTTAAGGAGGAATGGGATAGAATACCTCTTCTGACACTTCAAAAGGCATTATTATCCTGGAAATTGCGGTGTCGAAAGATAGTTCAGAATAAGGGATGTCAAATAGAACATTTAAAACACAAAAATTTTATGTAATTTAGTTTTGTGAATACAATATACATCGTCTAAAAAATGTGTGAACAGCCTCTGTATTATTACTTTTATTATTATTATTATCTATTATCATTATTATTATTATCATCATTATTATTATTATTATTATTATTATTATTATTTTATTTATTTATTTATTTATTTATTTATTTATTTATTTTTTTTTGGGGGGGGGGGGGGTTGCTTGGTACATTAATATCAAGGGAAGTCAAGTTATTAATTTAATGTAAATATTTTATCAAAGCTTTAATGCTGTTATTTTACTGGAGTAAAGCATGCAGTGATTTAAGAAAATAACATATAAAATAAATTTCCTAGTTTTTTTTTTTTTTTTAGTATCTATCTGATGAATGTATCTGTACATTCACAAAACATTCAGTATTTCGGGAGTGTATATTGTTTTACTCTCTTCTCTATACTGAATATAGACAGCAGTGTTAATGCAAGTAATTTAGGTTTAAAGACAAAGGCGGCGTATCAGTTGGCATTGCAGGTCTTCAATCCCCGTCTTCGGCTATGAAAAATTTTCCTCTCAGTATTTTCCTAATCAAGGATTAGCGAACGCATCTTTTTGACACATGTTATCGGCAATTGAAAAACAGATCTTGACCTAAACAGACAGTGCAATGCGCGTGTTGAAAAAAAATAAATTAAAAAATATTTTTTAAGAAAAAGTTTTGTTTCTGTCGTAATAGACATCGATAATTTAATGCCCTGTAAAAAAATGACAGAGGAAAAATTATAAATTTTAAAAACTACACGCTGTTTATTTAAGTGCTTTTCCCTTCATTTCCAAAAAAAAACAGAATTCAAAAATATGCATTTTCTAATTTGTACTCAAGAGAAACACCTAGAAAAAAAATTACCCATGGCTAGGAATACGCAACTTTCATTTTTACGAAATAGATGCGAATAAATGCGAAAATTATTTCTTTACTCCTTTTCGGCAAAAACTCGGTTATAAACGGCTTTTTAAGCGAAATTAGGTAATAATAGTAATAATTATTACCATGTTTTTATTAACTCGCTTTCTTGTTTGTTTGTTTGTGTGAGTGTGTGTGTGTGTCCGGTACAAATCTTGCAATCGATTTTTAACTAACTTCCCGACTAGCTAGACATTTGAAACTTTTAGAATAGCTCAGAACACGATGACAATGCATTTAATACTTTTAGCCATCTTTAAGCAGAATCAAATTAATTTTCAGTTATTTTAAGTTAATTCTGTTTTGTAGACTGGTGCAGCCATCTATCGGCCGGAACGGGAACGAAAAGTTAAACGCAAGTTAACTTCCAATTAACTTCATTTTCTTTCAAGTTGATGGGATAATTCATCAAAAAAATTTTTTTTAAGTATTTATTAATACATAGAATTGTCATATTTATATGATTCAACAGAAAATTTAAAAACATGGTATATAAAAAGTTCTTTTTATCTTGTAATTATTTATTAACATAATTGCTTAACTAAGACCATCCGAGATCTATAACTGAGAAATCTCACTCTCCTTCGGATTTTCTCCGAATTTCACCCGAACAGTTTGACCTTACCGGAATAGAACTTAAAAATCTAACTGTAAAAATCAACCATCAAGTTTTGTGGAACAAATTAGTAGATTTAAGAACGTCTCTTGAGCGCCAAATCCAAGGACATTTCAACTACTTACAATAGTCAACCAAGAGACTCCTGTTCATGTTACACAGATTTTAATTGCAACGAAATCCTGCTACCTTTACTTTGCAAAGGCAGCTATATAAAGCTTCTATATTCCGTTAACAGAGTAGATGCTGAGATATTTTAGCATGTACCATATAGTAATTAATCACAGAAGGCAAAGACTTAAGTAATATAATGTGGACACAACTACAATGTTAGTTTTCAACTAAGAATTTTGATACTTACCTGTCAAAGTAAGTAAAATTGTAATTTTTTTTTAATAAATGCGAAATTTTTGAATTGTATTTTTTTATGTATTGTATTTTTTTTTCTGATATTTTTTATGCGAAATTTACGTAATTTACCCATGGCTTAACACTGGGATTACAAACCTGCGATGTCAACCGATGCACCACCTTAAAGGTAATCATGGGTTTTTCCACTCTCCAATGGGGGTCATGCGCCCTATGCACTTCATCTCTCTCGATTGTGTTAATCATGTACTCTTTTTTGGGTCTATTTTGAGTTTTCTAAACGAACCCGTACTTTGCGCGCTTCTAGTGCCAATCACAAGTCGTCAATGAATCGTCAATTAATTATGTCATGACACATAAAAGTTCTTTATTTATTTTATTTTATTATTTATTTTATTTATTTATTTGTACTTGATTTATTGTTGCGAAATGCCATCAAATCTGCGTCTAATGTAACCAGTCATTATTGAATAATCGCTGTGAACGTGATTCCCATCCGAGATTTATTTTTAAAAAAAAATCGATCTTCAGAGTTCGTTGTTTCGGTTTTCTTCGGAACGAAAAACACCTCACCGAAGGTCGAACGCGGCCCAAAAACTGTGACACCAAACGAAAGGAGTTGACAAATCGAAACTCGAAGGTAGACCTTGGATTCAATCACAACCCCGCGCGTATTGCCGTCTGGCAGGGAAACGACTCTCTGTCACAACTGTGGGGAGATTCAGCAATGTGCCCGGCCCACAGTCGAGAAACAACAAACAATCTGAGAAAAAGACCTGGCATCAGGTAAAAATTTGCAGCTTTCGCGAAGTGACGTCACGGCGGGTCTTTCCGGTGCCTTATCTTTAGGAAACCGGATTGTTGAGCAGGATGCCATTTTCTTTCAGGGTTCCATCCGAGCTGTGGTGAGTAGAATTACGGAACGCTTCTTTTATTGCTTTTTATGATTTGTTTTGTCTCGTCCGCGAAACGATATAGGAATGACGGTTTGATCTTGATATCAAAATGCACCGCGTTTTCACGCGCACAATCTAATCACAGCCTTTTCTTTTATGATTATAATGTGCATTTCAGCTGCTTTTCATTTGAAAATATTTATCATGGAACTATTTGATAATTATTATTTTTTTTTTCAGGAACCTTAACTGGGTTTATTACTATATACGTAAATGCTTTCATTAACTAATTTATAAAAAAACGCCTTCTTAATATTAAAAATTTATATTTGCCCTCCATTCAGTTTTGAAATCAATAATTTCTTTTTTTTTCGGCCAGAATAAAATCTTTTACTACTCACTGCCCCCCCCCCCCCCCAAAAAAAAAATAAAAAAAAAAATCTGTAAAATAAAAAGGAAAGTTAAATGAATCATCTGATACACTTTATTATTTTAATTATTCATAAAAAGTAATTAATTTACGAAAGTTAGCGTTTATAATATTCAATACTAATATTTCCTGTGCCTGCGTAATATTTAACAGTTATATTTTTTTTCTGTTGAAAAAATAAATTATTCTCTTTACCCTAAAATCCGTTATTTTAAAGGAAAAGTTCATTGATTAACTTATATAGATTAAATTATGAGTATATAAGCCAGAATTTATGAAAGTACATATTCAAAATAGTCAATATGCATTTTTCCCGCATATGAATTTTAAATGCTATGGAAATTACTATAAACTCTTAGAAGCTTCAGCCATTGTAAAAAAAAAAAAATATAAATAAATAAATAAAAATATAAATAAATAAATAAATAAAAATATAAATAAATAAAAGATGTGTAAAACGGGGAAAATTTACATTCAATTTACATGCAGTTTTATTCCTTTATGATCAATCACGTGTGAACAGCTTTATACTAAAATTTAATTAAAATTTAACTAAAAATTTGTGGTAAAAAAAATTTTTTTTTTATAATTTATTCCGTTGATTTCCTATAACCCCTTTTCAGCATAATGTTGCCATTAAAAAAAAATTCAAGAAATTTTGATAAAATTACAAAAATTATTCCTTATAAAATTTTTTTAAATTTCTGACGTGTAAGTTGATGTTGAGAATGTCTGTAAGTACCTCGAGAGAGGTTATAACATGATTGCTGAAAAAAATATATTACATCACTTAATCTACGGTTTACTTGGTAAAAGCATTGACACGGTGGGATGGTGAGATGATCAGTATATCCTTCCGCTAAATCGGGAGTTTTCTATGTTCAATTCCAACTAATGAGTTGTATTTTAATGAAAAAACAAAATGTGGGAAAATATGGCGGAGGGGGTCACCATCTATATATTTAAGTTGCTAAGCCAATTTTTTGGGCAGTCTGTGAGAGAAAACTACTGCATCAATTTATTGTATTTCGGTCTTAAACGGAAGATTGTAATCTGTAGATTTGTCAAATTTGCTTTCTGTAACAGCAAATTCTATTAATTAGCGATAATTTACAATTAAAATTTGCTTTCTGCGCATGCTCAGTGACGTGTTCAAATCTGCCTTTATATACTCACTTAGCACGAGGCCGCATAACACATTAATTTGTTTCTGCGCATGCTCAGGGACATGTTTAAATCTGGCTTTAGATACTTACTAAGCACGAGGCCGCCTAAACGCGTTAATTTGTTTAATCCGAAGAATCTCTCTAGCTCTCTCTCGGTCTTTTTTCTTTTTAATTATGTTTGTGAGATATAAAATTAAATCTGACAGAAACTGTTTATTTCGTAACCCGTATTTCTTTTTGCTGGGTTCAACAGCAATTTTTTAAAGTGCATTTCTCTATTCTTAATATTATGATTTTCAACATTTGGAAATCATGTGTTGAGTAAAATTTGTGCATTAGTACATTTTTTTACAATCCAGCAGTTATGTTTTAACGGGTACTAACTAGTCGTATTTAAGTATAAATTAATTATAACTCAATAGTTGGTAAAGCTTATTTTATTTGTTTATAGATTTTCAGCATTCGAACCTGTCCAGAACATTGAGTGATGCAAATGTCTCGCTTAAATCTGAACTGTACATACCTTTTCAGTATGCTCCAGTGCCCTTATTTATGAAATAGTTCTCAATAAGGTCGTTTCGTTCGTGTTTTAATTTGCTTTCTCATCACAATGTTCATAATGTCTAGGTCATTACGTTCGAGCTACTGGAGATTGAAATACGTCGTCAAAGTTGTAAAAGTAGGTTCACGGGTATGCTTCATATGCTCTGGAGGGAAATACAGGCGAACTCGCATATAACGAACTCTGATTTAACGAGGACCCGGGTTTTTGCTAAATCAGAGTAACTAAACGCAAATAGATCCAACTTTTTTCTGTTTTAGTTTTATGCATATAATGATGCCTATAATTTTGAAATCATGCTCTTTTTTAATTTTAATTTTTGTTAACTTTTACCTAATTAAAATATAAATACATACAGTAAAACCTCGTTTATCCGAACTAACTGGGACCATAGGCAATCAGGATAATCAAAAATCTGGGTAATCCGGGTAATAAGCAAAAAAAAAAATCCTTAACTAAGCAGACTTACAGTTTATTACGATGAAAAACTAGGTTTTGTAACAAAATTACATAGTATTGTTTACAAGACATTAAAAAATATAAAAAATAACTTTTCACATCATTTCTTAACAAAGAATTGGTAAGTCTAGTAAAGCTTTCTTAAACTCAACCAAAAGCATTTTATTACCATAATTTATTGTACAATCTATGCAGGAACTGTACATTGAATCAAACTAAAGAACGAATATTTGGCGTACTTGTAGTTACGTTCTTTCTATCATAGTTAAAAATTATTTTCTAATGTGAACATTAGATAAAAATGTCTACAAATCTCATCCAGATTATCCAGAGATCCGGATAAACGAAGGCCGGATGAACGAGGTGTTACTGTATTAATATTTAAATATAAAACCCAAATCTACGATGCATTTAAAATAGTTTGTCAAAATTTCTTTCTTTTTTCTGTTTTTCTTTAAAATTTTTCTAATTTAAGAAGAAAAAAAAATGTTACTACCAGAAAATGCTCATTTGGGTCGAGTCATTTTTAATTTTAAGAAAGTGGGTCGCGGTCGAAATAAGTGTGTGCACCATTACTCTAAAACAGGGGTGCTCAAACTGTGGACTTACACCCACAGGAGGGTCACGAAAAAAATCGGATGGGTCGCGAATAGTTTGAAATAAATTTATATCATACTAGCGGCCCTTCCCGACTTTGTCCGGGTTGAACAAAATATTATGCCAATAAATTTCCAGTTGATAGCCAATAAATTGTAAATCTTTTTTTACCTTAATAATAACCCAAATAATACCTTAAATTAATATTACGTTAGTTAATAATAAAAGTTAATTTTTTAAAAGAAAAAGGCGTGCCGGAGAACGGCTAGGTTTGAACCGCTAGCGTCAGAACAGAAGCCCAACACGATAGTACCACGCTAAGGATCATTGAAATCTTCGGCACAAAAAGCGGTAGAGTACAGTAGCGGTAACAATGGAGATTGTTAGGATTAAGCCCCTAACTTTATTTCTACTGATCAGATATACATAATATATAGCCTATGTCCATTTGGAATAATGTACCTTTCAAACAGTGAAAGAATTTTTCAAATAGGTGCAGTGGTTTTGGAGATTACCCTCCACATACAAAATCGCTCTCACTTTATATATAAGTATAGATTGAATTATTTAATTGAAAAACGGGCTTTAAATTTTCTATAATTACAAATTTTGAACTTTTATTTATGCAAGAATATAGTACAGATACAAAAATATAGTACAGCTGCTCCAACATTAAACGTATGAAACCATATTAGATTGTAATGAACAAAACTCGGATTTAGCAAGATTCCGTCTTGGAAAATTTCAGTCTGCCCGTCAAAAGTGAGCGTTTCCTGAAAGAAAACAGTTTATCTAGGAAGAGAATCCGACGAGTTTCGAAATCAGAATTTATCGGATAAATGAGCTGACCGATAAACAAACTTCTATACCACGCAACGATTTTCACTTCTTAGCCATGCAGCTATTTTCTCATATGCCATAGCAGAAAAACCCCAAACGAGGCTTCAATCAGTCATATGTCAGAATTTTAATCATGTTTAACGTGCCACGCTTGCAGGCTTACCTTATGTAATTCTTTTTACAAAAAAAAATGGGCTACCATTCATCAAAAAGGCGTCTCTTGTTTGTTTCTTTTGACGAATGGTTTTGTTATTACCTATTTCGTGACGCTAATTTTGAAACTTTTGATTGAAAAAGGAGGTTATTTAGTGATTTATTGTCATATTACTTACTCATCGTTTACGTTTGCTGGAACGTTCGTGATGAAATAACTGGAACAACTCTCCCCCGACTTTAAAAAATAAATAAATAAAAAAATTAATAATAATCTAAAAACTACCTTATATTTTGTATTTAATCTAAAGCTTTATGCATTTTTACAAATGAAAAATTATTTCCAAAATTAAGGTTTTCTTAAAACTTCCGAATATTTCTAACATGTTTAATATTTTTAATTTTTTCGTAAAGGATTTGGAAATAGTTAGTACTCTAAACCAAAGGTGTCCACAGAAGCGTCAGGAAAAAATAGGAGAGATCGCGGATAGTTTGAAGTACAATTATACCATATTCAATAATTGAACTAAAAATTGTACTTTAAATTTTTCTAATTGCATATTTGTTTATATTATCTATATGTTAAAAAATATATGATGTTTTAACATAAGGTGTCAAACAGTCTTTTAAGGCTATTTTTCCATTCGCTTCTACCTATAAATGTGCAAGACTGTGATTTTAAAATCAGTAGCTTTAAAAACGAATCAACGGTCAAGACTTACCCGGAAGATGATATGGGAGTAAATCCCTCAAATATTTCACCTATATTGCCAAATATTTCACCAAATATATCTGAGGTCCAGGCTTACCCTCCTCATTAACTTTTAACGTAGGATTATGTTTCTCCATAACGGTCCTCCGGAAAACAACATTTTAGATGTACGTCATTGCGAGTTATAATTTTGGCAGCGTGCCAAACCCAGTCTGTATCGCTTGGACAAGGAGTAAACAGTTAAACAGAAAAGTACCAAAATGTGTCAAAATTTTGACACATACACACACGCACACACACACACACACACACACACACACATATATATATATATATTCCGCTTATAAGAATCACGTTTGTTATTACTGATTTTGATTCTTATAAGCGGTTGATTCTTATAGCCGAAATTAAGTTTTTGGACAGGCACACACACACACCTATATTTACATATATGAAATAATTTACCATAAAATACTCTTTAATTTACATTAATTATCTTTTATTAAAATTATTTTTTATAATTTTAAAAATACAACTTAATTTCTAGACTTATAAGTAGATACACATAATTATAGTAAAAGAAGAAAAAAATCCAGTATTTGTTACAACATACCTGCTTAACAGTTTTAACATTTCAAATACAGGAAGGGAGCAAGTAAAAGTTTTCTATGGTAGTTTGACGTAATGGAGTTTTCAGGAGGCTGTTTATACCTCTTTCAATACCAATAGTCTCAGACGAAAATTCACCTTCTAGCTTACGTTTCACGGTTTGATAACGTGCTGAATCTACTAATGTTATGTTTGCCTTAGTCATAGTGGACACTTCGCCGAAGGTTTATGTGTTTCAGGGTCCATGAAGCCGCAACCAGGATGTGGGAGGTGGGAAAAAAGATTCCATGTCTTTGTTTGCCAGTGGAGAAAAGTGAAATAGGACCCGGACGGGTAAAGATGCCCACGGGTCAAGCTAATAGCACAGTGATGTGCTAAAGCGTTTAAGGGGAAACTATTATGTTATGTCTAACAAAAAAGGCACGCATTTTACAACTATATTCCATCCCATCTTATCACTCTTTCTTTAAAAAACAAAGAAAGAACTTCGTGCCTTTTGTGGGTTTAAGTTGCCTTTTTGGAAAAATTAAAGGAAAGCGGAGAGTATAAGCTGATTCTTAAAACCGGTGGATTGATTCTTTAAATCGAAAATTTTAACATGGAAATAATACATTTGTTTTTGTTTTTGCGATATTGATTCTTATAAACGGTTGATTCTTATAACCACTAATCACTATAAGAGGTGGTCACTGTATATATATACATAACACATACATACATATATACATACAAAAGAAGTAAGCAACGATAAGTAATCCTACGTTAATAACCCGCGGTAGTTTCGTTAGAGGAAACTACCTGAAATTTTTTTTCCCTGCTTTAGTTTTATACACATGAATGATGCTTACAATTTTAAAATCATGCTTTTTTTCTAATTATAATTTTTGCTAATTTTTACCTAAATAAATTATAAATACATAGTAATAGCTAAATATGAAATTTTAATCCCACGGGATTTGGCAAAAACAGCAAGATATTTTTAAAATGTTATTATGAAAAATAAATATAAAACCAAAATATACAGTGCATTTAAAATGGCTTGTCATAATTTAATTTTAATTTCAATTTTGGGTCGCGCACCACTGCTGTAAACCAGTGGTTTGCAAACTGTGAGTCACAAAAAAAAATTGGAAGGGTCGCGGATAGTTTGAAATAAATTTGTAACATACTGAATTATTTGGTTAAAAAATATGCTTCAAATTTTCTATTAAAAATTTTTAACATTTTTATTTACTATATTTTTTTTTGTGTGTGTGTGTGTTAAAAAATTATATGATACGATATTGTTTCTAAATGTATAACCTTTTCAGCTCTAGCAATCTAATCTAAATCTGAACTTTAACAAACATTTAATTACAAAAACGAAGTATTTTAGTTTTATATAAATAAATGAATTTTATAATTTTCAGTGTTTGAATATGCAGCTTATAATTTTAAATCCACGCTCTTTTATGATTTAAATTTTGTTAATTTTTTATTGTAAGGAAACACAAATACATATCAATCTATATATATAACACAGTTCCGTGACTGACTGACAGATAACGCACAGACCAAACCGCTAGACCAAAAAAGCTGAAATTTTGCATGGCGATTCTTCTTATAGTGTAGGAGTGCACTAAGAAAGATTTTTGAAAAATTCTTCTTAGATTTTTTAAATTAAATTTTTAAGCTGTTTTTGCAACATTCTTTAAAGTTGGCATTTAAAATAATACTCCGAGGGTTATAAAATTTATATCAAGAGAAAGATCATAAAAATTCCTTTAAAATGAAATCTTTTTCGAATCTTTGTCTCCATTTTCTGATTTTTGGTGAATTTTTAAAGATTAATTTTTAGAATTTAATTTATTAAACTCTGATCACGAAATTTCTTTTCTTTTTGTGATACTTTAAATTAATTTTGCGTCACGTGCATAAAAACGAAATGAATCGACAAAAAATATTAAAACACGGTAAAAGATAAAATTTAACCACTAGACTAATTGAGATGGAAGTTTTTAAAGAATTTAATTCAAATTAGTATGTTTTATGGATATTAAATTAAACCTATACATAAAACTACAATTTCCTCTCAAAGTATGCTTCGCCATGACGATAAATAAGTCTCAAGGCAAAACTTTAAAGTACGCTGGCGTATATTTAAGAGAAAATTGTTTCTCCCACGATCAGTTTTACGCAGCTTGCTTACGCGTAAGTTCGCGGACGAGCCTGGTAATATTTGTTCTACCCAATAAAGAAACAAAAAAATATTGTTTATAAGGCTCAAAAAAGCAGTTTCATTATTTTTTCTTTGTAATTATCCTAAAATATACTCCGTAGTGAAGCATGGGTATTCAGCTAGTATTTAAATATAAAGCTTTAGTCACATGGGATTTGCCAAAGATAAGTGCAGAAAGTAAGCAAGGCATTTTTTTATTGTTATTATGGAAAGTAAATATATACCCAAAATCTAACAGTTCACTGATTTTTAAGGTAGTTTGTCAAAATTGAATTATTTCTTTAATATTTTCATAACCTTTAAAAAAATTTACTACTATCGAAAAAATTCTCATTAGGGTGGAGTGATTTTTTTTTTATTTAAAGAAAGTGGGTCGAGGTCGAAAAAGAGTTTGCGCCCCACTGGTCTAAACAGTTGAGACTCATAAATAGGGATTGCATTGTAAGTTATGAGGTGGCCTTAGCTGCTATTTAAGGTCTTACATAGTACTTGCATAGTAATGTAGAGACTCATCATCATGTTTGTGGAAGGAAATCGAAGTGACTGATGATTGAAAAAAATTTAAATTGTTTAGAAAAATTAATCGGAAAAAAAATTTAATTTAATCGGAGTTGTATTTTTTAAATTTTACGAACTCTTTCGCTTTGAAACTTAATAGTAATATTATTAAAAAATATAACTCCAATTAAATTAAATTTTTTGTTCCAATTAATTTTTCCAAACTTTTTTAACTCGTTTCAAAAGTGAGTCACTTCGATTTCCTTCCACAGACATGATGATGAGTCTCTACATTACTATATTTTTTATATCCGATAGTTAAAATTCGTATGAAGTGCTTATAAAACTAGTCTTTGTGGACAGTTAAATAATGGTAAATTTTTCGAGGTAAATCTAAGCCCAATTTTTAAAAAAAATTTCTTTTTTCTTTTTTCTTTTTTTGAAGGCGGGGGAGAGACTTAAAGATTCACGTAACTTCAAATGGGTTTAAAAATGAAAAAAAAAAAAATTCCGGAAAGCAACTAATTGTTGGATTGTATATATATATATATATATATATATATATATATATATATATATATATATATATATATATATATATATATATATATATATATATATATATATATATATATATATATATATATATATATATATATATACATATATTTAATCTTTACCAAATTTATGGCTTTTAAAACTTGTACTAATACGAATATTTGTGAAAAGGCAAAAAATACAACACGGAGTTTATGGGAAATCAAAAAAAATTTCGATGAATTTCTTTAGTTCGATATATCTTGGCGTTGAATGAACGATACCTGAGCTTCAACCTTCATCACATTATTTAAGTCATTTGAAAAGGAGTAAATGATTAACAATAAACTTATTTTTTAATATCTTCTTTTATTTATACTTTATTCGTATTACTGATAACTCGTCGTGAATAGCGCCCTTTACACGTACGTTCTTTCACTGGTGAAACCACGATCCCGCGCGATAGAGTGCACGTGTGATGGTGTCGGAGAGGAAGGGAAAGCTTATTTTGAGCGTACTGCAAGTTTTCCCGCGCGCAATACCGTACGCTTCAAGCACTCCAAGGGCGTACGTGTAAAGGGCGCTATTAGCGCCCTTTACACGTACGCTCTTTTGCGAGTGCTTGGAGCATGCGCGCAACCCCGTACGCTCCAAGCACTCGCGGAAGAACGTACGTGTAAAGGGCGCTATTATGATGCTTTGAAACACTTTGAATAACGCTTTACAAACTAATCACTACGGGAAAGAATTATATCATTTTTTTTACTTAATTCCGCAAGAAACCAATGAAACCCCTCATTGTGTGATGAAATATATAGATGAGAAATCAGTATGGCTCCTGTGTAGGCATATGCTGTCTGCCTAATTTATTAGTGAATTTTTAAGGCATTTATCGAGAGATCATCTGAAAATTGAGACATAAACACTTTTCTACTATCACTGGAAATTGTTAATAGATTCAGATTTGAAAAAGCCAGAAAAAAAAACCCTATAAAAACGTGTGTAACATTTCAGCCAGTCTTAAACACTAGCGTACACGGGAATAATTTCACCGCGAGATTGTCGATCTATGCCACCCGGCGATGAACAGAGAGTTGACTCGTCGAGACATTCCGTCTGTTATCAGTACTTAATATTCCAATCCAGTCAGAGGAGCTGAAATGCTTTCATTCCCCTCTCAGAGAAGGCGCCTGCTTCCTGGAGAGATAACCCAGACGAATGAGATGTCTCGAAATGCCATGGAGATAGATAGTACCGACATGAAGAGAAGCACATTAAAACCTCGTTTATCCGGACTAACAAAGACCATAGGCAATCCGGGTAATATGGGTAAAAAAAACAAAATCTTTAACTAAGTAGACTTACCATCTATTACGATAAAAAAAACCTATGTTTTGTAGCAAAATTACATAGTATTGTTTACAAGACATTAAAAAATATAATAATTACAAGATAAAAAGAACATTTTATGTACCATGTTTTTAAATTTTCTGTTGAATCACATAAACTTGACAATTCTATGTATTAATAAATACTTTTTTAAAATTTTTTGGATGAATTATCCCATCAACTTGAAAGAAAATGAAGTTAATTGGAAGTTAAATTAAGTTTAACTTTTCGTTCCCGTCCCGGCCGATAGATGGCTGCACCAGTCTACAAAATTAACAGGAAATTATTTCAATTCTACTTAAAGATGGCTAAAAGTATTAAAATAATGCATTGTCATCGTGTTATGAGCTAATCTAAAAGTTTCAAATGTCTAGCTAGTCGGGAAGTTAGTTAAAAATCGATTGCAAGATTTTTACCGGACAAACACACACACACATAAACAAACAAGAAAGCGAGTTAATAAAAACATGGTAAAAATAACTTTTCACATAATTTCTGAACAAAGAATTGTTAAGTCTAGTAAGCTTTCTTAAACTCAACAAAAAGCATTTTATTACCATAATTTATTGTACATTTTATGCAGGAACTGTACATTGAATCAAACTAAAAAGCGAATATTTAGCGTACTTGTAGTTACGGTTTTGCTATCATAGTTAAAAATTATTATCTAATGGAAACATTTAATAATGTCTACAAATCTGATCCGGATAAATGAGGTTTTACTGTATTGAAATTATCAGCTAGGCTCAAGTTTTGGAAACAACAGATTGCGAGTTGGAGTAACACTGTGATACGGAAGGTGTAGTCCTCAGAACTTCGTGGGGCACACAGATGATAGTTAGAGGTCTGAACAAAGGTGGTTTAAAAAAACACCTTCTGATGAAGTTTGCCATTTGTATACAGGAAAACTACCAAATCTATGGGGCATGGATTATGGATTAATTACATAAAGCTAATCGTAAAATGAGTCTCCAGATTACGCCATGAAATGACGTAGGTTTTGTCCGTATGTTATTTTTCTAAAAAGTTCACTGGCTGGAGATATAAACTCTACGAAAATTGAAAAGTGAAATCCCAAGGATACCGAATCGAGTTTAACTTTATTGATTAATTTATTACTGTTATAAGGTATTCCTGCCACTTAAATCAGCAACCACAATCACAAACTTATCAGGTTTGGATATACGTATATGTTTGGGATCAATCTTGAGGTTCTAAAAATTAAATTCAGTTCCGAAATACTTTATCTCGCTCTGGAAACATTTGTGGTGCTGAGTGTGTATCGCAAGATCTCTATTGGCAAGGTTACGATAGTTTTTATGTTTTGAAATGTCCCTGTCAATCTAATTATCGGGTCATTTTAGAAGGACAGGCCGTCTCTTGCTACTGCATGGGTAAAAAGGTCGGGAACTCGCGTTTAAATCCGATTTTTAACAGCTACAAATACTCATGTCGAACGTGGTATTTGAATCCACAAACTCTGGTATAGGCCAGAGAGGGTCGGTGGCCTCCAAGGCGTTTAGCCATCGTCCGGCAGTTAAGCCATGTCATCTTAAAATCGCATAAATTAAGTAAAATCCTCCTTTCTCGTTGCTTTGATACAACATCTTGTGCTAACAATATTTTATGTGTGCTAGAGAATGTTAGACTATGTTGATAAACTCCAGCTTAAATAAAAGGAGTTTTATGTGGATTTTCAAGAATCACTTGACTGATACGAATAGGTTTTCCTTCTTTTTTTTTCGTACATAAAACCAACTAATTCTTACTGAAACATTTTTTACGACCTCTTTCTATCCAAATTTTATTACCTTTCTCAATCCAAATAAAAAAATATATATATAAAGAAAACTAGCTGAATACCCGTGCTTCGCTACGAAGTACATTCAAATTAAATACAACGGTCAATGTATGCAATTAATGCAGAAAAAACAAAAAAATATATTTATAAAAATATCATAATGGATATTTTTATAGACAAAATAATGTAGAAGAAAATATTAAAATTAAATCTAATAGAACATACTAAAGAATATTGTACAGTTAATATAGTACAGTTTGAGGAACATTTCTTTTACTGTATTTTAATATTTTTTTTGGATAATGTCTAATCATCTGCCGCATTAGCAAGAAAAAAAATTTTTTTTTGTCTATTTCGTTATTACGAGGGTTGTAAATAAAGTAATGGCAATATACTCAGAAAACTTTTTTTAATGTACGTACAAACAAAATTGCATTACATTCCTTCAATATAATCACCAGCAAAGTCATGTACCTTTTGCCAGATGTCAGGAAGCTGTAGGATACCGTTGGCAAGGTGTTGTGTGTTGATGTCAGCGACGGAGAGCCCTAATGCTCGGATCACAGACGGTACGTCAGGAAAATCTGATGCCTCGACGTGATTCTTTGAAATTAGGAAAGAGGTCGTGTCAGGGGAGTATGGAGGATGTTCCAACAACTCCCGGGTGCAGATGGTCCTGTAGCCACGTGCAACCTTGATTTTAATCCCCGACCGCTGATCACTTTTTGTAAGCATTTTTTACGGCGGTGATTTTTTACGTCATGATTTAGAGCGGTAGAGACGACACTGTCCACTTCAACGTCACGCAACAACTACCCCTTCTACTGAATCTAAGGTTTTATGTACTCTACACATCGACTACATCTCCACCTCACTCCTCCGATATCCTGTTTGAGCATGCCCGATGTTCTACAACTTTCTGGGCTACGTTGCCACTTCTTTATTTACAACCCTCGTATGCACGTGACGCACAATTAGTTTAAAGTATCAGAAAAAGAAAAGAAACCACGTGATCAGCATTTAAAAATTAAATTCTAAAAATTAAAATTTAAAAATTCCCCCAAAATCAGAAAATGGAGGTAAAGATTCGAAAAAAGATCTCATTTTAAAGGAATTTTTATGATCTTTCTCTTGATATAAATTTTATAACCCTCGGAGTACTATTTTAAATGCCAACTTTAAAGAATGTTACAAAAACAGCTTAAATATTTGATTTAAAAAATTATAAGAATTTTTCAAAAATCTCTCTTAGTGCACCCGTACATTATAAGAAGAATCGCCATGCAAAATTTAAGCCCTTTAGGTCCATCGATTTGGTCTGTGCGTTATCAGTCAGTCAGTCAGTCAGTCAGTCAGTTACGGAACTGTTTTATATATATAGATAACTTCTTATCAGCTCTGTTTAAGAAAAAGCTCTCGAAACACTAACTAAAAATAAATAAAATTTAATCCTGTATACTTTCCAAGAATCCCGTAAATGGTCATTCTTTTTTTCCCCCCATAAAGTATCCAAACATTTTTTTTCCCGCTACACATTTATTTCATCTCTACCTATTTTTTAACAAACAAAACAATTTAACAATTTTCAACCAATAGCAATATTTCAAAACAAAATTTGATTTTTGTAACTGATAACAATCTTAACATGTTCATATCAACTTACGAATGTGTAAAAGTATTTGGATTAGAAAATATTTCCGTATTCTACACTATCTAAATAACGTCATTCGTCTATAAATATAGTAATGAATAATAAGCAGTATGGTAATATGATAATTCGATCTAAACAATTTTAGTTTTATTTTTCTCCGAATCTTGAGAGAAGAAGTGATTACGTCCCGATGATGGTTATCAGAGAATTATCACTGTGTGTGAAAAACCCGTTTGCGCGTGAAGTTGCGTCCTTGAAAAAGCGTTTCTGTTGTCACAGCTTTGCATGCTGTTTTCCATCTCTTTTTAAATCTTAGTTCTAATCAGTCGACATGACTGAGCTTCTCTGATAAAGTTTACATCTGGATTGAGGATTAGCTGTGTCTTGCTTATTGACTTCCCTCGGGATTTGCATTATTTTGAAAGTGAAACTTGTATCTAATTGAGTCTTACCGTCGGCCACTTCAATTTTTCTTTAAAACGTAGTGGATAACAGTTCTGAAAGCAAACCGTAGAATTAACCGTAATATAAACGGCCGCCGATTTGATTTCGCTCCTCCTTCTGAATTGGTGTTTAAGAGAATAAAACTACAAATTTTCTGAGTTCAGCTTTAATTTCCTTTCACTTACGAATTACAGTTCAGAAGAATACCGGAAGTAAGTACAGTCTTTGAAACATTCTTCATCTTGCAACGATGTCATTTAAAGGTCATATTAATTTTTTAAATTATTACTGAACTATCAAATTGATCGCAGGCTTGGGAAGGTTTTCGAAACATACCCTCAACTTCATTAAATTTTTTAAAACTTGATATGATTCTGAAATTAAAAGTTTCTTATTCAACAATTGTGCAAAATTATAAGATTTTAATAAGTTTCCGGTGTAAGCATTATAGAGAGCTTTCAATTTCAACTTATTTTTACTCCACAAGCTACTTGTGTGATCTAATTAATGTAGTTATCTATCTATATATATAAAACAGTTCCGTAACTGACTGACTGACATACAACGCACAGACCAAACCGCTGGACCTAAAGGGCTGAAATTTTGCATGGCGATTCTTCTAATAGATGTAGGGGTGCACTAAGAAAGATTTTTCAAAAATTCTTCTTAGATTTTTTTAAATTAAATTTTTAAGCTGTTTTTTTAAACTTTTTTTACGTTTGCATTTAAAATAATACATTGAGGGTTATAAATTTATATCACGAGAAAGATCATAAAAATTCCTTCAAATGAAATTTTTTTTCGAATTTTTACCTCCATTTCTTGATTTTTGGTGAATTTTTAAAGATTAATTTTTAGAATTTAATTTATTAAATGCTGATCACGTGATTTCTTTTCTTTTTGTGATGCTTTAAATTTATTTATCGTCACGTGCATAACAACGAAATGAATTGACAAAAAAAAAATTTCTTTCTAATGCGGCAGACGATTGGACATTATCCAAAAAAATATTAAAATACAGTAAAAGAAATGTTCCTCAAACTGTACTATATTAACTGTACTATATTCTTTAGTATGTTCTATTAGATTTAATTTCAATATTTTCTTCTACATTATTTTGTCTATAAAAATATCCGTTACGATTTTTTTATAAATATATATATATATATATATATATTTTTTTTTTTTTTGCCATTAATTGCATACATTGACCATTGTATTTAATTTGAATGTACTCCGTAGCGAAGTATGGGTTTTCAGCTAGTCTTAAATACAATTCATCGTCAACTTTTACGTCATTGTTATCTTAAAATTAACTTCGTTCCATTGTGACTCTGGCATCACAGTGGTGGTACGGGACAGAACGTAAGTACTATCTCACATCAATTTTAGCTCGCTCTTGGAAACTGGCATAGGTGAACTCTTAGGTGACTCTTGAGTTATAATATACAATGTAATGCATCTATTTTCAGTGTAAACAGCAACATCCCATGTTGATCACTAAATTCTAAGTTTGACATTCGAGATGACCCCTACCGCAATTGTAACATAAAGACCTCTTGTTTAGAATTGGTTCCTGTGAGAGAATAAAAATTCCATTTTATTTTAAAAAAATTCTGTCTGTAATAGAAAACCAATGTAAGAACAATTTTATATGACTTTAAAAAGTAAAAATATGGTAGAGATCTGTAAACACAAACTAAGAATTTTAATCAAAAAGTTAGCATTTGATGTTGGAATTTTGTACTGCCAACTTCAAGCGAGAACTGAACTGTTTTCCGATGACAAAATCCAGTGTTTGGATAAAGTGGTAAATTGTCTAAGAGTGTTGGATTCGTCATTTTAACCACCTGGAACCTTTCATGACCTTAAAATTCCATTTTAATTAGCGAGTTTTCCTGCTGTAATGGAAATCCGATAGAAGAACAATTTAATATGTCTTAAAAAAGCAAAAATATATTGCAATCTGCACACACAAAGAATTTTATCAAAAAGTTTGCCTTCACTGAAGTTTTGTACTGCCTACTAACTGCAAATGAGAATTGGACTGGCTCTAAAGAGAAACTTTCAGTGTTGGGTAAGGTGGCATAATGTCTAAGAGCGTTATATTGGTTATTTTAACCATCTGAAATAACCTCAAAAGCCTGTCAGAAATTTCCAAATATTTTACACATTGCGCGTTTTCTTAACACTTATTTTAAGTATTCTCTAATGCAGGGGTGGCCAACTCAAAATAATCTGGGGGTGACTTGAGAAAATATAAATGATGGCGGAGTGAATTCCGATGTTTGCTGTGAGAAAGGCGAAATTACCATCATCAAATATCAGATTTTCGTACTGCACTAAATATTTTAACTTTAAAATAATTTTTACTATTTATTTAAATTATTAAGAAGCAGACATATACAGGTTCCTCAAAAAAGGCCACATTGCAATATAGGAAAAATTGTATTATTAATTTTTCAAATAACTGCATTCTTAATAAAAACGTTTGTTTAGTGAAAATTTATTTTTTCTATACCAAAATGTATATATGTTTTGCAAAAAAATGCGAAAATTACAAAACGCAACTTTGAAAAATCAAATATTTTTAAAATAAATAACTTCAAAGTAGCGCTTTTTTTTTTAAATCTCAGAATATATATAGTACAAATACATTGGGATTTGTGGAATAAATCATTTATTTCTAAAAACAAAAAGAAATTAGTTTTCTAACAAAAAAAAGTATAATTTGCAAATACATGTTTATGCTATCTGAAAACCCGTACTTCGCTACGGATTACAATCAAATTAAACACAACGGGTCAATGTAAAAAATATTCAAATTAAATCTAATAAAACATACTAAAGAATATAGTACAGTTAATATAGTGCAGTTTTAGGAACATATCTTTTACTGTATTTTAATATTTTTTGATAATTTCCAATTGTCTGCCGCATTAGCAAGAAAAACTTTTTTTTGTCTATTTTCGTTGTTATGCACGTGACGATAAATTAATTTAAAGTACCAGAAAAGGAAATCACGTGATCGGCATTTAATAAATTAAATTCTAAAAATTAATCTTTAAAAATTCACCAAAAATCAGAAAATGGAGGTAAAGATTCGAAAAAGATTTCATTTTAAAGGAACTTTTATGATCTTTCTCGTTATATAAAGTTTATAACCCTCAAATTATCATTTTAAATGCAAACTTTACTAAAACAGCTAAACATTACTAAAACAGCTTAAAAATTTAATTTAAAAAAATCTAAGAAGAATTTTTCAAGAATCTTTCTTAGTGCACCCCTACACTATAAGAAGAATCGGCATGCAAAAATTTCCAGTCCTTAGGTCCAGCGGTTTGGTCTGTGCGTTGTATGTCAGTCAGTCAGTTACGGAACTGTTTTATATAAATGGATAACAAAGCAAAACATAAAATCACTTATCTTAATGAAAGAGTAGACAAAAATCTAATGGATTTTTTGCGGTTGGACACTTGATTTGGGACAGTAATATAAACGTCGATTTTCGAATGGTGAAACATGAAAATGAGATAAATTTTTATCTGTTAGCCTACTTCTTTCCTTGGACTTCTTTCCTTGGAGAGTTTCATGCTGAAAAAAGGTGCTTTCGCACAGATAATGCTGACACATGGAGCAAGGGAAAGAAGTATTTATTTCGTTTTATAACAATACATTCTTTTCCAATTTCCTTAGTGCTGTTGGTCGCTTAAAATGCCCAGTCGGGCTGGATACGACCCGCGGGCTGCCAGTTGGCCATCCCTGCTCTAAGCTAACAACTTTTCTGTGTAAAGAATTTACATACTCGCTAAATTTAAATGATATTTTTTCCTCTCTTAGTAGCTTAACACAGTGAGAGGCTCATTAATCTTCAGCTTAAGGGGTTTATATATATATAATCGTAAGTGTAAGTACACTACGATTTTCAATGAATAGGGGTCTATCCATTGATTAAAATGAATATTTCAGAATGGGTATTTAATAATAAGATCTATAATCTATTCTTAACAAAACTACATGAAATATTTTGAAAACATAGTAAAACTTTATTTTTAAGAAAACAATAATCCAAAAGTAACAAAACTTTATCTCACAAAAGTCATCGTACACTTGTAAAAAAATCTCTACATATTAGTAAATATTCTACTTTTTCGTTAAATTATATTTAGTAGGATATCCTTTAGGCATCCACAACAGCTTTAAACGTCTGGGAATAGATTGCTTGAGTTCTTTTGTAATTTTTGCATCAATGTTCATCCATTCTCCATCATAATTGTTTTTAGTTCGGCTTTCGTGTGAATGTCGTGTTTTCGTACTCGAACCTCCAGTTCTCATCCAAATATATTCTATTGGGTTTAAATCTGGCGATTGAGGTGGTGTTTTCAAAACTTGTGGACAATTATAGAAACCACAGATGCGAATGTTGAGAGCCGTGTGCTTAGGATCGTTATCTTGATAAAAACAAAGCTGTTTCCAATACCCAAATTTTGAGCTGATAATTCTAAATTGCCTCTTAAAATATTTATAAAAACAGCATGATTCATTATGCCATCAATAAATACCAAATTTTCTAGTCCTGATGCTGACATGCACCCCAATACAAGGATACCTCCACCAGCATGATTAAACTGTTCCTACTAAGTCTTGGGATTAAGGTTCCCTCATTTTTTTTCTTCTCCATACAATTATACACCCATCAGCACCAAAAATGTTCATCGGCAAATAAGACATTATTCCAATAGGTTTGGGGTTTATTTATCATTGATAGTGCGAAGGGAAGCCTAAACTTTCTGTTTTTCTCCCTCACAAAATTTTTTTCTATGGGCAGAACGCCCATGTAATCCAGCTGTTCTGAGAATTCGTCAAAAAAATTTCAGGTGAAATTGAAGTAGAAAATGTTTCATTGAATTCTGCAGAAACTTTTATAGCACTCAAACGTGAATTTTTCCACAAATTTTCTAATTATAAATCTCTGATCACGTTTTGTTAACTTGCCGGGCGCCTTTTCTTACCTTGTTTTCGATCCAATTTTCTTCTTTTAAAGCGTTTTTTCACATACTGCACTGTAGAATGGGATAAATTAAGTAATTTAGCAATATTTTCGAACTGATTTATCACTACTATGATGAAAAATAATCAATTTTCGAATGCTGTTTGTTGTTTCCTTTACGACTACGAGCCATTTAAATAATAAATAGAATATTACGGAGTAGGCAAGCAAAATTAAAGCCAAACGATATTTTTAAATGCCACCACAATTCAAAAATATAAATAAAGCGCCAGACGATAATTTTAATTATGAATTTATCCGAAAATAGTTTAGTGTACGATGACTTTGTGAGATAAAGTTTTTGCTACTTTTTGATTACTGGTTTTCTTAAAAATAAGTTTTACTATGGTTTCAAAACTATTTCATGTAGTTTTGTTAGGAATAGATTATAGATCTTATTATTAAATACCCATTCTGAAATATTCATTTTAATTAATGAATAGACCCCTATTTCACTGAAATTCGTAAGTTTACGAACACTTTGGGAGCCACTGTATATATATATATATATATATATATTATAATATATATATATGCATTCTTGGGACCGTATTCTTGGGACACGTGCTATCCCAACCCGTAAGGAAAATGTTTAAGGAGCTCCATAATGTAATAATATGCGCAATTTTTCCACATAAGCAGAAGGATAATTAGGTTCTATTGCCGAGCGAGTGTCTCAAAATGGACCTACAGTACTAGATCTAAAATGAACCTTAAACAAAACTTGCCAGAAACAAGAAGAGAAAAATAAATGTGGGGCTGGAAATAAACTTTTAACCTAAGTGACATGGCGCTGACAGGGATCTGTGGTCAGAAACTGAAGCAGTAACTCAAAGAACAAACCAGAACTCTCAACCTCTGTTTTTTGACCTTACAACCCGAAGGGTTGATAATTAGATGTATCATGCGAGTATAATAACCTGAATTACACCACACTCCATCACTGATGCTCACATATAAGCCTGAAATGATTAAACATTTATCGAGAAAGAATTCGCACCAATACACTTTACTTTATAATAGCTTTTTCCTTCCCGTGGCATTAACCCCGTTTTTAATTAATCTTGCTTCTTTGCAATGTATTCATTGTGGCGTTTTCGGTGGTTTCTTTTCCCTTGATATCCTCATCAACCGGATGTCTATTTCCTTTTGTTGTGTCCCTGTACGAGGGCTGTAGAAGATGGAAAGATTACGAAACACGATTCCAAGAAAATGAAGAAAGGAAAGCAAACTTAATGAAAGCAGGTAGGAACAGAAGAAATTATATGTAATATCTTACCTTACAAGGCACCTCTCTAAATTCGCTGTCACCAATTCAAAGAACTGAATCAGATAGCCTGGAAGTTGATCATACTTCGTTTATATTCAAAGATGATTGCCATTTGGAATTGGCTGAGATATATTGACATACACTTTGGGTTTAAAAACATCGCGGTTGATGAGGACACTAGAGCTTTTTCCTATTCTTATCATACTTTTGCTACTTGATTGAAAGAGAATAAGAGGGGGAAAATACTGTCTTTTAGACAGCAGTTTTGGGGGAAATGGCTGAGTCGTATGGAAAACCAACGTGATGAGGTTTATAAGGAATATGTATCCCATTCAAGGCGAATCACAAACCTGCTCCTGAAAACTGGTAAATCAGGTGTCTCTTGAAAAAATTTACAAGTGTCATTATCCAACATACCACTTTCTGACAACCAAGCTAATTTCCCCCTTTATATAATTTCTGAGTTGATATTATGAAAGACAAAAACCACCCGAAACTGTGGAATTCAAACCTTGAAGTTATTTCATGGATTTCCAAGATCCCCACCATTTTTGATCTCTTTTCAGCAGTTGAGGTAATAAATTATCGAGAAAGAGCATTTGTGAATTGTCCATAGAGACAATCACATTCTAAGGTTCCTCGGCCTGTTAAGAATTATTCATTAATTCGAAACTAATACCTACGCTTATTCTTTTTGTTGTGGATATTATGTATTCCAGTTGTAAGTAATATAAGAAAGAATTCAGGGATATGGTTTTAAGCTTGATTAGGTTAGGACTTGCCGCCAACGTTGTTATAGTGGTTAGCGTCGTGAGCTTCAACGCATTAGGCTTGGGTTCGAATCCCGAATAAGGATTGGTCCTATCCGTGTCGTCCCCCTCATAGAGAGCAATGCCTGGCACACCTATATGGTGCTCCATACTATGTAACCAGCAAACTAGCCGTGAATAACAAAAAAGCCGAATGATCTCCCGACGAAGTGCCTCTGTTAGAGAAAGAAGGTTTACGACAATGAGTTTTTTCCTTATCTCTCATTGATATCTGTTGTTAATCTGCCTATTTCAGTGAGCTGAGTTAGATTTTTTCGAAATTGAACAATGAAAAACGTCCTCTTGATCCCACATCCCAAAAAGGCCTAGGAATTTTAATGGACCTTTCCGCATCATAAAATATGGTATTCAACAGTTTTTTAAAGTAAAGGGAAACTGGATCCTGAATCCTACATGGTCGAGATAGTACAAAATCCTTTCCAAAAACGGCTTTACTTCATCTCCTTCAAGGAGGATAGGATTGCCAAAAAACGTGGTCAAAATCTTCTTGAATCTCCTGTTTCGGTACGGCTAGTTGAAACTTTCTCGGCAATTTAAGCGTAACAGAGGGCTTTCGCGATAGCATGAACGTTTTAAAAATCCCCATAAAGTCTTAAATCAGTTTGCAGAGTAGTGCAACCATCTTCTTAAACTGTGTGTGTGTGTTTTTTTGAATAGTTTTGATACTAATGATTAGCTTGTAAGAAAAATATCGGTAATTTTATCGCTTCCACAAGTAGTAAATGGTTCAACTAGTTCAAGGACCATAAACTCACTCAGAACTATTCAAGGTACCAAATTTCCTCTTTTCCCTAGCATGGAAAACCCTTAAATAATAAACTTACTAGTCACATCCGATGTCAACCAAAATTTTACTCCAAACTTAAAAGCTTTGTTAGGCTTATACAGAGGCTGTTCGCAAATTTTTTAGACGATTTTGGTAAGCGGTAATAAAAAATCATTTACTGCAAAAGAAATAATTGCAATTGTACTATATTTTCAAAAGTCAAAATTATTGTCTGCGGCTTGAAGTTGTTGTTTTTATTCAAAAAAAACGTTTTAACAAAGCAGTGATTAAAAGGCTACATTTATGCTCTTTCTTAAGAGAATATGCCTACTTCCGTTATCCAAAAACGATGTGAGGGTCTGGTTTTGTGATATCTAAAGCGTCGATAGGTAATATCGTCACAAGAAAGGGAAAAAAAAAACGTCAAATTGGAAGCCTCAAGTGGGACAAAAATTCCAAACAAGTATCCAAGGAAAAAACGGACATCTTCGACTATTGCAACGTTGTTTAATGTTAAAAGAAAATCCCCCGAGTCAAAGGACAGTGCAAAATCATTAAAATGCTCGGTGTCCACTGTAAACAAAATGATAACGTTGATTTAAATCTAAGAAAGCGAAAAACGCAATGTGCAATCGTCTTCTTCCAAATCATATCGCTGAACGCAGGACACGCTGCAGAATTCTATATGAGAAACACTTATCCAAAAGAAAAATGGAAACAATTGTCCAATAGAGGAATCATGGGTGTATTAAATGATTGCAACAAAAAAAAGAGCTATTTATTATCAGAAAGGGGAGAAAAAAATTTAAGTACAATGTTCAAAGAATCGAAAGAAAGTTTTTCTAAGGGATTCATGATTTGTTGCTGGTTTTTCTTATAATGGCAAGTTAAAAATAAGAGAGTGGAAAAAAATGTCAAGATTACACTCCAAATACTATCAGGAACATATTTTATCGCCAATTTTTTCTGAATGAAATACCATCGTTTTACCCACAGTGCCATCAATCTGTGAGACTCCCATCAGGACAAAGCTAGCAGTCACACATCAAAATCACTGTAAATTTCCTAAAAGAAATGGAACAAAAATTGGTATCAAGTTCCATTACCCGTCACGGATATCCCTACTAAATCTCCCGATGTATCACCTATGGATTTTTGTGCTTTCGGACTTTTAAAATCTGCATTATCCAAACGTCGTCCAAAACCCTTACAGGACTCTGGAAAGCTGTTCAGGAGGAATGGGATAGAATACCTCTTCTGACACTTCAAAAGGTATTATTTTCCTGGAAATTGCGGTGTCGAAAGATAGTTCAGAATAAGGGATGTCAAATAGAACATTTAAAACTCAAGAATTTTATGTAATTTAGTTTTGTGAATACAATATACATCGTCTAAAAAATGTGTGAACAGTCTCTGTAGTGGGTAAGGGCCTGTTCACATAGAATCCTTCAGCGTCAGCGTTACTCGTATCGAAATATATTTAATCAATTACAAACCTCCAAACGATTAACCACGAAATTTTTAAGGTCTGTGATTGGTTTAAAATATGTCAATACGAGTAACGCTGACGCCGACGGATACTATGTGAACATGCCTTAAGTGCACATCTAGCTATAGTCGGAAATAATTGTTCATGAATAGAAATCTTTTTGTCCTGGCACGTAGTAATACTAACTATTTTCAATGAATGCATTCCAAACGTTTGCGATATCAAAGCAAAGTTATCGGTTTGTAACCGTAGACTTCGTTCAATTCTTTTAGAAGTGGATAAATTGTAAAACTGCCTAAACTGATATCTTCTCACAGTTTTTATAATAAAATCAGGTCCCCATTTCTTATACCATAAATAAGACAGATTCAAGTTTTTAGTTTCCTGTGCACATAATCCCTGTGGATATAAAATTGCGATAAATGGGTTCGATTTTTCTCGTGATTCCAATTTGTTGCAAGAGCTCGAAAAGCTTCTAATTCTGTGCCTGTTCTCATATAGTCTGTAATACGATGATTGATTATAAATAAGATAGCGCTGCTTTCTTCACCATTAAATATGTTTCGTTGTGTATATTCTGCAGGACCATTTACTTCTTTGAAAGTAACACTAAGTTGTGGTTTTCCTGGAGTAGATCTATCTTTTAATTTTTTTCCAAGTCCCCACGAACAGAAGTTTCATTTTGCTAATGTTTCTCATCAGAGTCTCACGGATGTCATTCCTTTTTTTAAATGCTACCACAAACTGAATATATTCTCTGTCTTACAATCATAGTCCCCGGTCTCCGTTTCGCTTTCAACTGAATTGTTTCAATAGTCCATCTTCAGTGTCAAAAGTATCAATATCATCGATTTCAGAGCAGTCTGCGTTTAAACCATTATGCGTTCCAATAGCCTAGGTGTTTGCGAACGTCTCGCCATTCTTTTTGATAAAATTTATAACTGGATGAAAAAAAAACACAAAAAAATTTCTCGTTCATGGATTCATCAAAATTCATTATCAGTTTTCTGACAATGTATCAAAGAACGATATGAAATTATAAAATAAAAAAAAATAAAAATTATTTTTCTCAAAAACAGGCAACGTTTTTACAGCTGTCATAATTTCAACTTATTCGCAGCGAACACCCGCGATAAATTAAAAATACGTGACATAATGTATAAAATTATGAAAATTAGGGGAATACCCCAAAAATGTTCCTAATACAATGAAATTATAAAATTAAAGAAAACTTCCAGGGTATTGTGAGAATGCTAGCATATTGAAAAAATTAAATTTCCTGACCGATGGATATATTAAGGTACACCATATTCATAACTCAGAAAATTGGAGGAACAAAATCAGTATTGGAGGAACAAAATGATTTTTTTTATTTTTCATATACATACAAATAGGAAAAATCGTAATGATATCAGAAAATATGAAACGAAACTGAAGTAAAAAAACTTCTGAACCGCTGTTGATATCGGAGATTTTGACCAGTTGATACTTCTAGAGTTAAGGAGTTATATTTCTTTACTGCTTTATTGTGTCAATGAAAAGGATTACATTTACTAACATAAAGAGATTTTTAGACAGTCCTGCGAGGAAAATATGTTTTTAGCTAATCCTGGAGGAATTTTTGTTTGTTGTTGTTATTTTTTTGTTGTTGTTGTTGTTTGGGAAGCACTACGGTAACTTCTTTTGCAACGAAGGATCTAAGCATACCGGGACCTATAGTATAAAGCGGCCACGGCGTAACCATAAAAATCGATTCGAATGGTTTCAAATGTTCATGCTAACCGCAATACTCGAACTCGCACCATCCAACTTCCACAATTAGAAGGATTATCGACTGGAACTCCGCATGGACATTAGAATATGGTTGTGAATGATATCTGAACATCGATTTCCGATGTCTTTTACAATCGCTCCAGTGGATCGTTTCTGTTCAAAATGCGTAGGCGTGTCACAAGGTGTTATCTGGATGAATTTCAGGATACGCTTCTCGGTGGAATGTTAAAAACTTCAGCGGTTTGGTGGTTTTAGAATTTCCATTGCTGCTTTAAAATCTTTTGTGATACCGAATTTCAGAAATGTTGGCGCCACGTGTCCAACGGCTACGAAAAAAAAAAATGCTCTATTCGACGGAAGTGACCAGGTCCCATTGCAGCACTCCTAATGGAGTTTCAAAAGGAAAAAAAATACCTTGAGCTA